>LR738713.1:602227919-602363825 GCA_902687465.1 Secale cereale | reverse complement strand
GGTGGGAGGGGAGTGGAACCAATTTTTACGGACGCATTTGTCTGAAATGTGAGGGGGAGTTACAGTTCTACCCCTGCCTTTAGGCTTCTCGGCTTGGGTCTGTGTACTGAGGGTCGGGGATAGTAGAGTAACTTTGCTTCTCCCCCAAATAGTGGGCGGGAGCGATTTTGGGCGAGGAGGGCGTGTTTTGAAATATAGTGGGCGCGAGCGATTTCGGGCGAGGAGAGCGTGTTTCAAAATAGTGGGCGCGAGCTATTTCGGGCAAGGAGAGCATGTTTTGCTGACCATGGTTTATGAATTATTTGGCACATGTCATTTCGGCCGACGAGAAGGCGCGCTTGGATGAAGTTACGAACCTACCCTCGATGCACAACGGGCCAATTAATGTGTCTCCCACATAGGATGGTAATTTCGCGTCTCCCATTTATTTGCTCGGGGAATTCCACCGAGAAGAGGATGTTTAACGGTTCGTTCAAAATTTGGGAGAACGAGCATCCACGTCTACCTTACCAAGTCGATTCGAATCAAATTTAGAAATATTAGCTTGCCACTTCTTTTTTAGATGGAGAGATGATGCTCGGGAGTAATGTGTTTTTACTTGCTCGTTGCTAGCGATTTACTATATGACAAATAGTTGACCCACTCAAAAATGGGAATCAAACCCAAAATGAAATATCTCGATTCAATGAAATAGCTCGTGCACAAGGTCAAAATAGTGAACTAAATCCAAAATTGAACACCTCAATCGAATAGCATGTTGTACAGTATTATAGTACTCCATGAACATGTTGAAAGTCAAATTAATGAACTTGTTTGATATACGCATATATCCGTTCATGTGTGGATTGCAGACAACATGTTCTCCAATTTAAATATTTGAATGCAAGTTTATATCGAAACATGATTTATATCAGTCTTTGATGCATAAAACGCGACCTCCCCCTCTCCCGGACTCCTGCTCTCTCTCTCTCTCTCTCTCTCTCTCTCTCTCTCTCTCTCTCTCTCTCTCTCTCTCTCTCTTTGTGTGTGTGCGTGGGTGGGGTCTTCTAGTTCGCATGCATATATACTCCATCTATAGGTCTCTCTCGCACACTATGTATGATTCTCTAGTCCAAGCTAGATATCTTGGGTGCATTCATCGTACGCACACAAATTCCTTGGCTCGTTGCCCGTAACTCTCCCACGCACCACTCTGTCGTCTCGGAGCTCTTCCCCCCTCTCTCAAACTCTCCATCTACATGGGTCACACATACACATGCATATCTCACTCGCACTCGATAGGCCCATCTAAAACTCTATCTCTCTCCCTCGTTCTCTCTCCATCTCACATGCACACACACACACAATCTCATGCCTAGCTAGCCAAGTATGATGGTCTCTCACTCAATTGTAGGCACACGCAGTACCCCCTATATGTATATGACTAGCTAATCTTAGTCTCCATCACAAACATGTGCATGGTCTATCTCGATTTCTCTCGGGGCATTTTTCTATCGCGCACGCACCTCCCTTGATCTCCCACCCATATAGTCCCCTCACGATCTCGAGGGGGTCTCTCTATCACAAGCACACCCTCTCGCCCTCCCCATGCGTCCATGTTCTCCATGTGTCCCTCTCGACCGTTGTTCCTTGTTGGCCAGACCTCTATTGGACATGTGCTATAGGGGTGTCTCTCTCCGTTGCAAACAATCACACACTAGCTATCTTCGTGTATCTCCTCGCCTCGCTTTTGTATCTCGGAGATGCATGCGTGATATGTTCACCTAAGAAACTAAAAAAACACACTCTGTCTAATTTATCGTTTGTTGTCACTTTCTCTTTCACACACATACTCTTTTTGCACACTTACTCATTTTCCTTCACACGCACTTGATCCCTCTCGACTTAGGCACTCTCCTCGGTCCATAGATATTGATTTATTGAAAAGTCAAACGTCACAAAGTTTGACCATGTACGTGGAGAAAAACAATTACATCTGGAACGACAAACATATACCATTAGATTCACCATGAGATGTAGTTTCGTATGATGTATCTTTGGTATTGAAGATATAAATAACATTTGTGTAAACCTGATCAAAGTTTCCAAAGTTTGACTTCTAAAAAATTACATGCACTGCATTATCGAGCGGATAGAATATCTCTTTCCCCCTCTCAGCTATCTGACGCACCACTCAGCCTTATCGGGGCTCCTCAATCTCTCTCAAACTTTATATCTCCCTGGTTCACACATACACATGTCTCGCTCGCTCTATACATATAGACCCATCCAACACTCTCCGCCCTTGTTCTCTCTCTCTATGTGACACGCACCCCCTAATAAGTACCATAATCCCTCACTCCATCATAGGCCCGAGCACTCCCCCCTAAGTATGATTATCTCTCACCAGCCATCAGGAACACACATATTGTCTCGTTCCATCCATAGGTCTATCTCGATATCTCTCGGGGTATCTTCTATCGCGCACACACCTTGTCACTCGATCTCCCACCCATGTAGTCCCATCACGATCTCCAGGGGATCTCTCTATGACAAACATACACTCTCTCCTCCCCAGTTCTGCATTTTCTCCGTACGTCTCTCTCGACCTCTCTCCCTTGTTTGTCAGACCCCTCTTGGCCACGTGATAGGGGTCTTGCTCTCTCGGTTGCAAACAACCACACACTATCTCCTCACCTTGCTTCCGTTGTCGAAGATGCATGTGTGATATGTTTGCATAAGACACACACGTTTTTTCTCGACGTTTATCGAGTGTTGTCCATGTCTCTTTCACACACGCACACACACTTTTTTCACTCACTCTTTCTATTTCACTCTCTCTCTCTCTAGTTAGGGACTCTCTCACGTCCATAGGCATATGGATGTTTTGAAAAGTCAAACCTCAGAAAGGTTTGACCAGGTATATGTGGAGAAAAACATTTACATCAGGAAAGATCATTAGATTCATCACAACATGTACTTACTTCATACTATCATTTATCTTTGGTATTGTAGATATAAGTAATTTCTTTATAAACTTGGTCAAAGTATCAAAAGTTTTACTTTAAAAAAATGTTGGAACTACATTATCGAACGGAGGGAGCAGCTCTTTCTCTCTCTCTCTGCTATCTCTCACGGGCCTCCCCTCTCACACGAACACTCTATACCGACGAATTATACGCTCACTATGTCAGCGTATAGCTCTGTATATTGTTTAGTTGACCGGTCAACCAGTCCACAAGCTGCCTTGTCAGCTCGTGTTCTGTATCTTCGTGTGCTGGCCCATGTGGCAGTGGGTGAAAATAAGTAAACTAGAGGCCCATCTGACACGCGGTGAAGTAAGCAAAGTTGAAACCACTCAGGGTAGCACCCCACACGCTAGTAAATTGAGAGCGCATTGAGGACACACTTATTCCGTGTGGAGGACGCACTCGCGCACAATTCACCACTACGCGGCGACATGCACAGAAGGACGCACTCGCGCACACCCAGCACACAACACACACTAGCACACGTGTACACCGGCGTCGCCGCCGGTTGAGATGGACGGAGAGGCAGCCAACAAGCGGAGGCGGCTCGAGCCAAAACCGCATCCGACGAGCCTGGACTTCATCAGCAGCCTCCCCGATGACATGCTGCTCATCATCATCGGCCTCCTCCCCACCAAATCTGCCATGCGGACCGCCCTGCTCTCCCGGCGGCGGTACCCCCTCTGGCGCCGCGTCCTCCTCAACCTCACCGTCGACAGCTACCTCTGCGACGGGGATTGCAAATGCAAGGTCGCAGTCTCCAAGATCCTTTGATCGCACCCTCGGCCAGCCAGACGCCTTGACGTCCACATGTTCACTACCAATTGCAAGGTCCAACCCAAGTTCGACGAGTGGTTCTTATCCCCCGCCCTAGATCAGCTCGAGGAGCTCAGCTTTGAAGCTGGACGATGTCGCTCTCCGCCGCCGTCCGCGCTTCGCCTCGCGCCAACGCTGCGCCGCGCCAGCTTCAGCTCCTGCTATCTTCCCTAGATTAATGGCGCGTCCTCCCTTCTTCTCCCTCAACTCAAGCAACTCGACCTCTTTGACATTGTCATCTCGAAGAAGGCTACGGAGCACCAGCTCCGCAGCTGTACTATGCTCGAGTACCTTCGTCTTGAGCAGATCCACGAGTTCATTAGCCTCCACATCGCCTCGATGAATCTCCGATGGATTTATGTGTCTTGCTGGCCCCGCAACAAGACATCAATTGGAAGAGATCACTCCAGCTGTTCCACGTTATGGGCATTGAGAATGCGCCTTTCCTTGCGAGATTGCTTGTATCGGATCTAGAAGGTCCAACAAAAATCAGGGTCATTGACGCGCCGAAATAGACAGCGTTGGTGCACTCGTCTGCCAAATTCTCCGAACTCTTTATTGGATCCGTAATCGTTCAGGTACATCACTCATCTTCTTCTTCGTCTTCTTGAAATTCACATTTTTAAATTTCTTCTTGATGTATTTACGACCGTCTTCCAGAAAATGATTCCCACAAGCTTGACCCAGTCTATGCGCACAGTGAAGATCTTGGCAATAAAATCTATCGGCCCCAATCTGGATCAATTTGTTGGATTCCTTACATGCTTTCCGTGCACGGAGAAGCTACTGATCGAGGTGAAAATTCTTTCCTATTAGTAAACGGTAATCACAACGTAGCTATTTTTTTCATAATTTTCCCAAATTACGATGACAAGTGTAGTGTTCAAAGCTGCATCTACGCACTGCACCGAAAGAAATGTTTTTAGTATCTAGTCTCACGTGATCACCTGCATCAGTTTTTTATTGTACTACTATAGTAGCCTAGGCTAGTCATAGACTCATAGTGGAAAGTAACTTAGACTACTCTAGTAACTCTATGGTTAACCTAAGAGCAAGTACTACCTCCATCCTGGTTTACTCTTCCTATTTTGTAGTAGCAAAATTTGACCATAGATTTAAGTGACAAAATGTTAATGCATGTCAGTAAGAACTATATTGTTGGATTCGTATTTGAACATAATTTCAAATGGTGTAATTTTTAGTGACATGCATTGGCATTTTCTTACATAAATATATGGTCAAAATTTTATACTAAATAAGAGGTAGTACAAAAGTGGGCTATAACGACTCTCCACTATGTAGGCCAAAACACGTGCCAAATTCACTTGTGATGCATTTGGCGTCGATGCCCCTCCATTGCTCACCTGGTGCCCCAATCTGGATCACCTACTTTGCTCCGGTGCCAAATTAACTCACGCAATGAAAAAACACTTGCGTGGGAGAGAGAGAGAGAGGACTGAGGCAATAAAAAAACACTTGTTTGGGAGAGTGAGAGGCTGGTGTAGTTGGTTTGATTGATTTGTTTATACATGTGGGTCTGTGTGCACAGCGGTGCCAACTCTCTCACATCGCGAGAGCGGTGCCAAAATCTTTTGATTTGACATCGATGCATATTATGTGGCATACTTTTGCGAAATATGGCATCGGCCACATAGTGGAAGGCAACAAATGCCCAAGCTCTTCACGTACTCCTAGGTAAATGAGAGGAAAGAGAAAGAGAGAGAGAGAGAGAGAGAGAGAGAGAGAGAGAGAGAGAGAGAGAGAGAGAGAGAGAGAGAGAGAGTGAAAAAATATCACTAGCCAGCCAACCCTATTGTATGAGCAAATGATATTGGTACCTCTTGATGACACGACAACCTTATACATCCAGCTGCTCTAATATGTTCTCTTCTTTTGCAGATAAAAAAGACCCGAAAGTGAAATATGTTCTCTTCGTATGAGCAAATGATATTTACTTGCCATTCCTAACGAAGACTTTCGTGTACCATCTCGGAATTAATCAAAAGCATTTCTCTTTTGTGCCTCTGTTTTAGCTCATGAGGAAGTAGTAGTTAATTCATGATCTTTTTAAGTTGGACAAGCTTCACCTCGGGATTGCATGTCTAATGTGCAAACCCCTAATACGAGAAGGAACTGGCAAAGAGTGCGCCCGGCTCATTAAAAAATATACAATAAACAAACCCTTCTTCACGCTTTGTTCATGAGAAATCAGAAAACTTTGGCAGTGATAAACAAAGGAGATTAAGGGGATGTGATCGTTCTCGTGCGGGAGCCGTTCCTCAAAACTTGTCCAGCTCGAGAAGTAATTGAGTTATCTGCTAGCATTCGTTGACGAAATATGCATCTCTAAAAAAATAATTTTTACCTCTGTTTTTAAAACCAAGAGCTCTGGTATATGTTTTGTCTTTGTTTCCGACCACGGGTTTTCAACCTTGCCAACAAAAGCCACGGTTCGAGAGTCTCCACATTCTTTCTTCAAAGCACCAACTATTGAGAGCATGATTGTCATTCTGAGTGTAATGTGCATTGTCCCAAAGTACCATTGTCTTTTGCATGATTATGATATCGTTTATTCTGAAATTCTTGTATCTAGTCATCACTTAAAACTTCGGAGATGCTCCTGCATTTATGTTTTGCTTCACTAAAGGGGGCAAGCGAGATATCACTTTGTCATGTTTGCACACCATGCTCACTACAAATCTATTGAGTGTTTTCAGTATCATATTGTAAAACTTTCAGTTCTTTGTGATATTCTCATGAGGCAACTTAATTACTACAGATTCATTATCTCAGTAAGCATTTGTCATGTGACTGTGAAAAGTTCTTATATGGTTAATAGCATGTCACCACAGAAATTATGCTTGTTATCATTTACCTACTCGAGGACGAGCATGAATTAAGCTTGGGAATGTTGATACGTCCAAAACGTATCTATAATTTCTGCTTGCTACATGCCTCTTTTGTGTGATATTGCTATGATATTTATGCACTTCCATACACTTTTGATCATATTTGGACTAACCTACTAATGGTTGCAAAAGTGCACAATGTTCTTGTTTTACACTTTATTGTGTTGGAATTACTTGGAAATTAACAAAAACGCAAAAGGAGTCGTATTTGAGTAGGACTCTGACTTTCCTGAAATCTGTCTGAGAACGTTTTTTAAAGATGGTCACGTTCCGGCCAGAAGACGACATCAAACGGAAAAAGTCTAGTTGCGAAAGTTGTGGGGAATTTCGAGAGGATGCTTCTGGATATAAAATTCGTCCAAATCGGTGTCCGGACGGCTGAGAAAAGCCCGTTTTACTGAGGCCCAAAATCTGATGACGGGAATCCGAGAGTCTATATAAAGAGAGGAAATCTAGGTCACCAAGGGCCACGAATTTTCCTCCTCCCAAGCCGCCGTCTTGGAGGGGAGGACCAGCACCATTGCAGCACCATCCACAAGGAAGAAGGGGGGCCAAGGAGCCGCTGCCTCCTAGGGCCGCCGCCGCCCCCAGGGCCGCCGCCGTCTCCTCCTCGCGGGGCTGCACCTCTCCATCAACACCACCATCAAGCTCCTCCTCCTCATGTCCATGTGTGAGTAGTTTCCTCTGGGGCTAAGGGCTTGTACATGTAGCTATGTGGTTATTTCTCTCTCCCATGATGTGATCTTCGTTGTGATCATAGGCTATGTTAATCTAGGGTGATCCCATGATATTTCCCCTTCCTCCATGTATTGGATTGATGTACTCACTTGTCTTTATCTAGTATAATCCCCGAGACCAAGGTGACAGCGGTCTATTGGACAAGGATTAGAAGAATATTTTCATGAGTGATTTCCTCTTTTGTGTGTTGATTGAAGATTGCGAGTCTCTTGGTGCTTGTCTTTGACTATCCTTTAGATATGTTGTGGTGATTGTGGTACTCTCTTTGGATGGCCGCGGTGACATTGGGAAATCCATAGATTGAGAACTACGAACTTTGAGGTGTGCTTTTGTAGCCCTACATAATTCTCGTCCTCTCTTGACCACAAAGGAATGACCTCCGGGTGCGTCCCCCTTGCATGTTTTATGGGAAATATCATGTGATTCGATTATGTTAATGTTGTTGGGAGTTGCCACTAGTGAAAGTATGAAGCCTAGGCCTTGTTTCCACCATTGCAATACCATTTGTGCTCACGTTTACCACTTGTTTGCTTGCTGCACTTTTTATTACAGATTTATATTACTTTGTTTTGCCATCCATATCACTTGTCATTTAACATCTCTTCGCCGAACTAGTGCACCTATACATCTGACAAGTGTATTAGGTGTGTTGGGGACACAAGAGACTTCTTGTATCTTTATTGCAGGGTTGCTTGAAAGGGGTACGTTCAACCTCCACTTCCCTGAGTTCGATAAACCTTGGGTTACTCACTTAAGGGAAATTTGCTGCTGTCCTACAAACCTCTGCTCTTGGAGGCCCAACACTGTCTACAAGAATAGAAGCATGTGTAGACATCACCCGACACCGAGGAACGTCTGCAGGTAGTGCTTGAGGTCGCCAGGGCGAGGGGCCGCTTGGACGACGGCTTTGTCTCCTTGTTCGACGCGGTCCTCGTCGGCTTCCTTGACAAGTTCATCGTCGTCAAGAAGCTCGCGGACGACCTTGACGTACGCCTCCAGCCCACGCGCCCAGGCTCTGTGATGCCTACCACCCTCAACGGCCTCTATGGCGACAACCTCTTCGAGCACTAGTGGCCCTGCGACTGCTCGCCGTCGTGCCGGAGAATGTCCACCTCGAGGTCGCGCTCGCCGCGCAGCGCCTGGCGCAGCAAGACACCATCGACATAATCACCCACGTCTACGCGCAAATCGTCCACAAGGACTACTACATGCAAGAGGAGGACGATAGGACACTGGCCTTCTTGGACCGTAGGGCAACCTTGGATGGCATTGTTCAGAAGCACGTTGAGCTTGCTGCCAATGCCGCTGCTCCTCACACATCGGTTGGTGACCCGGTGCACTAGGGCGTGAGGATGTCGTTGATGGATCCGTATGTATCTTTATCTTTCCCTCAAATCCATGTAGTAGTATATGGTACTACAAGTAATTATCTTACCATTCGCACCAACTTCATAATTTTCCTACGTACTCCATGAATGAACCGTGCCAGAACCAAACTTCTCATTACTCTAGGGAAAATCGTTATTTCTATCTATCAGTCGTGCCATGGAGCAAAACCGAATTTTATGAGTTACAAGTTCAAAAGGAAAAGCCTGTCGTGTTTGCATCGCACCCCCACACGGTTGGTCCGGCACGCCGCTTAAGGGGGAATGCATGCTGTGTTGCATTTTCACTTACAAGTGGGACCGCAGTTGAGAAAACCGACTATCGGCAAACCCCCACCCCGCCCACCACGCGATGGCTGAGAAAACAGGAGGGAGAAGAGATGGTTGTAACATAGACTCCAAGAAAATTGGTGTCGGATGGGACTCGTCTGGGTGGCGTGTGCCATACTGCTAGACATGAATGCTAGTTATGGCCCATGCCACCCCACCATATCGAGGTGCTGGTTACGTAGAACAAATTTCCTGGAGTTCGTGCTCAGCCCTCCTCTATCTCTCTTCTCAGCCAGCCAGCAGACACGCGGAGCCCATCGTCTGTTTGCTCATATGCGGTCCCACATGTCAGTGAAAACGCAAGAGGACCCACTGAACCTGCACATCTTTCACCTCGACTTGCTGGTGATGAAAAACAAATCCAATAAAGATCTTCGGTGGCCGCTTTTGGAGTTAGTCAAGAGTAGTAAGATTCTATTTACAGTTTAACCCAAGATGCACATCATGTGGCTTCAACTACCACTCTATTTTCTTGCATGACACGACCTGGATGCTGGATGTCCCACGTGTCGACAAAAGGAGGAAGAACTCGACCAAATCTTCGGTTGTGCTCTCGGATTAGACTAGTTCTGCTAACTTCAAATTTTATTGTGTAGAATGGATGCAAGTTTTGGTATTGGGAAGAAGAGTACAACGATATATTGATAGAGCGCAATTTAGTAGATGTTCTAGCACTTTTAGCTAGCATAGAGGCTTGAGATGAGACTAGTGCACTTGTTGATATAATAGAGGCTAGACACGTCTACTTCTTTACACTCAAAGAAGAAAGAAGCACGCAGGATCGAGCCTCCGCAGATCAACAATGAATGTATCGAGAAGGCACTAATCCAACTTATAGGAGCAATTATGGAAGTTGGATATCTTCTAAAATGTATTCTTGTGGTTCTTGTTTTTCTAGTCAAAATTTTGGTGATGTATTTCCATGTATTAAAAAATCAATGATGAAAAAAATATATGTGTTTGCAAAGAAAAATGTATGCGGCCGGGATGCGTCAGCGCGTTCGGCGCATGGCCACCGCATCCGAGAAATGGCCCCGACACGACCCCATTGCCCTACCCAAATGGACAAAATTCGGGCAAAATGGAGGTCCATTTGGGGTCGTGCGTTGGAGTTGACCTTACAAGTGGGACCACCGTTGAGGAAACCGACTATCGGCAAACCCCCACCTCGCCCACCGCGCGATGGCTGGGTTAGAGAAACGACGAGGTTGAAGAGATTGATGTAGCACGGACTCCAACAAATACGGTGTCAGATGGAAGTCGTGCTGGTGGCGTGTGCCGTACTCCTGGACGTGAATGCTTGTTCTGGCCCATGCCACCCTACTACTCCTACTACTTATAGTAGTAGTATCGAGGATTCGAGGTGCTGGTTACGTACAACGAACACATTAACATATGGCCCACCTCACACTGTGGCCAAATTTCCTGGAGTCTGTGCTAGGTTAAAAAGTGTTCTTTGTGAGGATGGGTGGCTGGTCTCAAGTTTAAAACTTGTTGTATTACGTACGTAGACGTAGAGATAGTGCAGCATGTGAAGCTAGTACAAATAGTGTACTATTGTTGATTGGCCTCATCCGATAACCTGTTGCAATGCATGTACAATTATGTATTCGAAAAATATATTTTTTCCTCGTCGCAGCACCCACTCAGAGAACCGACTCGAAAACCATTCATAAATTTAGTAAGTTTATCACAGGCAGATCATTTTATTACTTACAACAGGTCATCGACCCACAACGACAACGAGGATACATTATAAATACTAAAGTTTTCATCACACAACAAATAACAAGCAATGAAATGAACTTCAACTCAACCAATCCTCGGCGTTGGTAACACTTGCTTTGAACCACAAGTGTTTCTCTGGGAAGGGCCAGCTAGTGTCAATCTCGAGACCAACGCAGGACTGATCATCCAGGCTGAAGCGGCCTACTATATCACGACCAGGGTAGGGAGCCACCGCAATGTCCGACGTATAGATACAGTTGCTTCTCATAAATGGTAGTAATGTTGTGTCAATAGTAGTTGGATCGCCTTTCACCATCATTGGATAGTTTTGTCCAAGGAAGAGCGAGTTTGCTCCAAGACTATCAATACTGTACCAGGGAGAAGGTGTTGGCGCTAGCACACTAGTATCCATCCAGAATACCATGCAACGGGTGTTGGAATAGGTTCGGAGAGTGCGGCCATGGGAGACAACACCTGCTCCCTCAGTAGTAACATCAGCAGTGGGCTGTATACGGACAAGAAGCGGTGATCCATTGGAATTAGTTGTCAGCCGCCAGTGAGCATATGGGCCCTGCTCGTCCTCATGCTCGTGATCATCACCATCATCATCATCATCTCCCCCTTGGTTATAAAAAAATTCAAGTATAGGTGGTGGAATGTTCACAGGACCTTGGAAAAACAAGAATAAGGTTAATTAGTAGAGAAGGGAAACTTGCTAACTCGCATGCATGTGGATGAAACAATTGTAATTACGGTGGAAGACAAACGTACTGAAACTATGAGGATCCCATGCAAAAAAGTGCCATGAGTGGTGGCAGCAAACACAAGACCCTCATATTCAATTGCATCATAGTACACATCCGTGTATAGAAACTGATTTTTGAGCAATATCTATCCAGTCGAACCACGAAGGACGGCAACAAACTTGTCGAAGATAGCAACAACTCGATAGTTCTTGTAATTCCAAGAGCGGTTGGGAACTCGAGAAATTGCTATCTTCCGTAGACGACATTCACCATGATCATATTTGAACGTACGTAGATCATTCGTGTGCTCAACCTCACGGCACTCGGAGATTTTTGGAAGTGGAATCCGCTGACGAGTGTACACATTCACAAGTTCCCACTCGCAATTGTACCCAATATAAACAACCCAATCTCCATTTGCGCCTGCCCAATCCTTGCACTCAAGCGATGGCATCTTAACATCATACGTATCATTATCAAGCGGCATCAACTTGCACAAGGCGAGGCTTCCCTCGTCCCCGCGCCAGTCAGCAGGGTCACGGCAAAGAAGATAGGGGAGATCAAACCGCTCCAGGACCCTTGGGTTCCTCGTAATGATGTTATTAGTTGAGTCGAGAATGTTCTTGAACGAACCTGCCATGCTAGCCGAGGTGATGACGTCGCACCGATCAATGAGTTCCCCCACCACGTCATCTTTCAGATTGGGACAAGAATAACGGGGTCGTTTTCGGCTTGTTCCCTCCATGGAGAAGACGATCGAACAATGGCAGAAGAAAGGGTGAAGGCAAATGGAGGAGGGAGGAAAAGCGTGCGACAGTAGTTCTAAATCGAGAGGGAAAGGCGAAGAGTCGATGGACGGTTGCCAGTTTGCCACGGCACACGAAGAGGCGCCCCGGCCTACACGTCCTTTCGAAAATTGTACAAAAGGACTCGCCGTCGTCTCATTGACATGTTCTAACGGTACCACATGTCAACGAAACATGGTGTGTAATTTCTCGTGCAAAATGTGATCTGGCTGCATTGGCCCGAGGTGCCGCATTAGTTATCGACCTTCATTTTTTTAACATACAATCTGAGTGGATAGCTCATGTGGTCATCACACGTGAGCGGATATATAGGTGGGCTAGGTGGGAAGGCGGCAACAATCTAAGTGCTAAAAGAGTTGATCTCAAAAAAAGAGTTGATCTCGAAAAAAGAGTTGATCCAATGCTTGGTTTTGTTTGGATTTTCCAACTATGACCATTGGATAGAGTGAATCAATGGCTTACGTTCAAAGTTATTCTCATACTATAGAATGGTATAGGAACATGGAGAGATTTGGTTGATTTTATATCGCTGAATAATATAAAATATTATGAGTGCAGACGCCCCACCCCGAGGTTTGTAGCTCCTTCTCGGTCGTCGGGAATCTATGTTCTTCCACTCTTTCGTTTAAGACATGAGCTTTGTTCATCCTGTTGCCGGCACGCGGGACATCTATATGCCTCCATTTTACAAAATCATACTATATGCCTCCATTACACGCGGGACATCCAGCATCAAGGTGGCGTGTCATGCAAGAAAATGGAGATATGCAGTGCATACGTGAGTCGTGCACTTCGATGGCACCTAGTACTACACAATATTTTTTCTCCTCGATGGCACGTGAATAGTGCACATACTCAATGACAGAGAACGGGATGCTAGCCATGGACATGGTCGGCCCTTTTTAAAGAGAATACTAATAAATACGTAACTTTGATGTGTCCCGTCAACTCGCATAACGACGAGAAGCTTGATTACTACGCCTTCCCCTCGCCAACGCGTGTGCAGTGGCTCGCACCACGAGGAGAAACTTTTGCTTACAAGCGGTGGACGTGCAGCAGTTCATTTGGTGTCAGATTGCCAGAAGTAGAACCATCATTATTGTTCGACTTCTGGAAGAGGAGAAGAGCCAAGCGCAAGGTCACCTACTTACCTACAGTACTACTATAGCCAAAGCTGGTCCACCTTTTTAGAGCATGGTTAATTAATATAGGCGGCTCTTGCAGCGACACATCATTTAGAGAAAGTACTCTCTTCGTAGGATCAAAGGAAGTGAAACAAAAGTTGGAGTGGATGCTAGATTCCCAATTAAAACATGATTACATAGGAAAAAAATCCTATAGCATTTTATCCTATGAATCAAACGACCAATGTAGGAAATTTATGAGGGGGATCTCTTCAACAGCGTTCCTCGGCTCGCACCTAGCATCACAGTGGTCGAACTTGGAGTCATTCATCTGGTACACGGGACCACATGTCAACGGAACATGGTGCGTAATTTCTCGTGCAAAATGCGACCTGGCCACGTTGGCCTGAGGTGCCGCATTAGTTATCGACCTTTATTTTTTTAATGGCGTGCCGTTCAGTTTTGAAGCACGACTAACTGGTATTGTTTCCAGAGAAAATATTAACTACTCTACCACTACTCCACCTCTAGTACTAGTAGTATAAAAAGATATATAGGCTGGAGCTTCAGAGCTTTCTTGCTAAGGGCTGCCCACTTGCTTCTCACACTATCACCCTCTCTCCAGATCTAAAAAAGACGGCCTCTCTCTCCCTCCTCACCGGTGGTCACAGATCCACCGGGGAAGAAAAGGACGTGCAACGTTGATGCACTCGTCGTCGGCGAGCGAGGTCACGCACTGACGAGAAGGCCGTCCTCTCAGACCTAGCGCCCGCTGATACGTCCAAAACGTATCTAAAATTTCTGCTTGCTCCATGCCACTTTTGGGTGATATTGCTATGATATTCATACACTTCCATACACTTTTGATCATATTTGGACTAACTTACTAATCCAGTGCACCCCAGTGCCAGTTTCTGTTTTCGGCTGTTTTTGTATTTCAGGTTTTCACGTTTCGAGAACTGCCCAGAAAAATCCAGAAAAATATATAAAAAATCAGTGTATCGGAAACAACACTGCGTCCGAAGGGTAGCCTGGGGGGCACAGGGGCTCCAGGCGCCCTGTGGGCGCCCCCCCCCTGGGCCGCGCCGGAGGGGCGCCTCGGCCCTCCGAGAGCCCCCCGGTGCCCTACTTTGGCATATATTTAAAGGGTTCCCCGTAACCCTCGAAACAGGACTTCTTTTCGCGAACCCATCTCTGTTCTGCCGCCGCCGCCGCTTCCAAGATCGGGAGCACCAGGAGAACTCTTCCCGGCACCCTGCCGGAGGGGAGGATCACCACCGGGAGCTTCTCCACCACCATGGACGCCTCCCGGATGACTCGTGAGTAGTCTCCCTTGGACCATGAGTCCATGACCAGTAGCTATGTGATGTTCTCCTCCCGTTCTTGTGCTTCACTAATTAGTCCTCATGAGCTGCCCTACATGATTGAGGCACCTATGTAATCCTTATGCTGTTGCTATGTTGAGTTTGCTGGGATCCGATGGATTATGAGATTATGTTCAGATTGATCTTGAGGAATATATTTGATTCACCTCTTTTATATTTTAGTTCATAAGTAATTCTTGCATGTTCTCCGTTGTTATTTATTGCTTTGGCCGAGTAGTAAGTAGTGACTCCAAGAGGGAACGTCATGCTCGATTGTGGGTTCATGCCCCTCGATGACTAGCTTGAGTGACAGAAACATGAGTCTAGGGGATGTGCTGTTGCCACAAGGGGGAAAACAATGGTGCTTGTGCCCGCGGGTGCAAGGATTGTTTACTTTACGCAAAGTTCTTTTAATGCAGTTGTCTGTTGCATTGAGTTTACACTATGGGTGGGACTCGCAACTTAATACCAGCGAGATGTTCTGGATAGATATCTCAAGGTGGATGATTAGTAGTAGATATTGATGGATTTCGGTCTACTTACTTTGGCGTACCGCCCATGCTTTGAACCTCAACCTTTCTTGCAATGTAGTCAGCATTGGTTTTTGTTCATGGTCCTGTCAATTGCCCAGCTGTAATTTGTTTACCTCACATAGCTGTTTTATCGTCTTTTGGGAGAGAGACATCACTAGTGAACATCATGAGACTCCGGTCCATATTACTATCATTGATCACATACACTATTTACTTTCCGCTATTTTATTTACTATTGCAAATTACTATCTATCACTACTATCATATTGCTTTTAACCCTTTGTGAACTACAAGGCCGGAGAGATTGACAACCTCTCTGTACTCGTTGGGAGCAAAGTTATATGTATCTGTGTGCAGGTCCACATTGATTGCTAATTGCGCCGTTAGCAGTTGACACCTACCTGTTGAACCTAGGAGTCTCTGGGGATTCGATCCTTGGCATCTTTGCTAGGGGAAAACACTTCTACTTACTGCATCTTACACCTTCCACTTGGGGTAACCAACGAGGGGTTCGAGGCCCATCACCCGCGCAGGATGGCCTTCGTCCCCAAGCTCGCTGTCGTAGTGCGTGCGGAGGACGACGACCACGAGCGAAGCCACTTCCCACCGACCCTGAGGTATGCTACCTCTTTTCGAACCATACCCTTGTTCTATTGCCCCATCTGCCACGTCGCTGCATGTGGATCTTTTTCCACTCCACCATCTTCCCAATTTTCTATCTCTGCTCTGCTGGTCACGCAGACGAAAACCTTAATTTGCACTACTAAAGGAAACCCTACTTCATGCAGACTAATCCATGTCTGGGTTGAATAAGGAAAAGAAGGGAGACTGTACTATCCAAGAGAGTAGGCATCGAACCTGCATCTAGGTTGAAAAGGGGAAAATCAGTAGCTAATTAACGAGTCTCGTGTCTCTTGGTTGAAGAAGGGTAAAAAGGCATGACAACACAATAGAGAATGACCAGGTCAATCGGTTTGTTGTCCTCACATAGGAAAAAGGTGGCTGAACATAACAAAAATTGGACGTAATCCACATATGCTGCCTGGATAGTTGTTGCTCTGGGCAGCCATACCTCCCTCACCACTCTATGCGTCTGTGGAGGTACATCGTACTGGTGCGCCCACTGTCTGAATGGGTCTCACATGCTCTTATTACCACTTTTTTGCTGCTAGTATAACGCCATCGGTAAAGTCAACCAATGCTACTGCTAAAGTGATGCCACATTTAACTAATGCCGCACTCAGTCTGATGCCACCGATAAATTTAAGCAATGCCATTTAATGTCTCTGGATTATTTCAGGGTTAGCTATTGATTGTGGATGTATTATAGATTTTTCAGTTAAAGCATTCTAATGTTGTTGCACAACCAGTATACCAACGATGAAACTTGTTACTACCTTCAGATTTTTGCACTGTTAATGCTAAGAGATTACATACCTCACTTTCATGAGATAAGTCAATTTTTTTGTACAGTGTCACCAAAATGCCAAGGCGCTGATGTCATTTTATTTTGGTTAAACTGCACAAAAAATTATGAAGACAAGAGGAAAGGTCAAGAGTGGGCACCTCCTTATCCGGATGTTCTCTTTGATTCGGTTGGTTAAGTTTTATGTTTAATCGACTATCAAGATTGGGATAGCAATTTTCTGGTCCTCTCGAGTTCGAAATGATATATACCTTCAAGGTACATGGTTTGCACAAAAATATACTATCATTAGTTCATAATGCTACTTACCTTCAGACTTATGTATTTGGTTTAATGTTGTTGCCAGCTAGTATACCAATGCTGAAACTTGTTACCTTTACATTTTGTATTGTTAATGCTTATAGAAATCTTCAAGTGCTAGCTTATGGAGATCAGTTCAGTAAAACCATTATACTCTACCCCGTAATAAAAAAATTACTCCACTGTTCCACTACCAGTGGATTAGTGTATATTTGTACTATTTGAATGGTGTTGCATTAGTGTATCGACATATATAAGGTGTGGCAAGCTTTCCCAGAGCAACAAGTTTCAGCATTGGTATACTAGCTGGCAACAAGTTTCAGCATTGGTACAGAGGGTGTAGAGTTCACTCAAATACTGCCAGTAAATCTAGTCGCACCTTTGTTAAGATTGGGATAGCAATTTTTCATGTTCACCCGAGTTCGAAATGATATTTACCTTGAAGATACATGGTTTGCAATTTTTTAATACTGTCATTAGTTAATAATGCTAGTTACCTTCAGACTTTTGTATTTGGTTTAATGCTCTTGCACATCTAGTATACCAATGCTGAAACTTGTTACCTTTACATTTTGTATTGTTAATTCTTATAGAAATCTTCCAGTGCTAGAGCTTATGGAAATCTATTCAGTAAAACCATTGTACTGTACCCCATAATAAAATAACTACTCTACTGTTGCACTAGCCACTGGATTAGTGTATATTTGTATTATTCGAAATTTTGAATGGTGTTGCATTAGCATATGGACATAAATAAAGTGTGGCAAGCTTTCCCAGATATGTGCTCAAGAAAACTACTACATGTTTTTCTAAATACTAGACGTTTGGGTACTTTAAACTGAACCGTGAAAACGTCTTATATTAAGGAACAGAGGGTGTAGAGTTCACTCAAATTATCCCGGTAAAGCTAGTCACACGTTTGTTAAAATTAATGTTCATTATGTTATCGGAGGAGGTCTGTAAGTTTGTCTCTAATGCCTGTCGACTACATACCTGACATCATGATGTAATGTTAAGTCATTTCCTTTTGTACAGTGTCACTGAATTGTCAAGGCGGCGATGGCATTTTATTTTAGTTGAACTGCACAAAATATGCTTAAAAGAAGAGGAAATGTCAAGAATCGATCATTCTTTCAGAAAGAACTATATATGCCTTTCTGACATCAACCGTTGTTGCCTTATTTATTCCTTCAAAGAGGTGGCTAGAAACAGTCTTGCTACATTTTCCCATTAAGAAATTGGAATGCTTATATTTGTGAGTCTATGCTTCAACTAGTGCCACTTTTATAGTAATCACACTTTCAATATATATGCAAACAGGGACACTCGATTTTAGTGGAACTACACAAAAAGTCCAACTGGTTCAACATTAGGAGCATGTTTTCTTCCAGACCTTTATATCCAATTGGTGGCACTATGAGCTGTTCATTAAGAAGGTACATGGTTTGCTACTATCTTGCTACTCTTTTTGTACTGTCATTAGATAGTAATACTAGTGGTTTGCATGTGAATTTATTGGCAGGGTGGACCTACATTGGAGGTGCAGGACAGGATTCAATGATTGGATGCTCAATTTCGGTTGTATCGATTTCACCTCTCCCATCACTGCGAACATGGATATCCTTGGTCTGATGAAGAATAGGCGCTATATTTCTGCTCTGAACAAGAAAATCAGTTCAGTATGAAATTGTATAGGGCAAAACATGATTGTATCAAATTGTCCAGTGCAAAACATGACACATGCTAAGCGAAAGAGACATGTTTAAGCCGAAAATACAAGGTGGGGTATATGTTTACTAGCTGCTTGATATTTGTGCAGACAGAGATGTCTGCCCGTTGCTATTTGGCAAACACACAAAGTGACCGTAATTTTGTTGAACTGGACAAGAGAATAGTATAGTCACCGCATGCAGTGTCATTTGAAAATAGACACAGAAAGATTGGATAGTCACTTCACGGACTACAAAAAAGTAGTACTGTACTATTTATTGGCCAACACTAGGTGCTTCATTGATTTGGTCTGGTTAAACAATAGGCATCATTTTGCCTAAGTTTTGTGTTTTACCTTCATCTCCAGAGCCATGAGCGTTACTTTCAGGCGGGTATCCTCGGGCCTGCATCCTTCATACAATGGAGTAACCACGTCTAACTCAAGTTGATCCATCTTGGCTTTCTCTCGGGCGGCAGCTCTTGCGTTATCGGTCTGCTTGAGAAGCAGCTCATGAATATGAGGGTCCTGCACCCAGCCCATCGATGGTTCAGCGTCGTCTGCTCCGCCGGCATCATCATCTTCATGATCATGCCCGTCGTCTGCTCCGGCATCTTCCTCATCATCATGTCCTGCATCTTCTACATGATGACTGTGTACAGCATCACCGTCGTGATCATCTCCTGGGGATTCTTCGTCTTCTCGCCCGCCCGAGCCGCGGTGGTTGTCTTGCTGCCCTTCCTCATTTCTTGCCCGGCCCCCATGGACGACTTCGTAGTCATCTTCATCACCTTGCCATCGATAGCCATCTATGAAACCACGCAATAGCAGGTGGTCCTGCACCTGCCCGGAATCCGGGTCCGCAATAAGGCTCTTCAGCTTGCATCTTCGACACGGACATCTTATCTCCGTCTCGTTCTTTGAAGCATCTCGGCCTTCGCGGACCTCAAAAACCTATTCACGATGCCTTCGGTCATCGTGCGCACCATGGTCGCCTGCGGGTAGAGCAAAACGATATTTTAGAACCAAGAAAAAAATTGCCATGACTTTCCCTAAAAATAGGACAAAAATGAATGCTTAATGCCAAAATTCTCACCGAAACGGAAATGAATCAACATTCCGGGAAAATATTGGCAACTATCACATTTCAAATACCGGTACACCTCCAAACACAAACACATATGCAACACAACAAACATATGCAACACCACAAACATACATAGATCTAGCTAGGCCATAAAAAGTGCATGTGCACATTGTTGTATGGATAACAACATAAATATAGCTTCCCCCCTTACTTACCTATCAAAACAAGGTAATTTAACCACTTAATTTGAATGAATATATGGTGGAAATGAGGTGAAAAAGAGAAGGGACCCGAGAGGAGAGGAGGTGGAGAGAATGAAGAAGTGGGGGGGGGGGGGAAAGTGAGTGTGGTAGGAGAGGATGTCCAAAATATCTTGTTGCTGCCCGCATACTAATGGCGCACCAACTATAAATGCGCCATTAGTAATCAAGGTTACTAATGGCGCATTTATAGCAGGTGCGCCATTACTAGTTTTGCAAAAAAAATAACATACTAATGGCGCACTGTCGCACAGTGCGCCATTATTAGTTTAAACTAGTAATGGCGCACTCTGGGACAGTGCGCCATTAGTAGTTTTGTAAAAAAAGAATAAAAAATATCATAAAAAAAGAGCATTAATGGCGCACTTTACTGCTGGTGCGCCATTACTAGTTACAACTAGTAATGGCGCACTTTGTCTGGATGCGCCATTAGTATGTTTGGACAGGCGCGCTAGTTCAAAAAAAAACTTCTTGATACTAATGGCGCACTCTGGGCATGGTGCGCCATTAGTAGTTCGAACTCTAATGGCGTATCTGTTGCTGGTGCGCCATTACTATATACTAATGGCGCACTGCTTGTCTGGTGCGCCATTAGTATCAATTCCATCTATAGCCCTTTTCCTAGTAGTGTTGAGCACTTTATGCCTAGCTTAATGGCTTTAAAGAAAGCGCTGCCAGGGAGACAACCCGAAAGTATTAAAAAATTGTCATTTATTTCTGTTGAGTGCTTTTATAACTATAAAAACAAAAATATATAGAGGGGAACCTAAAACTTTTTCAAAAAGAGAAGCGATTGAAAGGTGACGCATTGCGGAAATAAGGGCCGACCTTGAACACTTCTATTCATGCTTATGGAAACAATGTAGAATTTTTCATGGAAGTTTCTCACAAAAATAAGTATCCCCTTGTACAATTCCATTGTATTATAAAAATAATGTGCCAAGAGTTTCCTTTAGGATGATTAAATTGCTTGTTGGTTTGTGTGGTGCAAAAACAAAATCTTTGGTTGTAGTGTGCGATTTTTTTTACTGGAATGTCGAAAGCTTCTCAAACTTTTTGCAAAGTCTTTGTATGCAAATTTTTTATTTTTCCTAATTTTTCCAGAATTTTTAGAGTTACATAAGTATGGTGGATGTTCAAATCTTTATGACTGTCCTGTTTTCACAGATTGATGGTATAGCTTCATTATTTGCGTATGTTTGAGTTCTTGTTGAAGCCTCCTTGACTTGGGGCCATAGAATTGTGATAGCATACAGTGGGTAATGTTTGTTTATAATTATGCAATAATGTTAGAGCAGTACATTATGGGATTTCATTGATCATATACACTAACCCCGCCACTAAAAGTTTGGTTAAGTTTTGTGTGGATGAAGTGTTCGAAGATCGAGGAGGTCTCGATGTGAGCAGAAGGAGGAGAGGCAAGAGCTCAAGCTTGGGGATGCCCAAGGCACTCCAAGTAAATATTCAAGGAGACTCAAGCGTCTAAGCTTGGGGATGCCCCGGAAGGCATCCCATCTTTCTTCAACAAATATCAGTATGTTTTTGGATTCATTTCGTTCACATGATATGCGGAAATTCTTGGAGCGTCGTGTGCCTTTTCTTTTTCTTTTAATAATGCACCATGCTAGTATGAGATAGTCCTTGATTTATTTGTAGAATGATCTTTGCACTTCACTTATATATGTTGAGTATGGCTTTATAGAATGCTTCATGTGCTTCACTTATATCATTTGAAGTTTGGATTGCCCGTTTCTCTTCACATAGAAAACCGATGTTCGTAGAATGCTCTCGTGCTTCACTTATATTTGTGAGAGCATGTTCTTTTGTGGAAAGAATTAAACTCTCATGCTTCACTTATATCTATTTAGAGAGTCAACGGTAATTGGTCAATTGCATGGTTAGTCATAAAATCCTATATAAAACTTATGGATCACTGAATATCGTATGTTTGATTCCTTGCAATAGTTTTGCGATATAGAGATGATAATATGTGGGAGGTACTAGTGGATGATTGTGTTTAGTAAGATATTGATGTTAAGGTTTGTGATTCCCGAAGCATGCACTTATAGTCTCTCGTTATGCCGGGAAGTTGGAGCACAATTTATCCTTGATTGTCCTATCTTTGCGTGAAGGTCGGGGGCGTGCGATGGTTAACTCCTACCAACCTCCCCCCTAGGAGCATGCGTAGTATTACTTTGCTTCGAGGGCTAATAAACTTTTGCAATAAGTATATGAGTTCTTTATGACTAATGTGAGTCCATGGATTATACGCATTCTCACCCTTTCATAATTTCTAGCCTCTCTCGTGGCACGCAACTTTCACAGGTGCATAAACTTTATTATACCTTCCTCAAAATGGCCACCATACCTACCTATTATGGCATTTCCGTAGCCATTACGAGTTATATTGCCATGCACTTCCATCATATAGTTGACTTGATCATTATTTTTCATATTGCTTAGCATGATCGTAAGACAACTAGCACAACATTTTCGTGGCTTGTCCATTTTTTGATATCTTTGCTATGCTAGATCATTGCATATCCTGGTACACTGCTAGAGGCATTCATTTAGAGTCATACTATGTCATAGGTATCGAGTTGTAATTTTTATTTCTTTTGAGTTATAAGTAAATAGAAGTGTGATGATCATCATTATTCATTTTTAGAGCATCCCCCATGATGATAGGATAAAGGAGACCATGATTCCCCCACAAGTCGGGATGAGACTCCGGACTTTAAAAATAATAAAAGAGGCCAAAGAAGCCCAAATAAAAAAAGGCCAACGAAGCCCACCAAAAAGAGAGAGAGAGAAAACAAAAAAATGAATGAAAAAAGGGGGCATGAAAATACCACACTTGTGCTTCAAAGTAGCACCATGTTTTTCATATAGGGAGTCTCATATGCTTTCACTTTCATATACTGGTGGGAATTTTTCATAGGATTAGATGAATACCCACTTAGTTTCATATTGAGCTTTCATACACTTATAGCTCTTAGTTGCATCTGTTGCATGGCAATCCCTACTCCTCACATTGATATCCATTGATGGACATCTCCATAGTCCATTAGTTTGCCTAGTTGATGTGTGACTTTCTTCCCTTCTTTTGTCTACTACCACCGCATTCTATTCCACATATATTGCTATATCCATGGTCACACTCATGTATTGCGTGAGAGTTGAAAATGCTGAAGCGCGTTAAAAAGTATGACCCAATTGCTTGGCTGACACCGGGGTAGTACATGATTTATACTTTGAGCTGGGAAGACAGAGCATGAAAACAATATATGATTTTGTAGGGATAACGTTCTTTAGCATTTTATATTCTGAAAGACATGATTGCTTGTTTGGATGCCCAAGTATTGATGTCTTTATATCAAATTATAGACTATTGGTTTGAATCACTCATGTCTTAATATTCATGCCATGACTAGATATATGATCAAGTTTATGCTAGGTATCATTCCACATCAATTTTTTTATCATTTACCAACTCGAGGACGAGCATGAATTAAGCTTGGGGATGCCGATACGTCTCCGTCGTATCTATATTTTTTGATTGTTTCATGACAATATTATTCAACTTTTACATACTTTTGGCAACTCTTTATATTATTTATTTGGACTAACTTACTTACCCAGTGCCTAGTGCCAGTTCCTGTTTTCTTCATGTTTTTTGTATCGCAGAGTATCCATATCAAACAAAGTCCAACTGCAATAAAATTTCACGGAGAATTATTTTGGAATATATGTGATTTTTGAGAGTTGGAAGCACCACAAACGGAGGCCCGTGGTGGGTTGTTCCCACCTCGTACGTCGGTTGGCGCTGTACTTCGGGCACAAGGAAGCTTATATCCGGAAAAAAATCGTGTAAAAATCTCAGCACAATCGGAGTTACGGATCTCCGGGAATATAAGAAACGGTTTTCGGCCAGATCTGGGAGACGCGAAACAGAGGGAGATAGAGAGACATATCCAATCTCGGAGGGGCTCTCGCCCCTCCCATGCCATGGAGACCAAGGACTAGAGGGAGAACCCTTCTCCCACCTAGGGAGAAGGCCAAGGAAGAATAAGAAGGAGGGGGGCTCTCTCCCCCTCGCATCCGGTGGCGCCGGAGTGCCACCGAGGCAACGATCGGGACGGCGATCTACATCAACAATCTTGATACCGTCCACACCAACTCTCTCCCCCTCATTGCAGCGGTGTAACACCTCTTTCCCCCGCTGTAATATCTACTTAAACATGGTGCTCAACTCCATATATTATTTCCCAATGGTATTTGGCTATCCTATGATGTTTGAGTAGATCTGTTTTATCCTATGGGCTTATGAAATTGCTACGGTTGGTTTAATTTGCTTGTGGTTATGTTGCTGTCCTTTGGTGCCCATCATATGAGCGCGCGTGTGGATCACTGATGACCCACAAGTGTAGGGGATCTATCATAGTCCTTTTGATAAGTAAGAGTGTCGAACCCAATGAGGAGCAGAAGGAAATGATAGGCAATTTTTAGTAAGGTATTTTCTGCAAGCACTGAAATTATAGGTAACATATAGTTTTGTGATAAGGTAATTGGTAGCAAGTGACAAAAGGTAAAAGTAAATAAGGTGCAGAAATGTGGCCCAATCCTTTTTGTAGCAAAGTACAAGCCTGGACAAACTCTTATATAAAGGAAGAGCGCTCCCGATGACACATGGGAATTATCGTCAAGCTAGTTTTCATCACGATCGTCTGATTCGCGATCGGTACTTTGATAATTTGGTATGTGGGTGGACCGGTGCTTGGGTGTTGTCCTTACTTGGACAAAGCTCTCACTTATGATTAACCTCTAATGCAAGCATCCACAACTACAAAAGAAGTATTAAGGTAAACCTAACCATAGCATGAAACATATGGATCCAAATCAGCCCCTTACGAAGCAACACCTAAACTAGGGTTTAAGCTTCTGTCACTCTAGCAACCCATCATCTACTTATTACTTCCCAATGCCTTCCTCTAGGCCCAAATAATGGTGAAGTGTCATGTAGTCGATGTTCACATGACACCACTAGAGGAGAGACAACATACATCTCATCAAAATATCGAACGAAGACCAAATTCACATGACTACTAACAGCAAGACTTCTTCCATGTCCTCGGGAACAAAAGTAACTACTCACAAGACATAATATTGTTCATGATCAGAGGGGTATTAATATGCATAATGGATCTGAACATATGATCTTCCACCAAATAAACCAACTAGCATCAACTACAAGGAGTAATCAACACTACTAGCAACCCACATGTACCAATCTGAGGTTTGGGTACAAAGATTGGATACAAGAGATGAACTAGGGTTTGAGAGGAGATGGTGCTGGTGAAGATGTTGATGAAGATAGCCCTCCCAAAGATGGGAGAGTTGTTGGTGACGATGGCGGTGACGTTTTCCCCCTCCCGGAGGGAAGTATCCCCGGCAAAACAGCTCTGCCGGAGCCCTAGATTGGTTTCCGCCTCGGTTCCATCTCGAGACAGCGGCGTCTGGTCCCGAAAACCTCCTTGTGATTTTTTACAGGTCAAAACACCTCATATAGGAGAAGATGGCCATCAGGGGGCCTTCGAGGGGCCCATGAGACAGGGGGCGCACCTGAGAGGGGGGCGCGCCCCCACCCTCATGGACAGCCGGTGGGGCCCCTCGTGAACTTCTTTCGCCAGATATTTTTTATATTTTCTGAAACGGAGTTCTGTGGAGTTTCGGGGCTTTTGGAGTTGTGAAGAATAGGTTTCCAGAGTTTGCTCCTTTTCCAGCCCAGAATTCCAGCTGCCGGCATTCTCCCTCTTCATGTAAACCTTGTAAAATAAGAGAGAAAGGCATAAGTATTGTGACAAAACATGTAATAACAGCCCATAATGCAATAAACATCAACATATAAGCATGATGCAAAATGGACGTATCAACTCCCCCGATCTTAGACCTCGCTTGTCCTCAAGCGAAAGCCGATATCGAAAAATATGTCCACATGTTTAGAGATAAAGGTGTCGATAAAAACAAAATACGGACATGAGGGCATCATGATCATTGTCATAACAGCAAGATATATATATTGTCATATGATTCTTATGCTAAAGTAACAATTCATTCACAATATCAAGCATGAATCATAAACTTCATTGAAAACTAACAAACTTTGATCTCGGTCATTGAAGCAATTGCAATTTATCGTAACATCGGAAAGAGTCAATGTAAGAGCTTTTCAGCAAGCCTACATACTCAACTATCATATAGTCTTCCACAATTGCTCACACTCACGCAATACTTATGTTTATGGAGTTTTAATTGGACATAGAGAAAGATAGGGGCTTATGGTGTTGCCTCCAAACCTTTTACCTCAAGGGTAATGTCAACGGTAATACACCATGAAAACTTACATCCAAGTGGGTATATATGTCAGGATCTTTCCAACACAGTGTGCTTGCCAAAGGATAAAATATAAAAAGGAAAGGTGAATTTCACCTTGACTCTTATAAGGCAAGAATAATAGATAGGCCCTTCGTAGGGGGAAGCAGAGGTTGTCATGTGTTTTTATGGTTGGATGCACAAAGTCTTAGCATAGAAGAACGTCACTTTATATTGCCACTTGTGATAAAGACCTTTATTATGCAGTCCGTCACTTTTGTTACTTCCATATCACAAGATCGTATAAAGCTAATTTCCTCCGCACTAATAAATCATACATATTTTAACGAGTTTGCAACATGACAACTTACTTGGAAGGATATTTCTCAATCCATAGGTAGGTATGGTGGACTCTCATGGCAAAACTGGGTTTAAGGATGTATGGAAGCACAAGTAGTACCTCTACTTAGTGCGAGGAGTTTTGGCTAGCATGAGGGGGGAAGGCAAGCTCAACATGTTGGATGATCCATGACAATATACTTTATTTTGGATATAGGAAAACATAACCCATTATGTTTTCTTCCTTGTCCAACATCAACTCTTTAGCATGTCATACTTTAATGAGTGCTCACAATCATAAAAGATGTCCAAGATAGTATATTTGTATGTGAAGCCTCTCTTCATTTATTACTTCCTATTAATTGCAATGATGACCAAAACTATGCTTGTCAACTCCCAACAACTTTTATTTATCATACTCTTATATGTGAAGTCGTTACTTGCCACAAGATCAATATGATCTCTTTGATACTCTTTATGTTTTCTTTCCTTTTTATCATGACCAAAGTGAGGAAATCAAGCCTTTGACTCAAAACTAATCTTTATTATATAGCTCATGGACTCGATTACAAAGGTTAAAGATCATAAGGCAAAAGCTCACAACTAGATCATGCTAACTTTATTCTACTAGATCAAGATACTACCAAAAGGATCGAACTAAGTAAAATGGTAAAGATAGGAGTGATGGTGATACGATACCGGGGTCACTCCCCCAAGCTTGGCAGTTGCCAAGGGGAGTGCCCATACCCATATGATTATGTCTCCTTCTTCGGAGTTGGTGATGTAGGCTTTCTCCTTAACTTGCACTTAAGGGCAGAATTTTGCTCCCTTAGGTCATTGATCTCTTGCTCAAGATTTAATATCTTCTTGCATAGTGTCTGCTTGTTTTCCTGCAAGAGGTTAAAAGTAATAAATTCGATCTTAGGTTTTCTTTACTTTGTCGGGGAGGCTTGACTTTTTGAACTCCACGTGCATGTCTCCAGATTGAGGTAGTGGGACTTCTTCTTCATCTGAGCTAGTCCAATTCTTCCTCTTTGAATCATGGTCTTCTTCTTCTTCCATGGTCCAACCATAATGCTCCCAGTCCCCATAGA
Organism: Secale cereale; assembly: GCA_902687465.1. Lineage (NCBI taxonomy): Eukaryota > Viridiplantae > Streptophyta > Magnoliopsida > Poales > Poaceae > Secale > Secale cereale. The sequence continues at coordinate 602,335,752 of LR738713.1, read as the reverse complement.
CCTTAGGGTCAGCAAGGGAATCAACCACATAGTTTTCTCCCTCCGAATCCTGGGACGACATGTTGCCTTTATCTGCGACAGAAACAGCTTGAAACGTAAACAGAGGATTTTTGCGTGGTACACAGCTCAAAACCTTCGGGAATATATATATTGAATTTTTACCGACCAAAAGGAGTAACCTGCAAGAAAACGGAGTCCAGGAGACACACGAGTTGCCCACGAGGTAGGGGGTGCGCCGTCCACCCTCGTGGACGGCTCGTGTCTCTTCCGGACTGTGGCTTATTTTTCTATTTTTCTAAATATTCCAAAACGGAGAAAAATTGCCTTTAGAGCTGTTTTGGAGTCGGTTTACTTACCGTATCACATACCTCTTCCTTTTCGGAGGCTGAATCGTTCTGGAAAGTGTCCCTTATGTATTCCTCTGGGGTTACGGTTTCAATAACATTGGTTTCAACATTTATAGGATTACCTGAGATATAGTGTTTGATTCTTTGACCGTTCACCACCTTCGGATTTGTGCCTTCGAAGTTGTTGATTTTTATGGCACCGGAACGATAGACCTCCTCGATAACGTAAGGTCTTTCCCACTTGGAGAGAAGTTTTCCTGCAAAATATCTTAAACGAGAGTTGAATAGCAAGACATAGTCACCTACGTTAAACTCACACTTTTGTATCCTTTTGTCATGCCATCTTTTAACTTTTTCTTTAAACAGCTAATGTCAAATAACCTCTTTTCTCCGGCAAGTTTGAAATCATAATTGAGCTCTTTGATAGCCCAATATGCCTTATGTTCTAGCTCAAGAGGTAAGTGACAAGCTTTTCGTATACCATCTTATATGGAGACATACCCATAGGATTTTTGTATGCAGTTCTATAGGCCCATAATGCATCATCAAGTTTCTTGGACCAATTCTTTCTAGACCTATTAACTGTCTTTTGCAGAATTAATTTCAACTCTCTATTACTTAGTTCTACATGACCACTAGTCTGTTGGTGATAAGGGGATGCAATTCTATGGTTGACATCATAATTTGCAAGCATCTTACGGAAAGCACCATGAATAAAGTGTGAACCACCATCGGTCATTAGATATCTAGGGACGGCAAACCTCGGGAAAATAACTTCTTTAAGCATATTAATAGAGGTGTTATGATCATCACTACTAGTTGGAATGGCTTCTACCCACTTTGTAACATAATCAACAGCAACTAAAATATGTGTGTACCCAATAGAGGCAGGGTACGGTCCCATATATTCAAAGCCCCAAACATCAAATGGTTCAAAAACAAGTGAATAATTCATAGGCATTTCTTGACGTCTACTAATATTACCAATTCTTTTACATTCATCACAAGATAAGACAAACTTACGGGCATCCTTGAAGAGATTAGGCCAATAAAAACCGGATTGCAATACCTTGTGTGCAGTTCTATCTCCCGCATGGTGTCCTCCATAAGCTTCGGAGTGGCACTTGCGTAGGATCTGTTCCTGTTCATGCTCAGGTACACAACGTCTAATAATACCATCTACTCCTTCTTTATAAAGATGTGGGTCATCCCAAAAGTAATGTCTCAAATCATAGAAGAACTTTTTCTTTTGCTGGTATGTAAAGATAGGAGGTATAAACTTAGCAACAATATAATTAGCATAATCAGCATACCATGGAGCAGTACAAGAAGTATTTATGACAGCTAATTGTTCATCAGGAAAGCTATCATCAATAGGTTGTGGGTCATCAAGTATATTCTCTAACCTAGGCAAGTTATCTGCAACGGGGTTCTCAGTTCCCTTTCGATCAATAATATGCAAGTCAAATTCTTGCAGCAAGAGAACCCATCTAATAAGTCTAGGTTTAGCATCTTTCTTTTCCATAAGGTATTTGATAGCAGCATGATCAGTGTGAATAGTTACTTTAGAATCAACAATATAGGGTCTAAACTTATCACAAGCAAATACAACTGCTAAAAATTATTTCTCAGTAGTAGCATAATTTCTTTGGGCACTATCTAGAGTTTTACTAGCATACTGGACTGGATAACATTCAATTTCTTATCAACTCTTTGCCCTAGAACATCACCTACAGCATAATCGCTAGCATCGCACATAATCTCAAAAGGTAAATTTTAGTCAAGAGGCTGAACAATGGGTGCAGAGATCAATGCTTCTTGAGTATTTCAAATGCTTCTAGACAATCATCATCAAAGACAAAAGGAATATCTTTTTGTAAAAGATTAGTCAGAGGCCTGGAGATTTTGGAGAAGTCCTTTATGAACCTCCTATAAAACCCGACATGACCAAGTAAACTTTGTATACCTTTGATGTCCTTAGGGCATGGCATCTTTTCAATAGCATCAACTTTAGCTTTGTCAACTTCAATACCTCTTTCAGAAATTTTATGTCCCAAGACAATGCCTTCATTAACCATAAAGTGGCACTTCTCCCAATTCAAGACAAGATTAGTGTCTTCGCATCTCTGCAAAACTCGATCAAGGTTGCTTAAAAAATCATCAAAAGAAGTTCCGTAAATGGAGAAATCATCCATGAAAACCTCAACAATCTTTTCACAAAAATCAGAGAATATAGCCATCATGCATCTTTGAAAGGTAGCAGGTGCATTACATAAACCAAAAGGCATACGTCTATAAGCAAAGGTACTGAAAGGACAAGTAAAAGTGGTCTGTTCTTGATCCCCTTTTGGCACAGGTATTTGAGAGAAACCAGAATAACCATCTAGAAAGAAAAAATGAGTATGTTTGGATAGCCTTTCTAGCATTTGATCAATAAATGGCAAGGGGTAATGATCTTTCTTAGTAGCTTTATTTTACTTACAGAAATCAATTATCATCCTATAACCTGTAACTATTCTTTGCATGATCAATTCATCTTTATCATTAGGTACAACAGTCATACCTCCTTTCTTAGGAACACAATGGACATGACTTACCCACTGGCTATCAGCAACTGGATAGATAATACCTGCCTCTAGAAGCTGTAGTATTTCCTTCCTTACCACTTCTTTCATCTTAGGATTTAACCATCGCTGATGATCAATAACCGGTTTAGCATTTTCTTCTAATTTTATCTTGTGTTGGCATATAGTGGGACTAATGCCCTTAAGATCATCCAGAGTATATCCAATAGCAGCACGGTGCTTCTTCAGAGTTTTCAATAATTTTTCTTCTTCCTGCTCTGAAAGGTTAGCACTAATAATAACAGGATATATCTTCTTTTCATCAAGATAAACATACTTAAGATTATCACATAAATGTTTAAGTTCAAACATGGGATCACCCTTGGGTGGAGGAGGATCCCCTAAGATTTCAACAGGCAAGTTTTTTTTTCAATACGGGTCCCTGATTAAAGAATATTTCATCTATTTCCCTTCTCTCATTCATATGCATATCATTTTCATGGTCTAGCAAGTATTGTTCTAAAGGATCATTAGGAGGCACGGCAATAGAAGCAAGACCAATAATTTCATCCTTACTAGGTGGTTCCTTTTCAAGGGGTTGTCTACGAAATTTAGCAAAGTTAAAATCATGAGACATATCCCCTAATCCAACAGTGACAATATCTTTCACGCAGTTTATCTTGGCATTAACAGTATTCAAGAAGGGTCTACCAAATATAATGGGACAAAATTCATCTTGTGTGGAACTAAGAATAAGAAAATCAGCAGGGTTAACCTTTCCACACAAGACTTCAACATCTCTAACAATCCCAACTGGTGAAATAGTGTCTCTATTAGCTAGCTTAATAGTAACATCAATCCCTTCTAGCTCAACAGGTGCAATGTCATGCATAATTTGTCGATATAAAGTAAGAGGGATAATACTCGCACTAGCACCTACGTCACATAAACCATGATAGCAATGATCTCCTATCTTAACAGAGATAACAGGCAAGCCTACAATAGGTCTATGTCTATTCCTAGCATTGGGTTTGGCTATTCTAGCAGAATCTTCTTGGAGGTAAATAATATGTCCATCTAAATCTTCTACCAAGAGATCTTTAACCATAGCAACACTAGGTTCAACTTTAATTTGCTCAGAGGGTGTAGGTGTTCTAGTATTACTCTTACGAACTACAGTTGAAGCTTGAGCATGATCTTTTATCCTAACAGGGAAATGTGATTTCTCAATATAAGCAGTAGGAATAATAGGATCAACATTATAAGTGATAGTCTTTTCTTCAACTTTAGCAGGTTCAACTACTTTTACTTCAATAGGGGGATGGTATTTAAACCACTTCTCCTTGGGGAGATCAACATGAGTAGCAAAAGATTCACATAAAGAAGCTACTATCTCAGAGTCAAGTCCATATTTAGTGCTAAACTCATGGAAAACATCGGTATTCGTAAAAGCTTTAACACAATCAAACTTAGGGGTCATACCAGACTCCTTACCTTCGTCGAGATCCCAATCCTCGGAGTTGCGTTTAATTCTTTCCAATAATTTCCACTTGAATTCAACAGTCTTCATCAGAAAAGAGCCAAAACAAGAATTATCGAGCATGGTGCGGTTATTGAGAGAAAGCCGAGCATAAAAATTTTGAATGATCATTTTTCTTGAGAGCTCATGATTGGGGCATGAATATAACATTGACTTAGCCTCCCCCACGCTTGAGCGATGCTTTCTCCTTTGCGAGGCCAGAAATTATAAATATAATTACGATCACGATGAACCTGGTGCATAGGGTAGAACTTCTGTTGAAATTCCAACTTCACACGATTATAGTTCCATGATCCAATATCATCGCATATCCTAAACCATGTCAATGCATCTCCCTTCAAAGATAAAGGGAAGAATTTCTTCTTTATAAAATCCTCGGGCATACCTGCAAGCTTAAATAATCCACAAACTTCATCCACATAGATTAGGTGTAAATCGGGATGTAGTGTTCCGTCTCCTGTAAAAGGATTTTCAAGCAATTTCTCTATCATACCCGAAGGAATCTCAAAACAAACATTTTCAGTAGGTACAGTAGGTTGAGGAGCAACTCTTTGCTCTTCTGGTCGGGGTGAAGATACCCCGAACAAGCCCCTCAAAGGATTATGAGCCATAGTAACAAGTGACAACAAATTTCAGCACACCATATAAATTTTTCCTTACCAAAGGCACTTCACTCCCCAGCAACGGCGCCAGAAAAGAGTCCTGATGACCCACAAGTGTAGGGGATCTATCATAGTCCTTTCGATAAGTAAGAGTGTCGAACCCAACGAGGAGCAAAAGGAAATGATAGGCAGTTTTCAGTAAGGTATTTTCTGCAAGCACTGAAATTATAGGTAATAGATTGTTTTGTCATAAGGTAATTGGTAGCAAGTGACAAAAGGTAAAAGTAAATAAGGTGCAGAAAGGTGGCCCAGTCCTTTTTGTAGCAAAGGACAAGCCTGGACAAACTCTTATATAAAGGAGAGCGTGCCCGAGGACACATGGGAATTATCGTCAAGCTAGTTTTCATCACGATCGTCTGATTCACGTTCGGTACTTTGATAATTTGGTATGTGGGTGGACCGGTGCTTGGGTGATGTCCTTACTTGGACAAACCTCCCACTTATGATTACCCTCTAATGCAAGCATCCACAACTACAAAATAAGTATTACGGTAAACCTAACCATAGCATGAAACATATGGATCCAAATCAGCCCCTTACGAAGCAACGCATAAACTAGGGTTTAAGCTTCTGTCACTCTAGCAACCCATCATCTACTTATTACTTCCCAATGCCTTCCTCTAGGCCCAAATAATGGTGAAGTGTCATGTAGTCGACGTTCACATGACACCACGAGAGGAGAGACAACATACATCTCATCAAAATATCGAACGAAGACCAAATTCACATGACTACTAATAGCAAGACTTCTCCCATGTCCTCAGGAGCAAAAGTAACTACTCACAAGACATAATATTGTTCATGGTCATAGGGGTATTAATATGCATAATGGATCTGAACATATGATCTACCACCAAATAAACCAACTAGCATCAACTGCAAGGAGTAATCAACACTACTAGCAACCCACAGGTACCAATCTGAGGTTTGGGTAGAAAGATTGGATACAAGACATGAACTAGGGTCTGAGAGGAGATGGTGTTGGTGAAGATGTTGATGAAGATAGCCCTCTGCAAGATGGGAGAGTTTTTGCTGATGACAGCGGTGATGATTTCCCCCTCCCGGAGGGAAGTATCCCCGGCAGAACAGCTCTGCCAGAGCCCTAGATTGGTTTCCGCCTCGGTTCCGCCTTGAGACGGCGGCGTCTGGTCCCGAAAACCTCCTTGTGATTTTTTCCAGGTCAAAACACCTCATAAAGGAGAAGATGGCCATCGGGGGGCCTTCGAGGGGCCCACGAGACAGGGGGCGCGCCCCCCACCCTCGTGGACAGTCGGTGGGGCCCCTCGTGAATTCTTTCGCTAGATATTTTTTATATTTTCTGAAACGGAGTTCTGTGGAGTTTCGGGGCTTTTGGAATTGTGCATAATAGGTTTCCGGAGTTTGCTCCTTTTCCAGCCCAGAATTCCAGCTGCCGGCATTCTCCCTCTTCATGTAAACCTTGTAAAATAAGAGAGAAAAGTCATAAGTATTGTGACAAAACATGTAATAACAGCCCATAATGCAATAAATATCAACACATAAGCATGATGCAAAATGGACGTATCGATCACACCATAGGGTTAGTCGTATGCTGATAGGACTATGTATTGGAGGGCAAGGGTGACGGTAGCTTCAGCCTGGCATAGAAATTGATGCGTATGGGATTGAACGGGGACCAATATATCTTAAGGCTATGGTTGGGGTTTACCTTAATGAACGATAGTAGTTGCAGATGCTTGCTAGAATTCCAATCATAAGTGCATAGAATTCCATGTAAGGGACGATATGCTAGCAGTGGCCTCTCCCGCATATAAACTTGCTATCAATCTAGTAACGTAGTTGATGGCCTATGGACAAATCATTCTCTTGTGTTACAAAAAGCTTGCTACTACTCTACTTTTATTGTCTTGCAAAGTACTTTATTTCAAGTTCCCACAAAGTACTCCTAGTTTTATTCTTGTTCTAGGTAAAGCAAACATTAAGTGTGCGTAGAGTTGTATTGGTGGTCGATAGAACTTGATGGAATATTTGTTCTACCTTTAGCTCCTCGTTCGGTTCGACACTCTTACTTATCGAAAAAGGCTACAAACGGTCCCCTACACTTGTGGGTTATCACCCTACTTCCTGCTTGATTGATCTTGATGAATATGGGTTACAAGAGTTGATCTACCTTGAGAATCGAACAATGCATTTGTTGTTTGAACCTGATGTATATGAATAAAGCTATGGCCTACTTTCAAATTCAAATTCGGTACAATTTTAAATAGAAGCAATTAAATTAGGGTGAAATTATGCTTTGTTGGACGTTATGGCGCACACGATCCGTAAAATACAAACATGTGTGATATACACCATAATCCGACACGGTTCAAAGAGAGGAAACGTGTGCGACTGCGCACACAGTTTCCGTTCACAAAGCGAGTGTGATGGCAGACAATATTACAAATAGTGCGAGCAAACTAAATGTCTGTGATAGTCGTCTTATCGTACACGCTTTACAATCATGAACTATTTCTGATGTGGTACACATCGTAAACATTGCACCACAGAATAGCGTGTGCGATAGTTATCCTGTACAACACTGTTACGACGGTCCGACGTTTTGTAATCATATCCTATACTCGTATGATGACTAGCTAATCTTCTTAATTATTTATCGCATATGATGCGGGAGAAGTGAATGTGTGTGATTGTCTGCTTATCATACACGTTCTATAATCGTGAACTGTTTGTGATGGGGCACACATCATAGACGCATCACCACAAAATACCGACCGCAATGGTAATGCCAGCACAAACGAGTAGCAAGGATGGAGCATTTGGGATATTCGATATATCACAAACAGTTGTGTGAAGAATCGTGTTTGGGATACATGCCGACAATGCATACGCTTTGTGCTCGAAAACGTATGCATTCCTACTCCCTATCCCCAACGGTTTTGTCGGGGGAAACTGTCCGCCACGAACACCTATGGGACCGGAGCCCCTTGTCTGTGCGGTACGAGGGCGGAGGGAGCACAAAGAGCAGATCGAAGCGGACGCGCGGGCAGTTTTACCCAGGTTCGGGCCGCACGGATGCGTAAAACCCTACTCCTGCTTGGTTGGGTATTGAGTGGGGCGCTCGGGAGCTTGAAGAAGCAGCTACACCGTGCGTGAGAGTAATCTAGGTTTCGAACCCCCTCCACGTTGTGCATGGGCCTCCTTTTATAGTGCAAGGGGTCACCGACAGGTGTCAACGTAGGAGAAAAGGGTAAAAGAGTAAAAGAGGTGGTAGTTGTAACAGTGCGAGAACAGTGGAGCTACAGTACAGAACAGTGGTCTATACCTACTTTAACAGTGGGGGACAAGGGCATTTAATGCCCGTCGCCGTCGACCCCAAAAGCTCCCGCCTTAGCGTCTCCGTCCGCCACGGCGACGGATTTATCGCCGCGGTGTGCCACCGTGTACCCCAGGCTGTGCAGCCATCCGCCACGCGTCCCTGGTTAGGCCCCAGGGCGACGCGTGGACCGATGAGCTGGAGCGCGGGCACACGGCGTAGCCTTCCCGGCAAGCACCTTGCCGGGGCCTTGATCTTGCCGGGCCCGGGAACTTGCCGTTCCCCGGGCCCCTTGCCGGGGCGCGCATAGCGCCGAGGCGATATCTTCCAGTCTTCCTGGCAAGCTCCTCTTGCCAGGGTCTTGTGTTAGTGGAACAGCCTTGAGCCTGGTACGGCCTTCCCGGCAAGCTCCTCTTGCCGGGGTCTCGGTCTTCTGTCTTGTATACTTTGTTTTTGAATGGTTTGATAAGAAGCAGGAAGGTCTCCGGCGAGCACGCAGTGAACCTTGCCGCGGGAAGCTGCAACTGCCCGTGCACAAGTTGGGGTACTGAGGTACCCCTACCTTAGTACACCGACAGGAGCCCCCGGGCCTGGGCCACACACGGTGCCGAGCGCTGTTGGGCCAGGCCCAAAACAGTGCACGGGCATCCGCGGCCCGCGGCGCGCCGAATCCACTTCCATATCCGCCGCACCCCACGGTAACGGCACGCGTCGATTGCGGCGCCGTGGGATGGGACGTGCCCACGATCTCTTAATGGAAAGGGCGAAACGCCCCCCACTCCCCCATAAAAGCAGAGGCAGCGGGCGCGGTTCCCCTCCCTGTGCTCTCATTACGTCGTCTTCTACCTGCGAAAGATTCCTTCTTGCGCTCCGCCTCCACAGCTCCGCCGCCGCCGAGCTCTTCGTCCCCTTCCTTCCGCCGCGCCCGCCATGGCTCCAAAGGCCGACAAGGCGAAAGCGGAGAAATCCAAGAAGGAGAAATCCGAGCAAGCAGGCAAGCTCATCGCTTACCGGAAGCGGCACGTCGTCTTCCCACCGAAGCTCGGCGTGCAAGAACTCTGGAACAAGTATTACTTGTTCTGGTCCAAGGGCACCGACGCGCATCCCCGCACCCGAGCATACCCGGCCGTCGCCAAGGACAACTATCCCGGCGGGTATCACTTCTTTGCTGCCTTTTTCCACTGTGGTCTCTGTCCTCCTTTTTCGAACTTCTTCTGTGATATCATGAATACGTATGGCTTCCATCTGCTTGATTTCACCCCCAACGCCATTCTCACCATGGCCGTTTTCGCACATATGTGCGAAAACTTCATAGGAGTCCACCCCAACGTAGCCCTCTTTAGACACTTTTTCACCCCTAGAGCCGAGGCCGATGCCCCCCTCTCCGGATGTATTTCTTGGGTCTTCCGTCTCGGGAAGAAGGGGTCGTACTTGCCGGGGGAGCTCCGCGGCAAGTGGGAGGAATGGCGAGCGGAGTGGTGCTGGATTGTAGAAGACCAGCCGCAAGCCTTCACTGCGCCGCGCACAACGCCTATCGTGCGCGGCAGAGATTGGAGCGATCTAGACTCCGACGACGTCAAGCTCGACATCGCCCTCGTCCGGATTCTCCGTCTTCGGCTGGCCCGGCTGTCAGTTGCCGAGGTGGGCGCAGATTTCCTCCGCCGGCGCATCGCCCCTCTCCAAGACCGGAAGAGGCCGGCTTGGGAGTACGGCGGCCCGGCAGACATCATGAGGCTGCGCCCCGGGCTTAATTTCAACTTCACCACTCTGGAGCTACGCGGGATGGTACGGGAGCTCTTCAAGTACGACCCGACGCACCCCGAGTGGTTCAGGACTCCCCGGGAAGTGGTGCCGCTCTGCAACAACGCCGCGAGGGACCGGATCCTTGCCATGATGCCGATGTGCGACTCGCATGGCTTGGACCGCTCGTGGATCGCCCCGAAGCCCATCGACGTCCTCAACTTCTACGACAACCTCGTCGAGGTGGCGAGTAACAAGGAGGACCTCAAGCTGCATACGCGGGACACCACCGACCAGGAAATCGCCTACATAGCTTCTCGGGCTGAGGAGGCCGCCGCAGCCGCGGCGGCAGGAGTCTTCGGGTTCTCGCCGGAGGAGGCGGAGGCCGAAGAGGCGTCCACCCAGGCGGAAGAGGCGGAGATCCGCCGATTGTTGAACCTCCCACCCGACGCGCTCGCCGGGGTCCCCTCGTTGCGGCACTCCGGGATCCATGGGATCGCGACGGAGGCCGCGGCAAGGGAGGGCACCGCCGGAGGGAGCAGAGGCGCCGCGAGGGGCGGAGGCGCCAAGGGAAAGAGGGCCGCAGCGCTGGATGCTGGGCCCAGCGAGCCGGCCGGGGCAGAGGAGGAGGAGGAGGAGGAGGCCGAAGACTCCGGCGGATCCACGGAGTTATACGCCGACGACCTCTCCTCGTCGGAGAGCTCCCCGCCCCCGGCAAGCCCGAAGGAGTCCCCGGCAAAACGCCTCCGCAAGACGGCGACGGGGGAAAGGGCGCAGGCGCCCCGGCAACAGCCACCTCGGCGGGCGGCTCCCCGGGGGAGTCAAGCCGCGCCAAGGCCGTCCGGCGCACCAGCCGCAGCGGAGGCGGACCGTGCGCGGACCACGACGGAGGCGCCCCGCAGGCCGGCAGCGAGCCGGCAGGGGTCTTCTCGGAGCGGAGCAACGGCTCCGCCCGTCCCCCGGGCGCCGGCAGCCACAGGGGCTGGGTCTTCGCAGCCCCCAGCCCCGGCGAGCACCAAGCGCGCGAGGGAGTCTTCGCCTCCCGCTCCTCGCGTCGACGCGCCCACGGTGGAGTATGACTTCTCCGCCCTGAGCGAGGACGACGAGGAGGACCAGGAGTAAGGATCCGGGATTCTTCATCTTCTTGATTTTTGTCTTGAACTTCTGTTGATGCTGACTCTGTTCACTGTTTTGATTTCAGGACCCTGGCCCACCGCGCAACGAAGAAGGCCAAGGCGCCCGAGGCCGAGGTCGCGGAAGGCTCAGTGGCAGCGGCAACGGAGGGTGTGCCGGAGCCGAGCCTGCCGGACTCGAGCACCGCTCCGATGAGCAGCCCCCAGCGCAGCCCCCAGCGCAGCCCCCAGCGTAAGTCTGGGGTTCTTTCTTTTCGCTTGTCGGGGTACGTCTGAGGCTTTTGATTCTATCTTCATGTTTCGACATCTCTTGCCTTGTTCCGTGCAGAGGAGGAGCCGCAGCGGGAAGAGCGCCCGGAGACCACCGCCGAGGAGCCGCAGGCACCGCCATCCCCGCCAAGGCAGGACTCTCCGGCAAGGGAGAGTGTTCCGTCAAGGGCGGGTACTCCGCCAAGGCAGAGTACCCCGCCCAGGACGAGCAGCCCGGCAAGGGCGGCCACCCCGCCAAGGCCAAGTTCCCCGGCGAGGGCGACTACCCCGACGAGGCCGAGCTCCCCGGCGAGGGAGCCCGCCGCTGAGGACGCCCGCCAAGGTAACCTTTGTAACTTGTCTTCTTGGCTTGTCTCTTTTTTGGATATTTGCTTGAGTCTTGAATTTCTTTGTCTTCTTCTTCTTTCTAGATCTTCCTCCTCCTGTGCCCATGGAGACGGAGGTGATTATCCTCGAGGAGGAGGACGCGCAGGGCGGCGGCGGCGACGCTCCAGTCGTCGAGGAGGTGGGCGAGGCCGCCGAGCCGGCCGCGCAAGAGACTGCTCCGGCTGCGGACGCAGCGGCCGGGGAGGGGAACGGTGGCCGCACCGCCGACCCGGAGGTGGCGGGAGCATCGGATGCTGCACCGGCCACCGGTCCCTCCACCGGCGAGGAGCAAAGGTTCTATCTCGAGGCCCCCAACGGCGTCTTCATCCAGATGCCGTGGGGGTCTTCGTCGCGAGCTCCTGCGGAGGGCGAGGCGTTCGACGGAGAGGTCCTCGCCTCCGCAGGCCTGAAGATCGTCCAGGCGCCCGGTGGAGGTGAGGGGCCCGAGGAGGAGCGATTGCTTCATCAGCTCCTGGCCCTTTACCGGGCCAGGCAAGCAAAGCTCGCTTCCCGGGAGGCTCTTGCCGCCAAGGCTGCGGCAGAGATGGAGAAGCGTGCGGCGGAGCTCAGCGCCGCCAATCAGGCTGCCCTCCGCCAGGTGGCGGAGGAGCGTGAGCGTCTCGCCGGCGAGTACCAAGAGTGGGTACTTGAGAGGGCCGAAGCCGATGAACAGCAGCGTCTCGCCGGGGTGGAGATGTCCCGGCGAGAGGGAGAGCTCGCGCAGCGGAAGGTTGAGCTGGATTCTCATGGAGAAGACCTTGCCGCTCGCGAGGCTGCCCTTGGCGGGGAGCTGAAGGAGGCGAAGGCCGCCGCGGTTGCCGCGGAGGACGCCAAGAAGGAGCTCGCCGCCAAGGTCGAACAACTGGAGAAGGCGATGAAGGTGAGCGCCGAGAAGGTTGCCGCGCTCATCCTGGAGCGCGAGAAGGATGCTCACACAAACTCAGAGCTCCAGGTGAGTTTATCCAAGAGGGGTGACGAGCTGAAGGCCGCCAAGGATTCCATTGAAGACTTGGAGCTGAAGGTCACCACCCTGAAGGAATCGCTTGATGCTGCTCGGGCCCAGGAGACCAAGTTGAAGGATGAGCTCCGCAAGGAGCGAACCTTGGTGGAGAGCGTCAACAAGGCCTCCGAGCTCTTCCGGCAGACTATCGAGGTGTGGACCGAAGAGCTGGTTTCTTCTGCGTCCAATATCGACCAGGAGTTGCTGGCGTTGAAGGTTGAGCATCTTATCTACTCGCCGGATCCAGATCTCCCGCACAGCGCCAAGCTCAGCCTCTTCTTCAGAGGCGTCGCTCCGGCTCTTGCAGGTCTCCGGAACCGCATCCCCGCGCAGCTGGCCGAGGAGTCGCGCCGGCTCTGCGCGGGAACTCTGGAGTGGGTCTTGACGAAGATCGTGTACCGCAACCCGGGGATCAATCTCACGAACGTTCTTCGCACCCTGCCGGCTGATGCAGACACGGAGGCCCTGAAGGAGCAGGTCGGCCACATCATCGCCAAGGTGGCAAAGCTTGGCAGGAAGGAAGGCGACCGCGTAGACTAGGGCTCCATTTATCTTTATCTTTTTGTTGCTGCACATTATGTTATAAAGTCATTAGTCCATTGCGACAAGTTATCCTTGTAAGATATTTGCTTTATTTCATTCAATCGGTGCAATGTTATCTTCCTTGTTTCAATCCTTGACTTTGTATGTTTTTCACCCTTCGCTCCCGGGGAGCTTGCCGGCAAGGGGCCCTTGCCGCGAGTGCTGAGTGCTGGACTCCGAGCAGCCTGCTGGCCAAGGTCCTCGCCGGCAAGCAACCTTGCCGCAGCTGGTCGCAACGCACTTAGCTTGCTGAGCGTACTCGGAAACGAGGCAAGGGCGCGACACTTGTCGCAGCTCACTTAAATCGTTGAGTGGACTCGAAAACAAGATAAGGGTGCGGCAAGCTACGGGTAGGTTCCTCCGCGCACAGGTTTTCCATACAAAGTGTGATCGTTCAAGGAAGACAACCAAAATTTAAAATTTGAACTGGTCAAATTCTAACAACTTATCTTTCATATGCTGCTTGCTCATGTTGCTTGCTTTCCGGTAAGGCTCTTCTTACTTGAACAGCACTTAGTTCCTCCTTCATCTCCTTCCCCCCCGGCAAACTTGTGCGCGAGGAACGTTCCTTCTGCTTAAAAGAAAAAGAAAGGGAGAGGGAAACAAGCATATTGCCTTTCGGCGTAATAGTGTTTACCGTATGTCTGAGTGTTGCATCAAATGCCAAACAGAACATGCAAATAGCAAAGAGAAGCATGCAAAAGGGAATCGATGCGAAAACACGAAAACTTTACTGATGCACGGGGTCTGCGCCCGGCTTTGTACAAAGGGTTACATGCAACAGCGGCAAGGCTTGTACAAAAGGTGGTTGCCGGAGCGGATCACGGCAACCGCGCCTTGGGGGTGAAACTTTCGAAGATGCTCTATGTTCCAGGAGTTGCTCACCGGTAAGCCTTCTTCGGTCTCGAGGCGGACAGCGCCGGGCCTCGTAACTTGTCTCACCCGATAAGGGCCTTCCCACTTCGGCGTCAACTTGTTGGAATTCTTGGCGGACTGAACACGCCGAAGAACAAGGTCGCCTTCCTCGAGACTCCTGGCCTTGACTTTGCGGCTATGGTAGCGGCGCAAAGCTTGCTGGTATCGAGCAGCTCGTACAGCAGCCTGGAGACGTCCCTCCTCAAGGAGCAATGCGTCATCTTGCCGCAGTTGCTCTTGCTCGAGCTCATCATAAGCGAGTACTCGAGGAGATCCGTATACGAGTTCCGTGGGGAGAACTGCCTCTGCTCCATAGACTAGAGCAAAAGGTGTCTGTCCGGTGGCTCGACTTGGTGTCGTTCTGATTGACCAAAGAGCCGCCGGGAGCTCCTCTATCCAATTCCTTCCGCACTTGCGCAGCCTGTCGAAGGTCCTTGTCATGAGTCCGCGCAGCACTTCAGCATTTGCCCTCTCCGCTTGGCCGTTGCTCCTCGGGTGAGCAACAGAAGCGAAACAGACCTTGGCGCCAAGGTCTTGGACGTATTGCATGAAGGTGCGACTAGTGAATTGCGTACCGTTGTCGGTGATGATCCTGTTAGGGATCCCGAAACGGCAAACAATCGACCTGAAGAACCTGACTGCTGACTGTGCTGTCACCTTTCTCACTGGCTCCACTTCTGGCCACTTTGTGAACTTGTCGATTGCAACGTACAAGTACTCAAAGCCCCCGACAGCACGAGGGAAAGGGCCGAGGATATCGAGCCCCCAGACCGAGAAGGGCCATGATAAAGGGATTGTTTGGAGAGCTTGAGCTGGCTGATGGATTTGCTTTGCATGGAATTGGCACGCTTCACACTTGGTTACTAGTGCAGTTGCATCTTGGAGGGCTTCTTGCCAAAAGAACCCTTGCCGGAAAGCTTTCCCGGCAAGTGCCCTTGCGCCAATGTGGTGGCCGCATATGCCTCCGTGTATTTCTGCCAACAGCTTCTGTCCATCTTCTCTGGAGATGCATTTCAACCTGACACCATTGAGTCTTCTTCTGTATAGCTCGTTATCCACGAACTGATACATACTTGACTGCCTGGTTATCTTCTCTATCTCTTGAGGGTCGTCGGGAAGTTCTCCAGTTTGCAGAAAACGGACGATCTGCTGCGCCCATGCTGGAGCCCGAGGCTCGACGGCAAGGACTAAAGGCTCGAGGGCCGCTGCGGGAACCTCAGCTTCTTCGGCAAAGACCTCTGGTCCTGCCGGAGCTGACGGTCCCCCGGCAAGCTCGCCGGGGCGAGGCTTGTCGGGAACACTTGCTTCAACTGCACAAGCCCGAGGGCTTGCAGGAGCAAACTGTTCCTCAGCGTTGTTGTTGATCTTGGGAACTTTGGCGGCGGGTTCAGGAAGATCCGCCGGCAAGTAGTCGCCGGAGACCAACTTTCTCTTCTTGGACTGCCCAATTGACGGTATAACTGATGGCTGAGTCAGCTTGAGAAAAAAGGTCCCTGGTTCCACAGGTAATTTCATCGCGGCGCACTTTGAAAGGCCATCTGCAATCTCATTTTGAGCTCTTGGGACGTGCTCCATCTGCAGACCTTCAAAGTGCTCTTCAAGCTTCCTCACTTCATCGACATATGCTTCCATCAAAGGGCTCTGGTAGCTCTTGTTAACTTGTCGGACCACCAACTGAGAATCGCCCCGCACAATCAGCTTTCTGATCCCAAGTTCGGCCGCAATCCTGAGGCCGGCAAGCAAGCCTTCATATTCTGCAGTGTTGTTTGTCGCTTGCTCCCTGGGAAAGTGCATCTGGATAACATATTTGAGGTGCTCTCCGGTGGGCGCGATGAGTACCACGCCGGCACCGGCGCCTTGCAGCGAGAAGGCACCGTCAAAATACATTACCCATTCACTTGTCGCTTCTTGCACGGGTACACTCGTTTCTTGAACTTCTTCTTCTGGCGTTGGGGTCCACTCAGCGATGAATTCTGCCAAAGCTCGGCTCTGTATGGTTGAAGTACTTTCAAACTTGAGTCCAAAGCTCGACAGCTCCAGTGCCCACTCGACGATCCTGCCTGTTGCTTCTGGATTGTGCAATATCCTCTTCAACGGAAAGCGAGTGACCATTGTTATCTCATGGGCTTGGAAGTAGTGGCGCAGCTTCCTCGAGGCCATGAGGAGGCCGAAAAGCAATTTTTGCACACCAGAGTACCTTGATCTAGCTCCCTGGAGAAGGGAACTTACAAAATACACTGGGCGCTGCACCATCTTCTTCCGCACCTCTCCTTGTTCCTGCGCAGAGTCTTCCTTGTCGGGGCCAGAGCTTGTCGGGACAGCCCCCTGCTTGTCGTTAGATTCGCTTGCCGGTGATGCTGACTCCTCGTCGGACTCCCTCTCCGCTACTAACGCAGCACTAACCACCTGATTGGTTGCCGCTAAGTATAGCAACAACTTTTCCTGTGGTTTAGGTGCGACAAGTATAGGAGTGGAGGACAGGTACCGTTTCAAATCCTGCAACGCCGCCTCCGCTTCCGGAGTCCACTTCATGGGACCTGCCTTCTTCAAGATTTTGAAGAAAGGTAGGGCGCGTTCTGCGGACTTTGAAATGAACCTACTGAGGGCAGCAACGCAACCTGCAAGCCTTCTGACATCCTTGACGCGCTTCGGGGCTTCTATCTGCTCGATGGCTTTGATCTTGTCGGGGTTGGCTTCAATCCCCCTCTGTGATACAAAGAACCCGAGAAGCTTGCCGGAGGGAACTCCAAAGACGCACTTCTCGGGGTTCAACTTGAGCTGTATCCTGCGCAAGTTCTGAAATGTTTCTTCCAAGTCTTGAATCAGGGTTTCTTTGCTCTTGCTCTTCACCACGATGTCATCCATGTAGGCTTCTACATTCCTGTGGATCTGTGGCTCAAAAGCAGTGTACACTACCCTTGCAAAGGTTGAGCCTGCATTCTTCAATCCAAATGGCATGCGGATAAAGCAATAAGTGCCACATGGGGTGATAAATGCAGTCTTCTCTTCATCTTCCTTAGCCATGAAAATCTGGTGATAGCCTGAATATGCATCAAGAAAACAGAGTAGTTCACATCCGGCGGTGGAGTCAACGATCTGGTCAATGCGCGGCAAAGGGAAAGGATCCTTGGGACATGCTTTATTGACATCGGTGAAGTCTATACACAGTCTCCACTTCCCGTTGGCCTTGCGCACGACGACTGGGTTTGCCAGCCACGTCGGATGGATCACACCTCTAACTAGGCCTGCTGCCTCAAGTTTCTTGATTTCCTCATTGATGAACTCTTGGCGCTCCACGGCTTGCTTCCTCACTTTCTGCTTGATGGGCCGCGCATGAGGACAGACAGCAAGCTTGTGCTCAATCACCTTCCTGGGAACACCGGGGATGTCAGATGGTTGCCAAGCAAACACATCGACATTCGCCCGCAGGAAGGCGACGAGCGCGCTTTCCTATTTGCTGTCAAGGGTGGCACTGATGGTGAAGGTACCACCAGTGCCATCCTCCTTTGCGGACACTTTCTTGGTTGCCGGAGGAGCAGCCATTCCTTTCTTGCTCTTGCCGGTGGAGCTCGATGGAACGTCCTCGGCGGCAGCGCAGCACTCCGAAGAGGTGCGGTTGCCGGAGTGGGTCCCAGAGCACTTGCCGGACTTGGTCTTCGTCTTCTTCCCCCCGGGAGCTTCAGCGGCAAGAGTATCCTTCTCGGCCGCAGCTGCCGCATCCCGGTAAATCTTGTCGGCGCAGATAAGCGCATCCTTCTTGTCGCTGTGGACAGTGATGACGCTTATCGGCCCCGGCATCTTCAGCACGTTGTAGGCATAGTGGGAAGCTGCCATGAACTTGGCGAGGGCGGGACGGCCGAGTATTCCATTGTAGGGCAATGGAATATCAGCGACGTCAAAGGTGATGCGCTCAGTCCTGAAGTTGAGCTCGCCGCCAAAGGTCACCGGCAGAGTGATCTTTCCCTTGGGCTTGCTCCTTCCCGGGTTGATTCCTTGGAATGAACCGGTCTCTTCGAGCTCGCCATCTTGAATCTGGAGTTTCTTGATCACAGCGGAGGAGATCAAGTTCAGCCCGGCCCCGCCGTCAACCAACATTTTGGTGACCTTGAGGTTGCGGATGGTGGGAGAAACCAGCATCGGCAAGCACCCGACCGCGGTGGTGCGGTCAGGGTGATCCTCAAGATCAAAAATGATGGGCGTGCTGGACCATTTGAGGAGCCTGCGCGACTCCACGGGCGGTTCCGCTGCATTCACCTCACGCACCCACTGTTTTAGCTGTCGGTGGGAGGTGTGCAGGGAGGCGCCACCGTCGACGCACAGGACCTCCGTGGCCTTCTGGAACTCCTGCTCGCTGTTCTCGTCATCCTCCATGTCTTCATCGTCGTCTTCGTCGTTGTCGCGGCCCCGGGGAGGTCGATCTCCTTGCCGCTGCTTGGCCTTGCCGCGGCGTCCTCCCCGGCCGTTGAACGGCCGCTTCTTGCTGGGCTCTTCCCCGCCACCCTGGGCCTTCTCCTTGTCGCGCCTCTCGTACTCAGCTTTTTGCTGCTCGACGAGGTACTCGACGCGCTTGCAGTTGGAGAGATCGTGACCCTTGGTGCGGTGAATCTTACAGTATTGCTTGTCGGAGCTACCCGGCTTGTCGGCCGCCGCCGCAGGGGCAGGCTCCTTGCCGGAGCCGCCAGCCTGCGCTTGCTTGGCGGAGGCCTCCTTGCCGGACTTCTCGACGGCAAGCACTTCCTTCTTGCCCTTCTTCCTGTTGTTCCGCCGCCGGCTCTTCTTTGCCGGGGCGGCGTCGTCGCTGTCGCTTCCCCCTGCGCCAGCATCCTCCCCGGGGAGCTTCCTCCCCTCTTCCGCGCGGGCGCACTTGTCAGCAAGAGCGTAAAGCTCGCTGACGTCCCTGATCTTGGTCATCGCCATCTCCTCACGCATGCGGCGGTTACGCACGTTCTGATGGAACGCGCTGATAACCGCGGCAGGGTGAACGTCTGGGATGTTGTGCTGCACCCGGCTGAAGCGTTGGATATATTTGCGCAGGGGTTCGCCTTCCTTCTGGGCCAAAATGTGGAGATCGCTCTCCTGGCCATGGGGTTTGTGGCCGCCGGTGAAGGCGCCAACAAACTGATGGCAGAGGTCGGCCCAAGAAGAGATAGAGCCTTCCGGCAAGTGCATGAGCCACGAACGGACGTTCGGCTTCAGCACGAGCGGGAAGTAGTTGGCTAGGATCTTCTCGTCGCGCCCCCCGGCAGCTTGCACTGCGATAGTGTAGACGCTGAGAAACTCCGAGGGGTGCGTCTTGCCGTCGTACTTCTCCGGTACGTCGGGCTTAAAGTTCTTCATACTGGGCCACTGGACGCGCCGCAGCTCGCGGGTGAACGCAGGGCAGCCTGCCGCGTACGGCAAGTCGCCTGGTTCACCGGGCGCGGGTGCGTCGACAGTGTTCCCGGCTCTCTTGTCGGATTGTCGCCGAGCTTCTCGGCGGCGCTCGATCGTGGTTCGAGCGTCTTCGTCTCGCCGGTCGTCAAGGACCTGGCGCTGGTCCCGACGGGCCCGCGGGTCCGACGAGGCTGTGGAGCCGTCGTCGGGGTTGTTCCGGCGGGGCGGCGTCTTCTGCTTCTGCGGCGGGGAGTGCACGCTCGTCGCACCCCCGGCAGTCTTGTCGCCGATAGCCTTCGTCTTCTCAGCCTGCCGCGGCCGTGAGGCCGACGGCTGCTGCGGAGAGTCGTTGTTGGCGAAGTCTATCAGGCTCCGGATAGTGGCCCTCCATTCTTCGGCCTTGTCGGCCGCCGGAGGAAAATCGAGGAGCAGCTGCGCCCTTGCGAGCGCTTCTGCCGGAGTAGTGGGGAACGCGGGCGAGCGGTGCGAGGAGCGGGATACGCTCGGACTTCTAACGACGTTAGAAGGAGCGGGGTCCCGCGCCGGCGCCTTCGCTTTGCTTGTGCCCGGACGGGGGTCCGGGGCGTCCCGCGAGCCTCCAGTTTGGCCTTGTCCCAGCAAGCGGATACCACCTCCCGTGGTATGGCGCTGCGGGGTCGTCGTGTGCTGTGATGGACGCGGCGCGTCCACGGAGACCGAGGTCCGGTCGTCCGTCCTATTCTTGGATCTGGTGGCACCGTGAGTGTCCTCGCCGGCAACCACCCTTCCGATGGCGTCTCCCCCGCCCACCGTTGGCTCTGGTGGCGGCGGGTGAGACACAGACGGGCCTCCGACCTCCGAAGGCTTCTTCTTCGGGGCCATGGAGTTGTCGCTGATGAAGTTGCTGATGAAACTGGAGAGGTTGATGAAGAATGCGCCCGCGCGAACGCCGGATCAGGTTCGCACAACCTCGACGCCCCCTACCTGGCGCGCCAAAGATGTCGGGGGAAACTGTCCGCCACGAACACCTATGGGACCGGAGCCCCTTGTCTGTGCGGTACGAGGGCGGAGGGAGCACAAAGAGCAGATCGAAGCGGACGCGCGGGCAGTTTTACCCAGGTTCGGGCCGCACGGATGCGTAAAACCCTACTCCTGCTTGGTTGGGTATTGAGTGGGGCGCTC
The DNA here is from genome assembly GCA_902687465.1 of Secale cereale. Lineage (NCBI taxonomy): Eukaryota > Viridiplantae > Streptophyta > Magnoliopsida > Poales > Poaceae > Secale > Secale cereale. The sequence goes on along the minus strand of LR738713.1, from coordinate 602,314,804 downwards.
GGGAGCTTGAAGAAGCAGCTACACCGTGCGTGAGAGTAATCTAGGTTTCGAACCCCCTCCACGTTGTGCATGGGCCTCCTTTTATAGTGCAAGGGGTCACCGACAGGTGTCAACGTAGGAGAAAAGGGTAAAAGAGTAAAAGAGGTGGTAGTTGTAACAGTGCGAGAACAGTGGAGCTACAGTACAGAACAGTGGTCTATACCTACTTTAACAGTGGGGGACAAGGGCATTTAATGCCCGTCGCCGTCGACCCCAAAAGCTCCCGCCTTAGCGTCTCCGTCCGCCACGGCGACGGATTTATCGCCGCGGTGTGCCACCGTGTACCCCAGGCTGTGCAGCCATCCGCCACGCGTCCCTGGTTAGGCCCCAGGGCGACGCGTGGACCGATGAGCTGGAGTGCGGGCACACGGCGTAGCCTTCCCGGCAAGCACCTTGCCGGGGCCTTGATCTTGCCGGGCCCGGGAACTTGCCGTTCCCCGGGCCCCTTGCCGGGGCGCGCATAGCGCCGAGGCGATATCTTCCAGTCTTCCTGGCAAGCTCCTCTTGCCAGGGTCTTGTGTTAGTGGAACAGCCTTGAGCCTGGTACGGCCTTCCCGGCAAGCTCCTCTTGCCGGGGTCTCGGTCTTCTGTCTTGTATACTTTGTTTTTGAATGGTTTGATAAGAAGCAGGAAGGTCTCCGGCGAGCACGCAGTGAACCTTGCCGCGGGAAGCTGCAACTGCCCGTGCACAAGTTGGGGTACTGAGGTACCCCTACCTTAGTACACCGACAGGTTTCTAGGTCGTGTGGGAAGGACTCCCCTATCGCCCGCACTCACTTGGCGATGGTTTAAAAATGCCGTCGTGGAAAGGGGTTAAATCCGTTTGTATAGCAGCTCGTTGTACCAGTGTAAGCATGAATAAATGTTGCTTCATGCTGCTGCCCAATCCGCCTCTCGTTCCTTTAATCGCCCGCACAAAAACACAATAGAATTCCCACAACAGAGGGCAGATCATACTTCAGGTGATCCAAAATCCACTAGTGAATCGAATAAAAACAGAGGGAGCTCTCCTTCAAATACCTACATCAAGGTCATAGCCTCGGAGTCATTCCATGGAGTCGGCTCAAGGGTGCTACGCCTGCCTGTTGGGGAACGTTGCATGGAAAAAAATCTACGCACACGCAAGATCTATCCATGGAGATGCATAGCTATGAGAGGGGGAGAGCATCTTCATACCCTTGAAGATCGCTAAGTGAAAGTGTTTATCAACGTGGTTGATGTAGTCGTACACCTTCACGATCCACCCCGATCAAGTACCGAACGTACGACACCTCCACATTCAGCACACACTCAGCTCGATGACGTCCTCGCCTTCTCGAGCCAGCAAGACATGGCGAAGTAGTAGATGAGTTCTAGCAGCACTACGACGTGGTGATGGTTCGTGGTGAAGAACAATCTCCGCAGGGTTTCGCCAAGCACTACAGAAACTAGACAGGGGATAAACTAGAGGGGACGGGGTTGCCGGCACATGGCTTGGTGAATCTTGATGTGTCTTGGATGCTAGCCCTGCCCGTCTATTTATATATTGAGCCTTGTGGTCGAAACTTGGAGCAAAAGCCTCCTCAAAGTCGATTTTGCCCGAAAGGCAAGAGTCCTACTCGGACTCCAGGCCCAGACGCCAGGGTTCCCAGTGTCTCGCATGTGGCCTCCGCAAAACTTCCTTTTGCACTTTTCAAAACCCTCATGGGCTTTACCCCTTGGCCCAAATAAAGTGTTCTTGTGCCCAAACATTTCGGGAAACATCTGAAACCCCTTCCGGTGAATTCCGGAACCTTTCCAGAGTTCAAACACTATTATCCCATATGTTAATCTTTACCTCCGAACTATTCCGGAGCTCCTCTTCATGTCCATGATCTCATCCGGAACTCCGAACAACATTCGATCACCATCATACATAACTCATATAATATTATATCGGCAACGAATGTTAAGCATGCGGACCCTACGGGTTCGAGAATTATATAGACATGACCGAGACACCTCTCCGGTCAACAACCAACATCAGAACCTGGATGCCCATATTGGCTCCTACATATTCTACGAAGATCTTTATCGGTCGAACCGTTATGACAACATACATAATTCCCTTTGTCTGTCGGTATGTTACTTGCCCGATATTCGGTCATCGGTATCTCTATACCTAGTTCAATGTCATTACCGGCAAGTCTCTTTACTCGTTCCATAATACATCATCTCGTGACTAACTCATTAGTCATTTTTCTTGCAGGGCTTATTATGATGTGTATTACCGAGAGGGCCCAGAGATACCTCTCCGATACTCGGAGTGACAAATCCCAATCTCGATTCACGCCAACCCAACAAAACACCTTTGGAGATACCTGTAGAGCATCTTTATAACCACCCAGTTACGTTGTGACGTTTGATAGCACACAAGGCGTTCCTTCGGTATCCGGGAGTTGCATGATCTCATAGTCAAAGGAATATGTATTTGACATACATGAGCAGCAGCAATAAACTGTACGATAAAATGCTAAGCTAACGGATGGGTCTTGTCCATCACATCATTCTCATAATGATGTGATCCCGTTATCAAATGACAACTCATGTCCATGGTTATGAAACCTTAACCATCTTTGATTAATGAGCTAGTCTAGTAGAGGCTTACTAGGGACACGGTAAATGTTTATGTATTCACACTTGTATTCAGGTTTCCGATCAATACAATTCTAGCATGAATAATAAACCTTTATCATGAATAAGGAAATATAAAATAATAAAAACTTTATTATTGCCTCTAGGGCATATTTCCATCACTGCCATGTTGTGGAATGGGGCGGCCGATGGTGGAGGCCGACTGCAGCGGGGCCGCGCACTTGTGAAGGATGACGGGACTGTGTGGGTGAGCGGGGAAGGTGTGCTAAGGAGTGTGGAGGCTGGGATGGCCGGCGACGGCACGGGAGCAGACTAACATGGAGTCGGCGGGACGACATGTAACATCCCAATTTTCAATTTGGATGTTAACATAGATCATTCATATGCATTCATCATTTGAGCATTTTTGAATTTGAGTTTATTTGAAAATTGATCCAAAAAATTTAAGCAACTCAAGGACCCAAGTGAGAGAGTCGGAAGTTTCCCAAAGAGGACCCACTATTTTATTATTTTATCAGTGAGGTTAGATCAAATATTATTTTTGCCAATTTCATTTTCAATATTTTTAAAATAAATGAGAGAAGATAATATGACTTCTTCAAAAATAGAATAAAAATATATGAATTTGATTTTTGAGTAAACATAATTTTTAATGGATTTTTATTTGCAATTTATTTATTTTAAAATTTCATTAAAAGTTTATTTCATTTAAGGCATTTTTATTTCAGAAAAATGTTCACTTTGTTCCAAATATTAGGTGGGAACGGAGAAAATTATTTCTGGATTTTTTAGAATTTTTTAAATATTTTTTTTAATATTTTTCTTTGTTCGATGATTTTTTTTTAAAAAGTTTTTGGACCAGGCCGACTGAGCCGAAGCCCAGCCACCGGCCCGCTCCCGCGTTGCCTTCCTCTCATGTCGCGCCAGGACTCGCCGGAGTCCTACTCCGAGCCGGCGGCGGTCGCCCCCTTCCCTAAGCCGAGTCGCCCCCCGGCCTCCTTAAATACCGCCGCCGCCCCCCCCCCCTCGAGCCCACACCGCCTCCACTCGCCGCCGCTGCACCACCGCGTCGCGCCGCCCCGCACCGCAACCACCGCTACCCCGCGCCGCGCCGCCCTCGTGATGTCTACACACGCTTCTATTTTCGTAGACTATGTTGGGCCTCCAAGCGCAGAGGTTTGTAGGACAGCAGCAATTTCCCTCAAGTGGATGACCTAAGGTTTATCGAACTCAGGGAAGTAGAGGTTGAAGATGGTCTCTCTCAAGCAACCCTATAACTAAGATACAAGAAGTCTCTTGTGTCCCCAACACACCTAATACAACTAGGAGTTGTATAGGTGCACTAGTTCGGCGAAGAGATGGTAAAATATGGATGATAGGAGTGGCAAAGCAAAGTAATATAAATCTGTAATAAAAAGTGCAGCAAGCAAACAAGTGGTAAACGTGAGCACAAATGGTATTGCAATGGTGGAAACAAGGCCTAGGCTTCATACTTTCACTAGTGGCAACTCCCAACAACATTAACATATCTAATCACATGATATTTCCCATAAAACATGCAATGGAGACGCACTCGGAGGTCATTCCTTTGTGGTCAAGAGAGGACGAGAATTATGTAGGGCTACAAAAGCACACCTCAAAGTTCGTAGTTCTCAATCTATGGATTTCCCAATGTCACCGCGGCCATCCAAAGAGAGTACCACAATCACCACAACATATCTCCAGGATAGTCAAAGACAATCACCAAGAGACTCTCAATCTTCAATCAACACACAAAAGAGGAAATCACTCATGAAAATATTCTTCTAATCCATGTCCAATAGACCGCTGTCACCTTGGTCTCGGGGATTATACTAGATAAAGACAAGTGAGTACATCAATTCAATACATAGGGGAAGGGGAAATATCATGGGATCACCCTAGATTATCATAGCCTATGATCACAACGAAGATCACATCATGGGAGAGAGAATTGACCACATAGCTACTGGTAGAAACCTCAGCCCCGAGGAGGAACTACTCCCGCATCATGGAGGGAGGAAGCAACGTCGATGGAGATGAATCCGGGGGCACTTCCCCGTCCCGGCAGGATGCCGGCACAGGAATTCTGGTCCCCCGAAACTTGGTGGCGATGGCGGCGGAGATCGGAATTGCTTCGGGAGAAAAGGGTTCCGCCCTCCAGGGTTTCGGGACGCGAGGAGTATATATGCCAAAGGGGGTCACCAGAAGCGGAGAGGGGGGGCCAGGCGCCCCCCTAGGGCGGCCAGCGGTGGGGTCGCCTGGGCTGGCCACCTGGGCTGCCCCTGGCTCCCCTCTGGCCCCACTTTGGTTTTTCTCGAAGCTTCCTGTACGCTGATTTTTTCTGTATTTTTCCCGGAATTTTTGGAGCACTTTTAATATGGGGGAAATCTGAAATAGAAAAACAGCAGAAAACAGGAACTGGCACTATGGTGCACTGAGTTAATAGGTTAGTCCAAATATGATCAAAATTGTATGGAAGTGCATAAATATCATAGCAATATCACACAAAAGAAGCATGGAGCAAGCAGAAATTATAGATACGTTTTGGACGTATCAACATCCCCAAGCTTAATTCCTGCTCGTCCTCGAGTAGGTAAATGATAACAAGCATAATTTCTGTGGTGACATGCTACCAACCATATAAGAACTCTTTTAAGTAAAGCAATCAAGGCATGTAATTCAATTCAAGTCATAACAAGCAAGAGTCTATATTAGCATTGTAACAAGTAACATAAGAACATAAAGGTGCAAGAGCTCTCGCTGTCCGTGACTCGAATGTCTCCAAATGGTGTTTGCGTGCAAGAAAGGGGGTAGGGATATATGAGAGAGTAAAACATAGTTTTTGTATTGTTGAGAACTAAATCTACTAAAGTTTCACACTTGGTCTTCTTTGGAATCTTATCTTGACTCATCCCCAGACCGTCAGCCAGGTACAAGTCAAAATGATCCACTCCCTTTCGATATTTTGAGCACTCATGCAATGGATGAGGGTAAGCAAGAAAGTCGACACTTAGGATGGCAAAGAGAGAAAAATGATGGAGGTGGAAGACAAAAAAGGTGTGAAAGGCTCACATCAATGAGGACAATCATCGGCGAGAGAAAGCCAAATGATAGATATGATGTGAGGAGTAGGGATTGCCATGCAACGGATGCACATATGAGCTAAGGTAAGCTCTTCAATGGAACTAGTGGGGGTGCATCCAACTTGCTTGCTCAAGAAGACCTAGAGCTCTTTTGAGGAGGCTCATCATTGGAATATACAAGCCAAGTTCTATAGTGTAAAGGTCCCCACATAGCTATATGCATGAATGATAATCTCTATGGAGCACAAGGTATAAGATGGAGTACGAGTGTGGATCTTTCAAAAGGAAATAGTAGTGTGCCCCCTTCTCTCTTTTTATTTCTTTTTCTCTTTTTTCTCTTTTTTTTATTTTTTTTGTGGCCTCCATGGCTCTTTCTATTTAACTCTCATTTGTCCTCTTTGGGATCTTTTGATTTTGTCCTCTTTGGGATCTTTTCCTCACTTTAGGGGCAACACTCTATGTATTACAGGAAGTATAGAAGATCTTTCACACTTTACAAAAGTACTCAACATAAAGAAAATGAAACTATCATGATGTATGCAAATGTATGCCTCTGCCAGTGTAGCAGGATATGCAATGATACTAGCGCGTCATGTAGCAATGATTAGGGCAAGGCCCAACTAGCATGCGGCTCATCGATCAAGCAAAAAAGCATGTATGACATGAAGATCAAGTCATGAGAAGATGGATGTTGCATGGCAATGTATCTCGGAAAGGCTATGGAAATGCCTATAATGAGGCTTATGATGACAGAGCGTATCGTACCAAGGATTTGGATGCACCGACGAAGTATGCGCCAACTCTCGAGGTGAGAAAGGGCAATGCACGGTACCGAAGAGGCTAGAAAAATATGGTTAGGTGGAAGTGTCAACTTTCGAATACTCGCATTAGTCCGAAGAACTCATGCACTTATTATCGGTAACTCTCAATCTAATTAGGAGGTTCACAAAGAGACAAGTACCTCAAGAGAGTTCAACAACCAACTAAACAAAAGATCTTTAAAAAGAAAAGCATGAAAACTAAGAGCTAAACATGACAGCAGCTATGGAAAGACAAAGAACACACACAGCAAAGATAAGCATGAAAATCCTATGTTGTGTTCTAGGTTGAAGTGGAGCATGTTTCTCTCCCACACTAAGAAAGCTGGGTTCTAACTTGTTATGAACAGCAAGCAAAGCTAAAGAAAACTAAAAAGGAAACTAAGAGCAAGACGCTCCAAGCATAGCACATAACGCATGAAGTGATTAAAATATAGTGGAACGAAAGACGAACTGATAATTGTTGATGGAGAAGGGGATGCATGGGGGCATCCCCAAGCTTAGACGCTTGAGTCTTCTTGAATATTTCTTGGGGGTGCACGGGGGAATCCCCAAGCTTGAGCGTTTGACCCTCCTGAATCTTCTTTTATCATCTTCCCTCGCACACTTGAAAACTCCCTTCATACATAACTCATTATAATCTGATTAGCGAGGTTAGTACCCATAATAAAATAATTTTTCCCTACTGGAAATAAAGATAATCTTGAAGAGCTACTGTTTCTCAAGATTGCCAAAAGGTTTTTGCAAAGAAAAGGCAAGCTCAAGGTTTGCAAAACGAAGAAAAGGCAAAACAGGACAGAATCTATGAAAAACAGACCAGTAGGTAGTAAATAATTTTTTCGGGGCACTTCTGCGACTCAAATCAAAAAACTCAGAACAGACGCTCGAAAGCCAATTGTATAGAGCACGCTGTCAAAAAAAATTCAGATCAAAAATTCAGATCTGGTGATTTTATTCGAATTTTTCTGTCCAAGGACAGAATCTGTTTTCTGGACAGCACGTCACAACTTTTGAACTTTCTTGCAATCGGAGGCTAAAATTGACACAAAGCTGAGACACAATGATGTTGCTACAGTAGTAACAAACATCAAGACCACTAAAAACTGAAAGAACAAACTGAAAGCAAAGATAACAAGGGTTGTCTCCCTAGAGCTCTTTCTTTATAGCCATAAAGATAGGCTTAAGACTTTAATGATGCTCTCGTAGGAATAAGAGTTGAAGAACAAAAGAGAGCATCAAGAAGCAAATACCAAACACATTTAAGCCTAACATGCTTCCTATGCATAGGAATATTGCAATAGAATAATTCACTGAAGCACAAAGCAATAAGCATAGGAAGACAAAACAAGTGCAGCTTCAAAACCTTCAACATAAAGAGAGGGAACTTGATATTATTGAAATATCTATAAGCATATGTTCCCTTCTCATAATAATTTTCAATGGGATCACGAATAAACTCAACAATATAAGCATCACATAAAGCATTGTTACCATGATCCACATGCAAAAAGGTACTCTTACTCTCCACATAAGCATAATCTTTCTCATTGGTAATAGTGGGAGTAGGACTATCATAAACAACTTGAACACTATAGATTAATTGTGTATTAGGAAGATGGTGTTCAACAAGGGAGTAATTCCCTCCATGATTATGACAAGTTTCATAAGGATAATTTCTCCTTATGTCATAGGTACCTTTATAATCACTATAGATTGGAGTTATAACATCATCATAGTAGAGAAGAGCATTATCATTGGTAGCAACTATATTTGTAAACATGTTGTCTTTATTCTTACTAGCAAAAGAATTATCAATTATCACATCACTAGTGGGTAAAGGATTTGCAATCCTATCATCCCCAAGCTTAGAGCTTTCCATATCATCACTTTCAGAGTTGGTACCAAAAAGATTTTCAAGATCATAAGTAGCATTATCATCATTTTCCCAATCACAATAAGTAACATGCATATCATAATCAAAATCATCTTCAATAGTACCTACGGACATATCATCAAGATGATAATTAAGGCAATAAACTTCACCTTCTTCTTTAAACTTACAACCGTTAGGATAAAAGTTGATGGGAGGAATATGCTCAGGCCAGGTTGATACCCATTCTTCTTCCTTCTTGCTCCTCTTCCTCCTCCTCTTCTTTTTCTTCTTCTTCACCTTAGGAGGGAGTGGTTGGAGATGAAGCTTCTCCACATATCCTGGTTTATCATTAGAAACAATAGGGGAAACTTGGGAGAAACTCTCCTTTTTATTAGCAGAAATATAAGAGACATTTTTATACTTTGGTAAAGTTCCCTCCTTTCTAATCTTACTTATGTAATCATTTTTATGGCAATTAACAACACAATAGAGATGGCAATTTTGCAAAGTGTTTTTTATTCCTATGGCATTAACATCTAGCCAAGAAGTCTTTTCTGATAACTCTTCACACATCAAAAATAACATAAGCTCATATAAAGATCAGGGGTGATCATGTTATCACACAACTGGTTAATAGTTATGTTTTGAAAGTGCATGCACTGAAAATTAAAGTGACCCTCTATACAGCAAAGTTCACAAGTAAAAGGATAAAGGTCACACAATTCTCTAGCAATTTCATTTAAATCTTTGACCCAAGTGATTGTTCTTTCATGCTTATGTTGCTTACAATACTTCTCTTCTTCAATCATAGGCCTTTCACAAGGTCTATTCACTCCACAAAAATTAACATGCTTATATAAAACTTCATTTTTAGGAATTGGATCATGCATGTTGCAATCATCATGAACAATTTCATTTTCTTTGCAAATCTCTTTAAAATGTTCATGATGCTTGATCCAATCCTCCTTAGGCATATTAAGATGTGAAGCAAAAGATTTGAGGAAATCAACAAGGAGTTGAGAATCAAGCCCAAACTTAGCACTAAACTTATTAAAACTTGTAGTTTCAACAAAGGACTTAATGCAATCATACTCATAAATTATACCTGACTCTTTACCTTTGTCGATCTCCCAATCTTCAGTGTTGCGTTGAATTCTTTCAAGGAGTTCTTGTCGGGGATATACCCCGCGGTATGAACCGACCGGAATTATAACCCGGCCGGAGTTGGCATTTTACTTAAGACGGTTTACGATTGGCAATTTACTGGTAACCCGGCAGGCGGATCACGGGTGACAAGGCCCAAGGCCCAGAAGGCCGGTTCATATTAATAGTGGGCCGGTTTATGAAGAAAGCACAAGGGATATTCTCCTACAAAGGAAGCAAGACTAGGACTCCTTGTAATAAAGCAATCCTAATCCTACTAGGACTCTACATGTAACCCGCCCCTTCAACATATATAAGGAGGGGCAGGGCTCCCCAAAGAGGGACAAGTTAGACAAGAAATAAGTTTGAGAGCAGAAGTTTAGACAAGTTTCTAGGGTTAGACACAAAGAGCCGGTTTACCGGCGACACCACGAGGATCATAATGAGACCTAGCCTCAAACAGCACGTAGGGTTATTACCGGATGATGTTTCCCGGGGCCCGAAGCTGTCTAAATCCGTGTCTTGCATCGCGTCTCTCGATTCCGCTCAACCCCTCTCAAGCTACTACATAGATGCGCGGCTCCACACCTAAAGTCCGTTAATCCGGACATCTGACGTGTTAATTCCATGACAGTTGGCGCCCACCGTGGGGCCGCGCACGGTGGTGTTGAGTTCTTAGAGGGATCTTTTCAAGGGTTCGAGAAGTTCGCAATTTCTTGAGTTGAAGAAGAGTCATCAACAAAGGAGTTACAATGTATCAATATCAAGTAGCCAGAGCAACACCATCGTCAGAAGCTGGAACAGAGAAATTTTTCTGCGGCAACACCTCAGACGCCGTCGCCACCGGGTTACTACTAACCCTATCTCCGTTTTGGGACAGGATGAAATAACTGCACGCAAGGAAGATTTAGAATAATATGCTTGATCGGACTCGCAAAGAAGATTTAGAATAATATGCTTGGTCGGACGCCACAAGGATCGGATCAATTATCAATTTCGTGAAGCAGCTTGATGTTCTCGATCGACCAATCCCGACCCGGAGGAGGTCTCAGTCCCACAAAGTTAGCCGCACTTCCAATCATCGCCGCGCCTCCGAGCCACTACGGCCTGCCTGGGCTCTGCCATCGCCGCCGCTACGCCACGTCACCTCTACCTCCGCCGAGTCAATTGGTAAAAGTAACTACGGCCATTACCCGGATTCGCCGCCGCCGAGCTTCAACAAAATTGACCCCGAGTCATCATCGAACCCCGCCCGGCTGTAGGTTTCTTCACCTACCACTGTGTCAAGCCACCGCCGCGATCCAGTGGCATCAACTCGCCCCCGCAGCATCGGATCGGCCTTAATTTTCAGCTGAGAGCCGCAGCCGCGAGCCGCCGTGGCCACATCTGGCTCCGGCCTTGAGCTCCCTGTCCACTGTTGAGCCGCCACCTCGGCCGCGGTCCTGCAGTCTCAAACCCGCCCACGGTCCTGCAGTCTCAAACACGCCCGCGGCCTCGCACCGGAACCTGCCACCGACAGTCCGCCGCTTTGTCCTCGCCTCACTGCGCTACTGCTCTGAGTCATCCCCGCGCTGAACCAGATTGCTGCCGCGGTCGCCGTTCTGAACCACCCTGGATTCCCCTACCTGGTGCGCCTCCACTACTGTCGGTTTACCTCCAGTCTGGGATTTAAAGAAGGAATCCGCGAGCGAGGGGGAGGAAATTGCCCGCTCTTGCTCTGATTCTGCCCCGGGCTAGACCGCCCCGCTCCCGCGTCGGTTCTGCCCCGGGCTGCCTCTGCCGTGACCAGTTTCGGCCCCGCGGGCTCTCGCCGTTCGCTCTGTCAGAAAAGGAGCCATGTTTCCTTTGCGCTCGCCCTGGCTGGAAAGAAGGAAACGAAGGAGAAGCCATGTTTTCGCATTGAACCGCCGCCTCCACCTTGGAGCCGCCTCTGCCTTGATCGGCCCCGAGACTCCGAGTCACCGGTCCATCCCCTACCCTGGTCTCGCCTTGAGCCGCCGCCGCTAAACTTTGAGTCGGCTCTTGCCGTCTTGTCGGTCTCTGTCATCCGCTTCGCTCAGTCGTGGGTTTCTCCATCACCTGCCTCTGTTCTCATATGCTCCACTGACAACAAGAAGGAAAAGATAAGATGAGGTTCGGTTGGGAGAAAAGTCAAGGGCGGATTAAAAAAAGAAGAAGAAGGAAGTACTACATAAAAAAGGGGGAAGGCTACGTGGGTGCTGTTGTTTTATCAGACAAATGTCTATGCGGTCGTTTGACGCTGTTCAGCATCATCTAATGCCAGTGTTCGTGTTCATCTAATAAAATATACCAGGTGTTATTGTTTCTATCTACTTTTAGTACATATTTTAATCAAAGAGAGCAATTACTTTGATCTGTATATTTTTATGTGCAGCAAAGGTGGTACCAGGTTGCATCCATGAAGTGTGCCTCAGCATCATCACGTACAGTGTCTGCACCCGCTTGCTGATTGAATGGGTGTGCGGAAGCTGCCGCCCGTACAGCTCAATCTACATTAACTCGGCAGGACCGCGCCCGCGACTGACTCGCCGTTCGCGTGGCTTACCACGCCTGCGATTGACTCGACCATCCACGCTGGCTTACAATGCCGCGACCGACTCATCTGATGTCCGGGCGAATCAGGTGATATTTATCTTATTTATTTTTAATACATATTAATTCATCCGAGCAAAAATACCTCGCCCTGCTTTATTTTATACGCAGGAAAAATCATTCATTATAAAGCGACGTTATACCACGGAGATGGAGGCCGCCAACATCATTCGATACAACATCTTGGCCGTCTCTCATGATCGAACCGGTTTATAATGCCGTGGTCATTTTTCGTCTTTGGTCCGGTTTTCATCGTCAAGACCGTCTTACGCGACTGCGCCGGCTCACAACGAGGAAGGCAACTACCCCGTCAGCACCAGTCGACCCATTTGCTATTCGAAGCAAATTAGCCGGTTTAAATGTTTGTACCGCCTCTGATACTGCGGTCGTTTTACTGTCCACCCTGTGATCCGGTCTATTCAACATACCGGTTCAAATTCACTCAGGTGATATCCATCTACAGTATTATTTCTCTTGTTATATATCATTTTTCATCAATAAAATAAGATGCTTTGATCAGTCTATCTGGTTGTGCAGGGCCAATCCCACATATATGCACTCTGCCGCTGTGATCGTTGAAGGGATTCCAGTTCAAACATAAGTCGTATCCGAACCAAAGAGGACATGGAATCATAGAGGCCCTCTGGATGGTAAGCCCATTCCAGTGATTGGCTAAAGTTTTACCTATGGTTCTATGGAACCATGGAGGCCCTCTGGACAGGCGACAGCCATCCAGTGATTGGCTAAAGTTTTACCTATGGTTCTATGGAACCATGGAGGCCCTCTGGACAGGCGACAGCCATCCAGTGATTGGCTAAAGTTTTACCTATGGTTCTATGGAACCATGGAGGCCCTCTGGACAGGCGACAGCCATCCAGTGATTGGCTAAAGTTTTACCTATGGAGGCCCTCTGGACAGGCGACAGCCATCCAGTGATTGGCTAAAGTTTTACCTATGGTTCTATGGAACCATGGAGGCCCTCTGGACAGGTGACAACCATCCAGTGATTGGCTAAAAGTTTTTCTTATGGTTCCTATGGATGGTACCCGCATCCATCGATCGGCCCTCTGGATGGTAAGCCCATTCCATTGATTGGCTGAACCTTGCTTTGAGCCTGGCAGCTCGTAAAAAGCCTCGACTACATGGTCTTCTTTGCAAAACTTGCATTTCTGGTGTTTATGTTTTTCTGGTTCTTTAATCCGGAGTGGGACAACTTCAAAGTTGACCACATATCTTCAAAGTCTGGACACAACGCTCCAACATTATTTAAACCGGCAGTTCTTATAAACCCGGAATAATTGGGTACGCCCCAACGGAGCCAAGAGCTTCCTCAGAAACAACAATGTTTGCCGGATTAAGGATATCAAGCATACTTAATCACAGGAACCGGTTTTCAAGACCGGATTATATTATTCAAAATCTTTAATAGCCAACATGGCTGGATTATTATTATGGTTATCAATATTACGATTGAGGTTTTCAAAGTCGCTATAAGCGCAATGGATATTATTTCATCGATGGAAGTGATTTATTCTACAAAGGAATAGTCCCGAGTTGCTGCAGGCTTACAACCCGGCACTTGGGGGCTACATTATTCAAATTAAGATTACATCAAATACACAAGTCTCATTCGCTGCAAGCATGCACCATGACACTTGGGGGCTAATGCAAAGTCATTTTTTGCTCACTTTATTGAAGACCCGACTCATCACATTATAATGAGCCGGCCCTTGGGAGCTACCAATCGCTCCTGTCAACAATTCAAGGTACACAAGTATTAATCAATTATATTGAAGGGTCCACTGCTCAGTTGGTAAAGCACAAAGCTCTTAACCTTGTGGACGTGGGTTCAAACCCCACGATGGAAGTTACATTACATAATGTTATTTTCAATTATTATATTTTCAAAGTCCATGTTCATTATTGCATAATAACCCGGCACTTGGGGGCTACATGTTACTATTCAAGTTTACATAATCATATTTTCAAAGTCCCTGCTCATTACTAAATAATGACCCGGCACTTGGGGGCTACATAATATGGAATATTCAGTTTCATAGTGATTGGGATGAACAATCCGGATTTCTTCAAATATTAGACAATGCTATTTTCAATAAAGTATATAAAAAGTCCCTGCTCATTATTACATAATGACCCGGCACTTGGGGGCTACATATGTGGAATATTCAGTTTTGACTAAGATGAACAATCCGGATTTCTTCAAGATTGCAACGATTATATTCAAACAAGTCTTAAGATATCACTATGTTCTCCTCTTAAGACTTGGGGGCTATAGGTAATATGCATATAAAGGAGGAACATCTTCAATTTCTCAGTTTTGGGTAAGTCCGGAAGATTAATCATAACCCGGCGTTGGCAACAATCATAACCCGGCATTTATAAACAGTCATGACCCGGAATTATCAATTTTTATAACCCGACAATGGTGGTAGTCATAAACCGGCAAGTTCTACATTTCCAAACCGGTTGGATATCAATTGAATATTTGAAGATCAATATTTTTGTCAAAGTCAGAGCATTAAAGGCCGATTCAAATGGATTCTTTATTTACAATATTTCTTATGCAAGCAAGTTGATTATGAAGTTGGTCTGTTGACCCGGATTTTCTAGAAGAAGGAAAGGACAAGGATTTAAGGATGGTCAGATGCCGGTTTACAAGAAATTCTTAACCCGGAGCACAACCTGTCAGATTCGCTCTTGTGTTTATTTTGCAGCATAAGTTTACCATGGATAAATCCAAGCTAAACTGGGGGCTAATGTCGGGGATATACCCCGAGGTATGAACCGGCCGGAATTATAACCCGGCCGGAGTTGGCATTTTACTTAAGACGGTTTACGATTGGCAATTTACTGGTAACCCGGCAGGCGGATCACGGGTGACAAGGCCCAAGGCCCAGAAGGCCGGTTCATATTAATAGTGGGCCGGTTTATGAAGAAAGCACAAGGGATATTCTCCTACAAAGGAAGCAAGACTAGGACTCCTTGTAATAAAGCAATCCTAATCCTACTAGGACTCTACATGTAACCCGCCCCTTCAACATATATAAGGAGGGGCAGGGCTCCCCAAAGAGGGACAAGTTAGACAAGAAATAAGTTTGAGAGCAGAAGTTTAGACAAGTTTCTAGGGTTAGACACAAAGAGCCGGTTTACCGGCGACACCACGAGGATCATAATGAGACCTAGCCTCAAACAGCACGTAGGGTTATTACCGGATGATGTTTCCCGGGGCCCGAAGCTGTCTAAATCCGTGTCTTGCATCGCGTCTCTCGATTCCGCTCAACCCCTCTCAAGCTACTACATAGATGCGCGGCTCCACACCTAAAGTCCGTTAATCCGGACATCTGACGTGTTAATTCCACGACAGTTCCCATTTAGCATCAATCTTTTCGTTTGTGAAAGAACCCATAGAGGAAGCATCGAGCAAATCTTTATCCTGTCGAGAGAGCCTCGCATAGAAATTAGTAATAATCATATCTTTGGGGAGCCCATGGTTAGGACATTTTAGCATTAACGTTTTCAGTCTCCCCCAAGCTTGAGCTATGCTCTCTCCGTCATGAGGATAGAAATTATAAACATAATTCCTATACTCATGGACTTCATGAAGAGGTTAAAACTTGGAGTAAAAGAGAGACTGGATCTCTTCCCAATCCAGCAGGTGAGAGTCATCTAGTAGCCTATACCATTCCAATGCTTTTCCTTTCAGTGACAAGGCAAATAATTTCCTCATGGCTCCATCTCTTGTCAAACCTGAAATCTTAAACAACTCACAAAGTTCTGTAAGTTTGAACAAATGAATACTAGGATTGACTGTCCCATCATAACAATCATTCCTAATTATTTCAATTATCCCAAGTGGTATTTGGAACGGGATACATTCAGTAGGTGGAGGAAACTTCTCTACCACGGGTGTGGTAAAGCGGCCTTCCCCAAGCAGCGAACTAAGAGTGCGGTTTTCCATAAACATAACTAGTGAAACTAAAAACAAGAAACGAAAAGATTTAATTGCAAGATCTAAAGATATACCTTCAAACACTTACTTTCCCGGCAACGGCGCCAGAAATAGCTTAATGTCTACACACGCTTCTATTCTTGTAGACTATATTGGGCCTCCAAGCGCAGAGGTTTGTAGGACAGCAGCAATTTCCCTCAAGTGGATGACCTAAGGTTTATCGAACTCAGGGAAGTAGAGGTTGAAGATGGTCTCTCTCAAGCAACCCTGCAACTAAGATACAAGAAGTCTCTTGTGTCCCCAACACACCTAATACAACTAGGAGTTGTATAGGTGCACTAGTTCGGCGAAGAGATGGTAAAATATGGATGATAGGAGTGGCAAAGCAAAGTAATATAAATCTGTAATAAAAAGTGCAGCAAGCAAACAAGTGGTAAACGTGAGCACAAAAGGTATTGCAATGGTGGAAACAAGGCCTAGGCTTCATACTTTCACTAGTGGCAACTCCCAACAACATTAACATATCTAATCACATGATATTTCCCATAAAACATGCAATGGAGACGCACTCGGAGGTCATTCCTTTGTGGTCAAGAGAGGACGAGAATTATGTAGGGCTACAAAAGCACACCTCAAAGTTCGTAGTTCTCAATCTATGGATTTCCCAATGTCACGCGGTCATCCAAAGAGAGTACCACAATCACCACAACATATCTCTAGGATAGTCAAAGACAAGCACCAAGAGACTCTCAATCTTCAATCAACACACAAAAGAGGAAATCACTCATGAAAATATTCTTCTAATCCATGTCCAATAGACCGCTGTCACCTTGGTCTCGGGGATTATACTAGATAAAGACAAGTGAGTACATCAATTCAATACATAAGGGAAGGGGAAATATCATGGGATCACCCTAGATTATCATAGCCTATGATCACAACGAAGATCACATCATGGGAGAGAGAATTGACCACATAGCTACTGGTAGAAACCTCAGCCCCGAGGAGGAACTACTCCCGCATCATGGAGGGAGGAAGCAACGTTGATGGAGATGAATCCGGGGGCACTTCCCCGTCCCGACAGGATGCCGGCACAGGAATTCTGGTCCCCCGAAACTTGGTGGCGATGGCGGCGGAGATCGGAATTGCTTCTGGAGAAAAGGGTTCGCCCTCCAGGGTTTCGGGACGCGAGGAGTATATATGCCAAAGGGGGTCACCAGAAGCGGAGAGGGGGGCCCAGGCGCCCCCCTAGGGCGGCCAGCGGTGGGGCCGCCTGGGCTGGCCGCCTGGGCTGCCCCTGGCTCCCCTCTGGCCCCACTTTGGTTTTTCTCGAAGCTTCATGTACGCTGATTTTTTCTGTATTTTTCCCGGAATTTTTGGAGCACTTTTAATATGGGGGAAATCTGAAATAGAAAAATAGCAGAAAACAGGAACTGGCACTGTGGTGCACTGAGTTAATAGGTTTGTCCAAATATGATCAAAAGTGTATGGAAGTGCATAAATATCATAGCAATATCACACAAAAGAAGCATGGAGCAAGCAGAAATTATAGATACGTTTTGGACGTATCACCTCGCCGGCGCCGCCCCGCGCCGAGCCGCCTCCGCCAGACACTGCCGCCGCTGCAGGAGCCCCGCAAGTCCGCCACTGCCCGTGAACCCGACCCAACCCGCCGTCGATCCGATCCGCTAGGTAAAAACCGCCCGTTTTTTTTAGTTTTTTCGGTTTTTTTAAACCGTAGATCTGTTTTTTTAAGAAAACCTAGTTTCATTTTTTAGTTTTATTAAACAGCGAACGTCCGTTGTTTAGATAAAAAAAACAAACGTTCGCAATTTAGAATTTTCTTTTTATGTTATTTTTGTCAGGGACCTATTCGTGATTTTTTTTACAGATCAGTCCCTGGTTTTCAAACGATCGTTACTTTTTACTCGTTAGTCGGAATTAGGTGAAACCAACGCCAATTTCTTCGTTTCGGTCTTATCTTTCTGGTAGCGTAACTCAAATTTGTTTTTTAAAGTTTTAAAATTTGATTTCAAACAGATTTGTATTTTAACTTCTTTTGATCGTAACTTGAGTTTCGTAACTCTGTTTGAGTTGATTCTTTTTGCAAATCAAAGCGCTTGACCTGAACTTTCTGATAAGGCCAAATTCAATTCATTTTGGTACTGTTAGAAATTGTTTTATGTAACAAGAGCCGTTTGCTTGTTTTCAAGTTCTTTCGAGTTTCGTTCTTCGATTCTGTTGCATGATTGCTTATGTATGATATTGTTTGATTGCGATAGAATTCCCTGAGTACGAAGCGTGCTACTACGAGTCACTAGGTTTCAATGATTTTCAGCAAGGCAAGTTCATACTTTGATCATACTTTCCAATACCCAGTTTTTATTGCATTAGTTCTATCCTCAAAGATTGCATGAGTAGGACTTGATCACACGTGGTATTGCTTAGTAGTTCATGAGGTAGGAACCCAATGACTTGAGATCAACCCAAGGGAATATACGCTTTGTTACTTATTGCTTAGCCATGCTTGTAGACGTCGATTGGTATGTGATATTTCATGAAAGTTGTGAGTGTAATAATCAGCTAAGGGAATGTTAAGGTGGTAACTTTAATACACCACTAGGTGGATTGGTTGCAAGGCACCTAGAGAATCCAGTGTTGTCCTAGGAAATTCCGAAGGACCCATGTGATTATCCTATGGAATGCCACCCAGGCTCAAAGGGATCATATATCATTCATGCCTAGAAACTTCCGTGTGCAGCCACATGCCATTATGGGCTCTGGAATAGTTGAGTATGTTATGTGATGTCTTTCAGTGGTGGACTAGCACATGTAGGGGAAAGTAGGTGTACCGGTCCATCCGGGGTAAGGAGTAAATGCTTCTGAAAGACTGTGTCTCGGTCATCCGTTTCTCAAACACCATGCAGTGCGAGAAATTCAACAAAGGAAATCGAGTCTTGTGGGAAAACCGCACAAACCTCTACAGAGTGTACAAACTATTCATGAGTAGCCGTGTCCCCGGTTATGGACATCTTGAGTATCCTAGTATTTGAATTATGGACTGATCTCAACACTCTATTTAATTAACTTGTTGGGTTATTAATGACTTTGGTTAATTTTGGGATTGAGATGGAAGAACCATTCTCAATATTGCTTAATACAACTGAGTAGTAAATAAAATGTATTCCTTTGTTGTAGGGAAAAACTAGCTTTATGCAAAATAAACCTTACAGCCTCCACCAGATAAATATGCATATAGTTGTAGACATTTTGTTCTTCTTTTACTTGCTACAGTGTGTTCTTGTCAGCATATTCAATGTGCTGACCTACACGGCTGCAACGTCTCTTGTTGTAGAGTTTACCGACAAAGAATAAGGTGTGATTAGGTCGTTGTCATGCACTCAATGTTTGCCGTGGAGTTGATGGACTCAACTTATCTTCGATGCTTCAGCTACTTTTCGAGCTTGCGTTGTATTCCCTCGAAGAGGAAAGGGTGATGCAACACAGTAGCGTAAGTATTTCCCTCAGTTTTTGAGAACCAAGGTATCAATCCAATAGGAGACCACGCGCGAGTCCCTAGCACCTGCACAAACAAATAAGAACTTCGCAGCCAACACGATAAGGGGTTGTCAATCCCTTTACGGCCACTTACGAAAGTGAGATCTGATAGATAGGATAGTATAATATTTTGGTATTTTTGGTATAAGAACAGAAAGTAAATAAAGCAAAGTAAAGTAGATGGAAGATTAATATGTTGAGAATAGACCTCGGGGCCATAGGTTTCACTAATGGCTTCTCTCATGATAGCACAAATCTACGGTGGGTGAACAAATTACTGTCGAGCAATGATAGAAAAGTGCATAGTTATGAGAATATCTAGGCATGATCATTATATATAGGCATCACAACCGTGACAAGTAGACCGAAACGATTCTGCATCTACTACTATTACTCCACACATCGACCGCTATCCAGCATGCATCTAGAGTATTAAGTTCATAAGAACAGAGTAATGATTTAAGCAAGATGACATGATGTAGAGGGATAAACTCAAGCAATATGATATAAACCCCATCTTTTTATCCTCGATGGCAACAATATAATACGTGCCTTGCTGCCACTGCTGTCACTGGGAAAGGACACCGCAAGATTGAACCCAAAGCCAAGCACTTCTCCTATTGCAAGAACTATAGATCTAGTAGGCCAAACCAAACCAATAATTCGAAGAGAGTTGCAAGGATATTATCATCATACATAAAAGACTTCAGAAAAGAATCAAATATTGTTCATAGATAATCTTGATCATAAACCCACAATTCATCGAATCTCGACAAACACACCGCAAAAATATTACATCGAATAGATCTCCTCGAAGATCGAGGAGAACTTTGTATTGAGATCCAAAAAGAGAGAAGAAGCCATCTAGCTAATAACTATGGACCCGAAGGTCTGTGGTAAACTACTCACAACTCATTGGTGAGGCTATGGTGTTGATGTAGAAGCACTCTGTGGTAGATCCGGAACAGGCCCCAAGATGGGATCTCACGGGAACAGAAGGTTGCAGCGGCAGAATTAGGGTTTTCTCTGTTGCCTCGATGTTTCAGGGTACATGGATATATATAGGAGGAAGGAGGGCATCGGGGGAGCCAAAGGGGGCCCACGACGGTGGGGGCGCGCCCATGGGGAGGGGGCGCGCCCTGGACCCTCGTGGCCACCTCCTTCGTTCCCTCGCGTGTACTCCAAGTCTTCTGGGTAGATACGGTTCCAAAAATAACTCTCCCGAAGGTTTCATTCCGTTTGGACTCTGTTTGATATCCCTTTTCTGCGAAACTCTGAAATAGGCAAAAACAGCAATTTGCACTGGGCCTTGGATTAGTAGGTTAGTCCCAAAAATAATATAAAAGTGTATAATAAAGCCCATTAAACATCCAAAACAGAATATATAATAGCATGGAACAATAAAAAAATAGATACGTTGGAGACGTATCAAGCATCCCCAAGCTTAATTCCTGCTCGTCCTCGAGTAGGTAAATGATAAAAACAGAATTTTGATCTGGAATGCTAACCAACACAATTTTCTCAATGTAATTTCTTTATTGTGGCATGAATGTTCAGATCCGAAAGATTCAAGACAAAAGTCTATATTGACATAAGAAATAATAATACTTCAAGCATACTAACAAAGCAATCATGTCTTCTCAAAATAACATGGCCAAAGAAAGTTATCCCTACAAAATCATATAGTCTGGCTATGCTCCCTCTTCATCACACAAAATATTCATATCATGCACAACCCCGGTTTCAGCCAAGCAATTGTTTTCATACTCAAAAAATTTCAAACCTTTCAACTTTCACGCAATACATGAGCGTGAGCCATGTATATAGCACTATAGGTGGAATAGAGTGGTGGTTGTGGAGAAGACAAAAAGGAGGAAGATAGTCTCACATCAACTAGGCGTATCAATGGGCTATGGAGATGCCCATCAATAGATATCAATGTGAGTGAGTAGGGATTGCCATGCAACGGATGCACTAGAGCTATAAGTGTATGAAAGCTCATAAAAAGAAACTAAGTGGGTGTGCATCCAACTTGCTTGCTCATGAAGACCTAGGGCATTTGAGGAAGCCCATCGTTGGAATATACAAGCCAAGTTCTATAATGAAAATTCCCACTAGTATATGAAAGTGACAAAACAAGAGATCTATCATGAAGATCATGGTGCTTCTTTGAAGCACAAGTGTGGAAAAGGATAGTAGCATTGTCCCTTCTCTCTTTTCTCTCATTTTTTTGGAGGGGCTTTCTCCTTTTTTTTATTTAGCCCCTCTCCATATTTTTTTTTGGGCCATCTCTTTTTTTTATTTGGCCTTTCTTCACATGGGACAATGCTCTAATAATGAAGATCATCACACTTCTATTGACTTACAACTCAAAGATTACAACTTGAAGCTAGAACAAAATATGACTCTATATGAATGATGATGAAGCATGTCATATGAACGGAATAGTGGAAAGTTGCATGGCAATATATCTCGGAATGGCTATGGAAATGCCATGATAGGTAGGTATGGTGGCTGTTTGAGGAAGGTATATGGTGGGTGTATGGTACCGACGAAAGTTGCGCGGTACAAGAGAGGCTAGCAATGGTGGAAGGGTGAGAGTGCGTATAATCCGGACTCAACATTAGTCATAAAGAACTCATATACTTATTGCAAAAATCTACGAGTCATCAAAACAAAGTATTCAACGCATGCTCCTAGGGTAAGGGTTGGTAGGAGTTAACCATCGCGTGATCCCGACCTCCACACAAAGGATGACACTCAATAAATACCTCATGCTCTAACTTCGTCAGATAGCGGTTCACCATACGTGCATGGTACGGGAATCATAAACTTTAACACAAGTATTTATCAAATTCATAATTACTCCACTAGCATGACTCTAATATCACCATCCTCACATCTCAAAACAATCATCAAGTATCAAACTTCTCATCATATTCAATGCATTTTATATGAAAGTTTTTACTATACTCATCTTGGATGCCTATCATATTAGGACTAGTTTTATAACCAAAGCACATTACCATGCTGTTCTAAAAGACTCTCAAAAGGATATAAGTGAAGCATGAGAGATCAACAATTTGTACAAAATAAAACCACCACCGTGCTCTAAAAGATATAAGTGAAGCACTAAAGCAAAAACTATCTAGCTCAAAAGATATAAGTGAAGCACATAGAGTATTCTAATAAATTCTAAACCATATTTATCTCTCTCAAAAGATGTGTCCAGCAAGGATGATTGTGTCAAACTAAAAAGAAAAGACTCAAATCATACATGACGCTCCAAGCAAAACACATATCATGTGGTGAATAAAAATATAGTCCCGAGTATAGTTACCGATAGATGAAGACGAAAGAGGGGATGCCTTCTCGGAGCATCCCCAAGCTTAGGCTTTTCGTTGTCCTTGAATTTTACCTTGGGGTGCCTTGGGCATCCCCAAGCTTAGGCTCTTGCCACTCTTTGTTCCATAGTCCATCAAAGCCATACTCAAAACTTGAAAACTTCACAACACAAAACTTCGCCAAAAATCTCATGAGCTCTATTAGTATAAGAAAACAAACCACCACTCAAAGGTACTGTAATGAACTCATTCTTTGTTTATATTGGTGTTAAACCTACTGCATTCCAACTTCTCTATGATTCATACCCTCCAATACTACTCATAGATTCATCAAAATAAGCAAACAACACACGAAAAACAGAATATGTCAAAAACAGAACAGTCTGTAGTAATCTGTAACTTTTGAATACTTTTGTAACTCCAAAAAATAGAAATAGATTAGTAAACATGAGGAATTTGTCTATTAATCATATGCAAAAAGAATCAACTAAATAGCACTCTCAAGTAAAAAATCACAGTCATACTCGTGAGCGCTGAAGTTTCTGTTTTTTACAGCATGATCATATAAACTTCACACAAGTCTTCCCAAATGTTCTACTTGGCACAAACACTAATTAAAACACAAAACCGCATATAAACATAAGCTAGATGCAATATTTATTCCTAAACAGAAGCAAAAACAAAGAATATAAAATTGGGTTGCCTCCCAACAAGCGCTATCGTTTAACGCCCCTAGCTAGGCACGATACAAGAATAGATCTAGGTATTGCCATCTTTGGTAGGCAATCCATAAGTGGCTCTCATAATAGATTCATATGGTAATTTGATTTTATTTCTAGGAAAGTGTTCCATGCCTTTCCTTAACGGAAATTGGAATCTAATGTTTCCTTCCTTCATATCAATAATTGCACCAATCGTTCTAAGGAAAGGTCTACCAAGAATAATAGGACATGAAGGATTTCAATCTATATCAAGAACGATGAAATCTATGGGCACATAATTCCTATTGGCAACAATAAGAACATCATTAATCCTTCCCATAGGTTTCTTAATGGTAGAATCCGCAAGATGCAAATTTAAAGAACAATCATCAAGCTCATGGAAACCTAACAAATCACATAAAGTTTTTGGGATTGTAGAAACACTTGCACCCAAATCAAACAAAGCAAAGCATTCATGATATTTAATTTTAATTTTAATAGTAGGTTCCCACTCATCATAAAGCTTTCTAGGCATAGAAACTTCTAATTCAAGTTTTTCTTCATAAGATTGCATCAAAGCATCAACTATGTGTTTCGTAAAAGCTTTATTTTGACTATAAGCATGCGGAGAATTTAGTACGGATTGCAACAAGGAAATACAATCTATTAAAGAGAAATTATCATAATTGAATCCCTTGAAATCCAAAATAGTGGGTTCATCACTATGCAAAGTTTTAATCTCTTCAATCCCACTTTTAACAATTTTAGCATCAAGATCTAAAAACTCCGAATCATTGGGACACCTTTTAACTAAAGTAGACTCATCTCCAGTCCCATATTTATCAAGATTTATACTAGAAAATAAGGATCTAATAGGAGACACATCAATAACTTTCAGATCTTCATCTTTATTTTCATGATAACTAGAAGAACATACTTTCATAAAGCAATCTTTTTTTGCACGCATCCTAGCGGTTCTTTCTTTGCATTCATCAATGGAAATTCTCATGGCTTTGAGAGACTCAATGATATCATGCTTAGGTGGAATAGATCTAAGTTTCAAATAATCAACATCAAGAGTAATTCTATCCACGTTTCTAGCCAATTTATCAATCTTAAGCAATTTTTCTTCAAGCATAGCATTGAAATTCTTTTGCGAAATCATAAACTCTTTAACACTAGTTTCAAATTCAGAGCGCATCTTACCAAAATTTCCACAAGAGTTATTGTAGGAATTACCATAATTATTAGAGGAATTACTAGGAAAAGGCCTAGGATTAAAGTTCTCTCTATAAGCATTGTTACCAATATTATTCCTATCAACAAAATTCACATCCAAAGATTCATTATTATTTTCAATCAACGTGGATAAATGCATATCATTAGGATCTGAAGAAGCACTCTTAGTAGAAAATAATTTCATAAGTTCATCCATCTTTCCACTCAAAACACTAATCTCTTCAATAGCATGCACTTTTTTACTAGTAGATCTTTCGGTGTGCCATTGAGAGTAGTTAACCATAATATTATCTAGGAGTTTGGTAGCTTCTCCTAAGGTAGTTTCCATGAAAGTGCCTCCCGCGGCCGAATCTAAAAGATTTCTAGAAGCAAAATTCAAGCCATCATATTTTTTTTGTATAATCAGCCATAAGTTCAAACCATGTGTAGGACAATTACGTATCATTAATTTCATTCTCTCCCAAGCTTGTGCAACATGCTCATGATCTAGTTGCTTAAAATTCATAATATCATTTCTAAGAGAGATGCTCTTAGCGAGAGGAAAATCCTTAGAGATAAAAGCATCTTTGCACTTATTCCATGAATCAATACTATTTCTAGGCAAAGAGGAAAACCAAATTTTAGCACGATCTCTAAGTGAAAACAGAAATAGCTTCAACTTAACAATATCATTATCCGTATCCCTCTTCTTTTGCATATCACACAAATCAACAAAGTTGTTCAGATGGGTAGCGGCATCTTCACTAGGAAGGCTAGAAAATTGATCTTTCATGACAAGATTCAATAAGGCATCATTGATTTCACAAGATTCAGCATCGGTAATAGGAGCGATTGGAGTGCTAATAAAATCATTATTGTTGGTATTGGAAAAGTCACACAATTTGGTATCGTTATGAGCCATAGTGACAAGCAAGCAATCCAACACACAAGCAAACAAGAGGCAAGCGAACGGTAAACACACGGAAAAAGAAGGGCAAATAAAACGGCAAGGGTGAAGTGGGGGAGAGGAAAACGAGAGGCAAATAATGTGATGCGAAGGATAAAGGGTTTGTGATAGGTACTTGGTATATGACTTTTGCGTAAGCCTCCCCAGCAACGGCGCCATAAATTCTTCTTGCTACTTCTGGAGCTTGCATTGTATTCCCTCGAAGAGGAAAGGGTGATGCAACACAGTAGCGTAAGTATTTCCCTCGGTTTTTGAAAACCGAGGTATCAATCCAGTAGGAGACCACGCACGAGTCCCTAGCACCTGCACAAACAAATAAGAACTTCGCAGCCAACGCGATAAAGGATTGTCAATCCCTTTACGGTCACTTATGAAAGTGAGATCTGATAGATAGGTTAGTATAATATTTTTGGTATTTTTGGTATAAGAACAGAAAGTAAATAAAGCAAAGTGAAATAGATGGAAGATTAATATGTTGAGAATAGACCCGGGGGGCATAGGTTTCACTAGTTGCTTCTCTCATGATAGCAGAAATATACGGTGGGTGAACAAATTACTATCGAGCAATTGATAGAAAAGCGCATAGTTGTGAGAATATCTAGGCATGATCATTATATATAGGCATCACATCCATGACAAGTAGACCGAAACGATTCTGCATCTACTACTATTACTCCACACATCGACCGCTATCCAGCATGCATCTAGAGTATTAAGTTCATAAGAACAGAGTAATGCTTTAAGCAAGATGACATGATGTAGAGGGATAAACTCAAGCAATATGATATAAACTCCATCTTTTTATCCTCGATGGCAACAATACAATACGTGCCTTGCTGCCCCTGCTGTCACTGGGAAAGGACACCGCAAGATTGAACCCAAAGCCAAACACTTCTCCTATTGCAAGAACTATAGATCTAGTAGGCCAAACCAAACCAATAATTCGAAGAGACTTGCGAGGATATTATAATCATACATAAAAGATTTCAGAAAAGAATCAAATATTGTTCATAGATAATCTTGATCATAAACCCACAATTCATTAGATCTCTACAAACACACCGCAAAAAGATTACATCGAATAGATCTCCTCGACGATCGAGGAGAACTTTGTATTGATATCCAAAAAGAGAGAAGAAGCCATCTAGCTAATAACTATGGACCCGAAAGTCTGTGGTAAACTACTCACAACTCATTGGTGAGGCTATGGTGTTGATGTAGAAGCACTCCGTGGTAGACCCCCCCCCCCTCCGGCGGAGCTCCGAAACAGGCCCCAAGATGGGATCTCACGGGAACAGAAGGTTGCGGCGGTGGAATTAGTGTTTTCTCTGTTGCCTCGATGTTTTCAGGGTACATGGATATATATAGGAGGAAGGAGGGCATCGGGGAGCCAGAGGGGCCCCACGAGGGTGGGGGGCACGCCCAGGGGGAGGGGGCGCGCCCTGGACCCTCATGGCCACCTCCTTCGTTCCCTCGCGTGTACTCCAAGTCTTCTGGGTAGATACGGTTCCAAAAATAACTCTCCCGAAGGTTTCATTCCGTTTGGACTCCGGTTGATATCCCTTTTCTGCAAAACTCTGAAATAGGCAAAAAAACAGCAATTTGCACTGGGCCTTGGGTTAGTAGGTTAGTCCCAAAAATAATATAAAAGTGTATAATAAGCCCATTAAACATCTAAAACGGAATATATAATAGCATGGAACAATCAAAATTATAGATACGTTGGAGACGTATCAGCTTCCGCAAGATTCGTATTAGATTATTGCAATTAGATGGCCTTTAGCCATATTATTGTAAT
This sequence comes from Secale cereale, assembly GCA_902687465.1. Taxonomy (NCBI): domain Eukaryota; kingdom Viridiplantae; phylum Streptophyta; class Magnoliopsida; order Poales; family Poaceae; genus Secale; species Secale cereale. Next base: position 602,287,045 of record LR738713.1, on the reverse strand, counting down.
AAGACTCCTTATGAGGATTTTCGATGTAATAAAGTGTGATTGAAACTCTTCTATAAATCCTCGAAGTATTGTGTGTGTCAGCATACCGATCCAAGGATGACACTGAGCACAGAGACTCCGGTCCATTCGGATCGAGGTCGCTACACGGCACAACCACGAGAGCGAAGTTGTGCCCGTGCGTGTGTGCTTGCAGTGGCAGAGAGCTGAGTGGATCGGGGATTTGGGAGCTGGGACTTCGGTTGTGCTGGGCTACAGGTGGGCTGAACCCCGGGCCAATACGAAAATCTACCTACATAATAGCTGGGGGAAAACTCACGCCCCGGGCCCTGGGTGCTGGGGCCCAGCTCCGCCCTGTTGGGGAACGTTGCATGGGAAACAAAAATTTTTCCTACGCTCACCAAGATCAATCTAGGAGATGCATCTACGAGGGGAGAGTTGGATCCACATACCCTTGTAGATCGCTAAGCGGAAGCGTTCAAGAACGCGGTTGATGGAGTCGTACTCGCCGCGATTCAGATCGCCGAAGATCCTAGCACCGAAGGGACGGTGCCTCCGCGTTCTTCACACGTACAGCTCGGGGACGTCTCCTCCTTCTTGATCCAGCAAGGGGGAAGGAGAGGTTGATGGAGAAACCGGCAGCACGACGGCGTGGTGGAGATGGTGGTGGAGGATTCCAGCAGGGCTTCGCCAAGCACCGCGGAATTGACGAAGATGGTTGTGGGAGAGGGAGGGCAGCGCCGAGGCACGAACGTGTGTGGGTGCCCTCCCTCTGCCTCTCTTTATATAGGGGGGAGAGAGGGGAGGGGGCGCCCTAGGGTTTATCCCTAGGGGCGGCGGCCAAGGGGAGATGGGGGGGCGGCGGCCAGGGCTGCGGCCAGGGCTAGGGTTCCCCCCCCCAGGCGCCTTGCCCCCCAAGACTAGGGGTGCGGCAGCCCTAGGGGGGGCCCAGCCCCTTGGCGCAGGTGGAGAGGGCCCTAGGGGGGCGCACAGCCCTATGAGGGCTGTTGCGTCTCCCACTTGTGGCCCATGAGGCCCGCAACACTTGCCGGGACCCCCGAAACCCCTTTCGGTCATCCGACGACTCCCCGATACTCCCCGGAACACTTCCGGACTCCGATCACTCTCATCCTATATATCAATCTTCGTCCCCGGACCATTCCGGAGACCCTCGTCACGTCCGGGATCTCATCCGGGACTCCGAACAACCTTCGTAACCATGCACTGTTCTCACTAACAACCCTAGCGTCACCGAACCTTAAGTGTGTAGACCCTGCGGGTTCGGAAACTATGCAGACATGACCGAGACACTCCCAGGTCAATAACCAATAGCGGGATCTGGATACCCATATTGGTTCCCACACGTTCCTCGATGATCTCATCGGATGAACCACGATGTCAAGGATTCAGGCAATCCCGTATACAGTTCCCTTTGTCTCATCGGTATGTTACTTGCCCGAGATTCGATCGTCGGTATCTCTATACCTAGTTCAATCTCGTTACCGGCAAGTCTCTTTACTCGTTCCGTAATACACAATCCCATGACTAACTACTTAGCCACTTTGAGCTCATTGAGATGACGTATTACCGAGTGGGCCCGGAGATACCTCTCCGTCACACGGAGTGACAAATCCCAGTCTCGATCCATGTCAACTCAACAGACACCTTCGGAGATACCTGTAGAGTACCTTTATAGTCACCCAGTTACGTTGTGACGTTTGGCACACACAAAGCACTCTTACGGTGTCAGTGAGTTACACGATCTCATGGTCATAGGAACTTATACTTGACATGCAGAAAACTATAGCGATAACTGATACGATCAAAAGCTATGTTTAACGTTTGGGTCTCGTCCATCACATCATTCTCCTAATGATGTGATCCCGTTATCAAATGACAACTCATGTCTATGACCTGGAAACCGCGGTCATCTTTGATCAACGAGCTAGTCCTGAAGAGGCTTACTAGGGACACAAAGTTTGTCTATTTATCCACACATGTATTTGAGTTTCCAATCAATACAGTTATAGCATGGATAATAAACGATTATCATGAACAAGGAAATATAATAGTAACTCTTTTATTATTGCCTCTAGGGCATATTTCCAACAGTCTCCCACTTGCACTAGAGTCAATAATCTAGCATTACAAGGTAATGAATCTAACACCCATAGAGTCTTGGTGTTGATCATGCTTAGCCCGTGGAAGAGGCTTAGTCAACGGATCTGCAACATTCAAATCCGTGTGTACTTTGCAAATGCTTAGGTCCTCCTCCTTGACTGAATCGCGGATGGAATTGAAGCGTCGCTTTATGTGTCTGGTCCTCTTGTGAAACCTTGGTTCCTTGGCTAGAGCAATGGCACCAGTGTTGTCACAAAACAGAGTCATTGGGTTCAATGCACTAGGCACAACTCCAAGATCTGTCATGAACTCCTTCATCCAGACACCTTCCTTTGCCGCCTCCGAGGCAGCTATGTACTCCGCTTCACATGTAGAATCGGCTACCACGCTTTGCTTGGAACTGCACCAGCTTACCGCTCCCCCGTTGAGAATATATACGTATCCGGTTTGAGACTTAGAGTCATCCGGATCAGTGTCAAAGCTTGCATCGACGTAACCCTTTACGACGAGCTCTTGATCACCTCCATAAACGAGAAACATCTCCTTAGTCCTTTTCAGGTACTTTAGGATATTCTTGACCGCTGTCCAGTGATCCATACCAGGATTACTTTGAAACCTTCCGGCCATACTTATGGCAAGGCTGACATCTGGTCTTGTGCACATCATTGCATACATGATAGAGCCTATGGCTGAAGCATAGGGGACGACACTCATCTTTTCTCTATCTTCCGCAGTCACTGGGCATTGAGTCTTACTCAACTTTGTACCTTGCAATACCGGCAAGAACCCCTTCTTGGATTGATCCATTTTGAATTTCTTCAAAACTTTATCAAGGTATGTACTTTGTGAAAGTCCTATCAAGCGTCTCGATCTATCTCTATAGATCTTGATGCCCAATATGAAAGCAGCTTCACCGAGGTCCTTCATCGAAAAACTCTTGTTCAAATACCCCTTCACGCTATCCAAAAATTCTATATTGTTTCCAATTAACAATATGTCATCCACATATAATATTAGAAACGCTATAGAGCTCCCACTCACTTTCTTGTAGATACAAGCTTCTCCGTAAACTTGTACAAACCCAAACGCTTTGATCACCTCATCAAAGCGAAGATTCCAACTCCGAGATGCTTGCACCAGCCCATAAATGGAACGCTGGAGTTTGCAAACTTTGTCAGCATTCTCTGGATCGACAAAACCTTCCGGTTGTATCATATACAACTCTTCCTTAAGAAAACCGTTAAGGAACGCTGTTTTGACATCCATCTGCCAAATTTCATAATCAAAATATGCAGCTATTGCTAACATGATTCGGACGGATTTAAGCATCGCTACGGGTGAGAAAGTCTCATCGTAGTCAATCCCTTGAACTTGTGAAAAACCCTTTGCCACAAGTCGAGCTTTATACACGGTGACATTGCCGTCAGCGTCCGTCTTCCTCTTAAAAATCCATTTATTCTGAATGGCCTTCTGCCCTTCAGGTAATACTTCCAAAGTCCATACTTTGTTTTCATACATGGATCCCATCTCGGATTTCATGGCCTCTAACCATTTGTCGGAATCCGGGCCCACCATCGCTTCTCCATAGCTCGTAGGTTCACTGTTGTCCAACAACATGACCTCCAAGACAGGGTTACCATACCACTCAGGTGCAGTGCGTACCCTTGTCGACCTATGAGGTTCGGTAGTAACTTGATCAGAAGCTTCTTGATCATCATCATTGGCTTCCTCTTCAACCGCTGCAGGCTCCACAAAAACATCTTTCTGTGCTGCACTACTCTCTGGTTGAAGCAAAGGTTCAATAACCTCATCAAGTTCTACCTTCCTCCCACTCAATTCTTTCGAGAGAAACTCTTTCTCGAGAAAGGACCCGTTCTTAGCGACAAACACTTTGCCCTCGGATCTGAGATAGAAGGTGTACCCAACCGTCTCTTTTGGGTATCCTATGAAGACACATTTGTCCGCTTTGGGTTCGAGCTTTTCTGGCTGAAGCCTTTTGACATAAGCATCGCAACCCCAAACTTTGAGAAAAGACAACTTAGGTTTCTTACCAAACCATAGTTCATACGGTGTTGTCTCAACGGACTTAGATGGAGCCCTATTTAAAGTGAATGCAGCTGTCTCTAACGCATATCCCCAGAACGATAGTGGCAAATCGGCAAGAGACATCATAGAACGCACCATATCTAATAGGGTTCGATTACGACGTTCGGACACACCATTACGCTGTGGTGTTCCAGGTGGCGTCAACTGTGAAACAATTCCACATTTTCTTAAGTGATTGCCAAACTCATAACTCAGATACTCTCCCCCTCGATCAGATCATAGGAACTTGATCTTCTTGTTACGATGATTCTCAACTTCACTCTGAAATTGCTTGAACTTTTCAAAAGTTTCAGACTTATGCTTCATCAAGTAAATATACCCATATCTACTTAAGTCGTCAGTGAAGGTGAGAAAATAACGATATCCACCGCGCGCCGTGACACTCATCGGACCACACACATCAGTATGTATGATTTCCAATAAGTCACTTGCCCGTTCCATTGTTCCTGAAAACGGGGTCCTTGTCATCTTGCCCATGAGGCACGGCTCGCATGTGTCAAGTGATTCAAAATCAAGAGACTCCAAAAGTCCATCAGCATGGAGCTTCCTCATGCGTTTCACGCCGATATGACCCAGACGGCAGTGCCACAAGAAAGTGGTATTATTGCTATCAATTCTACATCTTTTGGCATCAATGTTATGAACATGTGTATCATCACTATCGAGATTCAATAAGAATAAACCCCCTACTTCGGGTGCATGACCATAAAAGATATTACCCATATAAATAGAACAACCTTTATTCTCTGATTTAAATGAGTAACCGTCTCGCAATAAACAAGATCCAGATATAATGTTCATGCTCAACGCAGGCACTAAATAACAATTATTCAGGTTCATAACTAATCCCGATGGTAATCGAAGAGCGAGCGTGCCGACGGCGATCACATCAACCTTGGAACCATTCCCCACGCGCATCGTCACTTCGTCCTTCGCCAGCCTCCGTTTATTCCGTAGTTCCTGTTTAGAGTTGCAAATGTGAGCAACCGAACCGGTATCAAATACACAGGCACTACAACGAGAGTTGGTAAGGTACACATCAATAACATGTATATCACATATACCTTGCTTGTTGTTGTTGTTGGCCCCCTTCTTGTCTGCCAGATACTTGGGGCAGTTCCGCTTCCAGTGGTCGTTCCCCTTGCAATAGAAACACTCAGTCTCTGGCTTGGGCCCAGCCTTGGGTTTCTTCACTGGATGAGCAACTGCTTTGCCACCCTTCTTAGAGTTACCCTTCTTGCCCTTGCCATTTTTCTTGAAACTGGTAGTTTTATTGACCATCAACACTTGATACTCCTTCTGGATGTCTGCCTCAGCGACTTTCAGCATTGAAAACAGCTCGGCGATGGATTTGTTCATCCCTTGCATGTTATACTGCTGCACGAAGCTCTTGTAGCTAGGTGGGAGTGACTGGAGAATTCTGTCAATGATAGCCTCCTCCGGGAACACAAGTCCCAGATCAGCTATGCGGGTATAGTACCCAGACATCTTCAGCAAGTGCTCACTGACAGACGAATTCTCCTCCATCTTGCAAGCAAAGAATTTATCGGTGGTCTCATACCTCTCGATCTTGGCATTATTTTCAAAGATGAACTTCAACTCCTGGAACATCTCATATGCTCCATGACGTTCAAAACGCCTTTGAAGTCCTCCTTCCAAGCTATACAACATGGCACACTGCACTACTGAGTAGTCATCCGAACGCGTCTGCCAGGCGTTCATAACGTCCACAGAGGCCGGAGCGGGGGGTTCACCTAGCGGTGCACTTAGGACATAAACCTTTTGGGCAGCTGTGAGGATGATCCTCAGATTGCGGAGCCAGTCCACAAAGTTGCTCCCATCATCTTTCAGTTTAGCTTTCTCTAGGAACGCATTAAAATTCAGGGGAGCTACTGCGCGAGCCATCTACAACAAAAGATTTGCAAAGACATCTTAGACTATTGTTCATGATAAGTGAGTTTTTAACTAATCAAATTACTTATAGCTCCCACTCAAATTGACATCCCTCTGGTCATTCGAGCGTGACATGATCCAGATCCACCAACCCAAGTCCGATCATCACGTGAGATGAGGTGGTGTCAATGGTGAACATCTACATGTTGATCATATCTACTATATGACTCATGCTCGACCTTTCGGTCTTCCGTGTTCCGAGGCCATGTATGTACATGCTAGGCTCGTCAAGTCTAACCCGAGTGTTCTGCATGTGCAAAACTGGCTTGCACCCGTTGTATGCGAACGTAGAGTCTATCACACCCGATCATCACGTGGTGCTTCGAAACGACGAACCTTCGCAACGGCGCACACTCGGGGGGAACACAATTTTTATCTTGAAATTTTAGTGAGGGATCATCTTATAATGCTACCATCGTCCTAAGCAAAATAAGATGCATAAAAGGATTAACATCACATGCAAATCATAAGTGACATGATATGGCCATCAACTCGTGCTTTTGATCTCCATCTCCAAAGCACCGGCATGATCTCCATCGTCACCGGCGTAACACCATGATCCCCATCATCATGATCTCCATCATCGTGTCGCCATCGGGGTTGTCGCGCGCCCACCATGCTCTTACTACTATTGCTACCGTTTAGCGATAAAGTAAAGCATTACATAGCGCTTAATGATTGACACGCAGGTCATACAAAAAATTAAAGACAACCCTATGGCTCCTGCCGGTTGCCGTATGCATTGACATGCAAGTCGATATTAACTATTACAACATGATCATCTCATACATCAAATATATCTCATCATGTCATTGGCCATATCATATCACATACATACCCTGCAAAAACAAGTTAGACGTCCTCTAATTTGTTGTTGCATGTTTTACGTGGCTGCTATGGGTATCTAGCAAGAACGCTTCTTACCTACGCAAAGCCACAACGGTGATATTTAAGTTGCTATTTAACCTTCTACAAGGACTGCCTTTGTCTATTCCGATTCAACTAAGATAGGAGAGACAGACACCCGCCAGCCATCTTATGCAACAAAAGTCACATGTCTGTCGATGGAACCGGTCTCATGTACGTGGACATGTAAAGTTGGTCCGGGCCGCTTCATCCCATAATACCGCTGAATCAAGAAAGACCAAGGAGGGAAGCAATCTAAACATCAACGCCCACAAAACTCCTTTGTGTTCTACTCGTGAAAGCATCTACGCAAGATCCTAGCTCATGATGCCACTGTTGGGGAACGTTGCATGGGAAACAAAAAAATTTCCTACGCTCACCAAGATCAATCTAGGAGATGCATCTACGAGGGGAGAGTTGGATCCACATACCCTTGTAGATCGCTAAGCGGAAGCGTTCAAGAACGCGGTTGATGGAGTCGTACTCGCCGCGATTCAGATCGCCGAAGATCCTAGCACCGAAGGGACGGTGCCTCCGCGTTCTTCACACGTACAGCTCGGGGACGTCTCCTCCTTCTTGATCCAGCAAGGGGGAAGGAGAGGTTGATGGAGAAACCAGCAGCACGACGGCGTGGTGGAGATGGTGGTGGAGGATTCCAGCAGGGCTTCGCCAAGCACCGCGGAATTGACGAAGATGGTTGTGGGAGAGGGAGGGCAGCGCCGAGGCACGAACGTGTGTGGCTGCCCTCCCTCTGCCTCTCTTTATATAGGGGGAAGAGAGGGGAGGGGGCGCCCTAGGGTTTACCCCTAGGGGCGGCGGCCAAGGGGAGATGGGGGGGCGGCGGCCAGGGCTGCGGCCAGGGCTAGGGTTCCCCCCCCCCAGGCGCCTTGCCCCCCAAGACTAGGGGTGCGGCAGCCCTAGGGGGGGCCCAGCCCCTTGGCGCAGGTGGAGAGGGCCCTAGGGGGGCGCACAGCCCTATGAGGGCTGTTGCGTCTCCCACTTGTGGCCCATGAGGCCCGCAACACTTGCCGGGACCCCCGAAACCCCTTTCGGTCATCCGACGACTCCCCGATACTCCCCGGAACACTTCCGGACTCCGATCACTCTCATCCTATATATCAATCTTCGTCCCCGGACCATTCCGGAGACCCTCGTCACGTCCGGGATCTCATCCGGGACTCCGAACAACCTTCGGTAACCATGCACTGTTCTCACTAACAACCCTAGCGTCACCGAACCTTAAGTGTGTAGACCCTGCGGGTTCGGAAACTATGCAGACATGATCGAGACACTCCCAGGTCAATAACCAATAGCGGGATCTGGATACCCATATTGGTTCCCACACGTTCCTCGATGATCTCATCGGATGAACCACGATGTCAAGGATTCAGGCAATCCCGTATACAGTTCCCTTTGTCTCGTCGGTATGTTACTTGCCCGAGATTCGATCGTCGGTATCTCTATACCTAGTTCAATCTCGTTACCGGCAAGTCTCTTTACTCGTTCCGTAATACACAATCCCGTGACTAACTACTTAGCCACTTTGAGCTCATTGAGATGACGTATTACCGAGTGGGCCCGGAGATACCTCTCCGTCACACGGAGTGACAAATCCCAGTCTCGATCCATGTCAACTCAACAGACACCTTCGGAGATACCTGTAGAGTACCTTTATAGTCACCCAGTTACGTTGTGACGTTTGGCACACACAAAGCACTCTTACGGTGTCAGTGAGTTACACGATCTCATGGTCATAGGAACTTATACTTGACATGCAGAAAACTATAGCGATAACTGATACGATCAAAAGCTATGTTTAACATTTGGGTCTCGTCCATCACATCATTCTCCTAATGATGTGATCCCGTTATCAAATGACAACTCATGTCTATGACCTGGAAACCGCGGTCATCTTTGATCAACGAGCTAGTCCTGAAGAGGCTTACTAGGGACACAAAGTTTGTCTATTTATCCACACATGTATTTGAGTTTCCAATCAATACAGTTATAGCATGGATAATAAATGATTATCATGAACAAGGAAATATAATAATAACTCTTTTATTATTGCCTCTAGGGCATATTTCCAACACGCCCTTGGTTGAATGCTTAGGATCCCTACCATTGTCTTGTGATTTGAGTGTTTGTGTGTGGATCTTGTCCAATAGTGTCCTCTTGCATGACCTCCTAGTATTATTCGTGTTCATCCTCAAATCCACCTCCAATTCATAAAGATCGGGCAAACAAGGGCTTGGCCCTACATCACATAGTGTTACCACGGTTAACTTGACATGACGCAATTCCCGTGAAAGTGTCAATAAGACTAAGACAACCTCTCCACCAAAATGAGCCAACATGTTGGGTAGCATGGGGAGCAGAGCTTTGGTTATAGTAGGCATTGCATATAAGTTGAACCCATGTAATATCTTCATGATTATAGAGCTTGTGTGAAATTTACAACATGTTTTATTGTGGGCTACGAGGTTTAGTACTCCAAGACCACCTTGTCCTTTGGGCCTACGGATGCTCCACGCTGAAAGTGTGAGATGATGAAAGATGTATGACCGTTGTCTCGATGATACTAGATGTTATATAGTGTTTAGCCTCTTTAGGATTAATATATTTTTATTCTTACTGTTGTATACACTAGTAGAAAACATGGCTTTGGTTGGGGCCTGGCTAGCCCATTAGTCCCGGTTCAGTCATGAACCGGGACCCATGGGGGGCATATGTCCCAGTTTGTGCGCCCAGGGGGGGCGGGTGGGCCTCGTGGGGCATCTGTCCCGTTTTGTCTGGACCCATTTATCCCGGTTCCAGGCACGAACCGGGACCAATGGTCCTCGCTCCTGGCCCACACCCATTGGTCCCGGTTCGTGGCTGGAACCGGGATAGAAGGGGGGCCTTTAGTACCGGTTCCTGCCACGAACCGGGACCAATGAGTTGCCTATATATACCCCATCACCACAACAGAGAGCAATCCACACTCCTCTATTTTTTCTAGCCTACGAGGGGAGAGCTTTGTGGTGCTCTAGCTTACCTCCTATGCACATGAGGTGTTCGATGAAATGCCCGAGCCACACTAGTCAAGCTTTCTCCTCTCGAAGCTCGACCTCCAAGCTCCATTTTCTCCGAGATTTTTCTAGGTTTAGCGGTCCGTCACGTCCCGTCCCCGTCTTCACCGCCGTCGATCGCCCGCGCTGATCTCGTTGCCTGCACCACCGTGGTGAGCCTCTTGTTCTTATCTTCTTTCTGAAAGAAAAAATGTTAATTTAGATAGATACTTGTCTAATTTTCTTACTTTTATTATTGCTTGTTATTATATAGTGCGATGGTTTTGGTATCCGCCCACGTCGGCCCTCGTCCTGTCTATGATTCGGATGTGGTATATTATCTTTAATTTATAACCATTTGTTTTAGTGTTTATGACAATTATGCCGACCAATGTGACATAGATGTTTTTATCTAGGAGGTAGTTGAACCGGAAATTCCAACCGACCCTCTTGTGGAGAGGTTAAATTTAGTTAAAAAGGAAAACATTTACTTGAAGAAAAAATTGGAAAAAAACTAAGGAGGAGAAGATGGAATTGGAGTTGCATGTTGCGGAAGTCGTCGATGATCACAAGATCAAGATGGACCCTATTGTCAAGAGGTTAAATTTAGTTGAAGAAGAAAACAATTACTTGAAGGAAAAAATAAAAAAATAGAGGAGGAGAAGATGATATTGGAGTTGCATGTTGCGGATGTCGTCGATGATCACAAGATCAAGATGGATGCAATGCGTTTGAAGATTAGAAAGATTAGAAAATATGTCATTTCATACCGAGGCTTGGTATCATTATGATGTTGGATCAATTGTTACCTTGGTTGTGATTATGATCGCATTTGTTGGTGCATTGAAATGTTTTACATAGTTTCAATGTATGGTTTAATTAGATGCTCTAGATAGCTATATGTTGTTCAATGAGAACTATGTATGTACTTTGAATTTAATGTGATGATGAACTTCTATTAATTTGATCACTTATCTATCCATGATGTTCTGTAATGGTTTTTGACACACTTAATTATATATAAATGCACGAAGATGAACCGACAATGGATGTACGGTGACAGACACACCTCCGAGTACGTTAATGGCGTGCATAATTTTCTTGAAGTGGCTGAGACAAACAAGCAGAATGGTTTTATGGTTGTCCATGCCCTAGCTGTGGGAATACGAGGTCTTACTCTGACTCGAAAACTCTTCACACCCACCTGCTTTATAAGGGTTTCATGCCACACTATAATGTTTGGACCAAGCATGGAGAAATAGGGGTTATGATGGAAGACATCGAAGAAGAAGAGGACGATGACAACTATGTGGCCCCGGAATACGGTGATGGTGCAACGGGGGAAGCTGCTAAAGATCAAGAGGAACCAGACGATATTGTGCCCGATGATGATCTCCGCCGGGTCATTGTTGATGCAAGGAGACAGTGCGAAAGTGAAAAGGAGAAGCTGAAGTTCGATCGCATGTTAGAGGATCACAAAAAAAGGTTGTACCCCAATTGCGAAGATGGCAACACAAAGCTCGGTACCGTACTGGAATTGCTGCAGTGGAAGGCAGAGAATGGTGTGCCTGACAAAGGATTTGAGAAGCTACTGAAAATATTGAAGAAGAAGCTTCCAAAGGATAACGAATTGCCCGACAGTACGTACGCAACAAAGAAGGTCGTATGCCCTCTAGGATTGGAGGTGCATAAGATACATGCATGCCCTAATGACCGCATCCTCTACCGTGGTGCGTACGAGGATTTGAACGCATGCCCGGTATGCTGTGCATTGTGGTATAAGATCAGACGAGATGGGGGAACTATTCAGGAGGTGGAAGAATGAGCTGAAAGCAAAGTTTGTCGACAAAGACAAGACTCCAGAATTCATCGGCCGGTTTGAGAAGATCAGAGATCACTGTGACGCATTTGTGGCCCACAAGAAATCAGAAAAGAGTAAGAAGATGTCAGCAACAAACAAGAAAAATGTTGCGAAGAAGAAGCATCACCATCGCACGGGGTCAGGTGGCTACCTCAAAGCCCGGCCATTGTGGGACAAGACTGAGAATGACCTGCTTGCCAAAGGGGTTGAACCACAGACATTAAACTGGCCAGACCGTTCAAGGACTTGGTTCTTCGGGGTTGGGGGAACCTTGGACCCTGAAACAGGGAAGTGCGTTTGGACGAACGAGCAACTGCGAATACCCATCACGAAACTTCAGGAGTATATCGACGCAGCGCAGGAAGGGACATTCATTCCCGACAGAGAGAACGACGAGCTCACAATGGCCCTCGGGAATCCTGAGCACCCTGGACGGACACGAGGCACGCCAGGCTCCCTTTCGTGGAAGGCTGGGTTTCCTTACACAGGCGGTTACAAACGCCGGGAGAGGAAGAAGAAAGTGAAGCAGACCCAACTGCAGGCGTTGCACACAAGGGTACAAGCGCTAGAGGACGAACGAGAAGCAGTTCGCAGCAAGCAACCTACCGAAGCTACCCCGCCATCTCAGTGGAGAAGTAGTGTGGCTTCCACCGAGCTGCTTCTGGAGCCTGTCTTCACGGCTCCTGCTAGCTACCCCGTGGATACTATCACGGAGTCTCAAGATTGCCACCTTATGACGCAATGGCAGCAATTCAAAGTCAAGGCGGCTATCGGCTCTGTTGCACCTCCTGAACCCGGCACAACTTTTCACTGCTGTCCAATTCCAGAAGGATATGCTAGGGTGATGGTGGATGAAATAGCGGAAGGATTTGAGGAGCTCGAGCTTGACCACCCTACTGGTGAAGGGGAGACTCTACTGGGTTCTTCTCTGAAGACTCCATGCCCATGGCAGAAGGAGCTCATCAACCTTCCGAACTGGACGCCTCCGCCTCCTTCTCCTCCTCCGGCGAGTCAGTGCACTCCACCTCCTCCTCCGCCTCCTCCTCCGGTGAGTGATTAGGGCACTCCGCCTCCTTCTCCGGCTGCTCAGGCACGTGGCGGCACTCTGCCTCCTTCTACGCCTGCGCCGGCACGTCCGAGCATCCCACCTCCTCCTCCGCCTCGTCAGTAAGGCGGGAAGAGAGCCGCCGCCACTCCGGCTGCTCCAACGTGTCGTAGCACTCCGCCTCGTTCTCCGCCTCGTAAGCAACGAAAGAAGGCAGCCACAGCTGCTCCGGCGTCTAGCAGTACAACTAGAGGCAGGAGGCAATACATATACGGTCCGTCTCTCAAGCCTTTAGAGAAGTTTCCATACGAGAGGACCGACGAGGAAAACACGAAGATCTCTAAGGCCGAAGTGAAGGACTTTTTTGCAAAGAAACATCTACCTCCGGAGGAGAACATAGGTCCGGTGAAAGCGAAGCGGACTATCGATGCCCTGAAGAAACCACCACCGTCTCCGCCGAAAACCAACTATGAGCGCATTATTGAAAGGTCATATGTCGAAGCGGAGCGGCCGGGAAGTACTTGCAGTGATCGAAGGTTAGCAGAACGAAGAAGTGGGAAAAAAATTCTCCAACTCGGCGAACAAGCGAACCAATCGTGCCCCCCGCTCAAGGTGCCTAGCGACATCGTAGCTAATCATCCGGGGATGGTGCCCGGTACCAATCTTGGAGATTACCTGGGCAATGATGTAGTGTTTGATATGTTAGAGGTGGAGGAACACAAATACCGGTACGGGAAGCCTCTCGTCAAAGATGGAACTACTCTAACAGCGATGATGCAAAGATTCCATGATTGGTACATGGATACCTACAGAGAGTCTGGTGGGAAGGATACTTTGATGTTGAAAGTTAAAGAGGAGCACGACCTCGTTGGAATTGAGTTGTTGGCTGTTCCATTTGAGGAGTTCTCCCAGTTTTTCCATCAAAAATCCCTCGATAAATTAACAGTCACTTGCTACTGTCTGTAACTACTACTTATGTCATTAAGTCTCTATATATAGCTTAGCTCTTTCATTGCATGTATATATAATTATCCTCATTATATTATGCAGATTGGAGATCGTCGAATGCAGAAAAGCTGAAATCTATGATACTGGGTTCATTAACACAAATCTCATAGATGAATATACGGTTACATTTCATGCCAAAGAAGCCGAGTCCAACTTGCTATGATCATTGGTAATAAATCAAAACAAAGATACAATACTCTTTTCTTACAACTTCAAGTGAGTGTTACTGTCTTGTGCATATTCGATTTCCCTTAATTATTACTCGAGGTTATAGTAATTAATGTAATTGATGAGTTATATGCATGCGTGCGCAGGTTCCACTATATTCTCCTAGAGATTAAGCTTGAGCAGGGACTAATAACCGTCATAGACTCGAGACGAAAAGATCCCGAGGACTATGCAGACATGTCTAAAATGCTCGACAAGTAAGCTCAATCGATCATTATCGCACCATATCGGCAACTTTGTTCATTTCCTGATATAAAGCAATTGTTTTTTTTGTCTCGCAAGGTTTGGAAATTATTCACCGCACAAGTTCCGGGACTGCCGCGAGATCTGCGATGGAAATACCCGAAAGTAAGTACTACTAGCTAGCTAGTTTCGCGCATCTCCCGTTGATTCTAGCTACTTTCATCAATGCCATTTATAATGCTTCATTATCAGTTTGATTGACCTCTATTTCTCGTAAAGTGCTTGTGGCAAGAAGCCGAGAATAATTACTGTGGATACTACGTCTGCGAGTTCATCTACAACGTGACTGCCAAGAATAGGCGGGGCTACTCTAAAAGACAATATGAAATGCGTAAGCAAAAATATCACAATTTTATTTTATTACCATCATTTCTGTTGAGTTTCATTCATATATATGTATTGACCCCCTTCTTCAATTAGATGTGGCAGATTCGAGATGAACTCCTACCACAAGATCACATGCGAGCAATTCAAGAGGAATTGGCGGGATTCTTTCTTGACCACGTCATCAATAAAGCCGGAGAATACCATGTGCAACTTGAGTTCAGATGTTGTTCCACCAATCTCTCGGAGAAGGAGAGGTCGATCACTTCTCTCTGTATATGTTCATGACGATCTTCTGTACTTAATGGTTTTCTTCATTTGCTTACTAGCTAGCGTGTCGAGGCCTCTCTATACGTATAGTACGCAGCGTCGACCAAGCACGGAGATAAGAGATGACACATATCTATATTAGCTAGCTAACACAATATATGAAACCCCTAAATTAACCCTACAAAATCCCCCAACCCCCTCCCCCCTTCAGAAAAAAAACCCTAGCCCCTGAACTGCTGACGCGTGGACGCTTATCAACCGGGACAAAAGGCCCCCCTGCCTGGGCAAGCCGCAGTGGCCACGTGGAGCCTCATCTGTCCCGGTTGGTATAAAAACCGGAACTAAAGGTATCGGGCATTAGTATCGACCATTTATTCCCGGTTCCCAAACCGAGACAAATGGGCCTTATAAACCGAGACGAATGGGCCTTTTTCTACTAGTGATATGTTGGTGATATAATGTTGTACCTTTTTTTAACATATCACTGAATATATATTTCTTGATAAATGAGAAGGCGTGTACTTTGTAATTGACCTGAGAAAATGGCAGATCAAAAATATAATGTTGGTTAATATTTAATACCCATACCAATATTATTTTGTTTTTTACTGTTGTTTATTACAGGTGTGACGAAGCATGCCTTCTCCCCTATCGGTGTATGTTTGAATATACTCAGTGATCTAAACGTTTTTATATTAATTTATAGAGGGAGTACACTTTATAGGAAGTATAACCACTAAAAACTTATGAGGAAATAAGGTCATGAAAAAGGAAAAGGAACACGAGAAAGTGATGTTAGCATGGGCGGAGCTTTGTTGGGGGCAAAATCAGACTATGGCCCGTCCAGGTTTCTGTGATTTTTATATCTATGCTACCTTTGTTTCAAAATAGATGATTCAATTTTATACAGAATTAAAAAAATGGGTCATCCATTTTAAAACGGATTCCAGTGCATGCATACAAGAGACCAAGCGTGACGATCGATCAAACCTCCAAACTAGCTCGAACATACACAGAAGGAGCAGCAGCCGGCACAAGCAACGACGCGCATGCGCTGCACAGTAAGGGCATCTCCAGCCGTTGGAGGCCCCAGGACAATCGCCGGGCCTAAAATATCACGTTCTGGGGGCTAAAACGTTCTCGCCGGATGAAAGGCGAGTACGTTTTCCCAGCCGTTGGTGCCCCCAGGACAATTATTAGGCATAAAGTGATTGGGTGGGCCAAAAAAAAAGGACGCGTGGGAGAATATGATTGGTTGTTGCTTTCGCCGGCGCCCCCAACAGCCCCCGAGCGCGCCGGGTTTCGCCTGGGATTGCCGGCGCTATTTTGAGGTCTTGGGGGGCGCTTGGGGGGGCATGACTGGGCCAATTTTTTTTTACCATTTTTAGACTGCCGGCACACAAAAAGTGGCTCTGGGGAGGCTTTTGGGGGCGTGGCTGGAGATGCTCTAATGATGCGCAGATCGCACAACCGGCCCTCCGTGTGAATCAAAGGACTAAAGGAAAAATTCCTATAAGAATACTATTCTATAGAATTCCTATGAAATTCCTCGAAACCAAAGAAGGCCTAAGCGTTAGGTCGTGACTAATGCCTAAAAAAATGTGCTTTTCTGTAGCCTGGCCCATCCAACTTTTTCTTTGAAGCTCCGCCAATGAATGCTAGGTTGTTGTTTATTATTGTGCAAGATAAAACTCCCAATGCCACAACTATCTCTCGGACCGGCTTTCTAGTCTTGTCTGATCGGCAAGAAACCCCCCTTCCCTTCCCTCGCGTCGCCCCTCTCGGGCGGCTCGAGGGCGAGACCCCTAGCCCCCGCCATCCCTCCCCCTTCCTCCTCGCCGCCGCCAGAGGCACCCGCCAGGCAAGCCCGAGGCGTCGCCAAGGAAGGTGACGGCGAGGCCTCTGCTGCTCCGCTTCTCCAGCGGGGGGCGTAGGCATCTGGGGCGGCGGCCTCGTTCGGTGAGGCGCCACCATCCCCCGGCTGTTTGGTGGCGCGGGTGTGGTTCGGTGGGCTTGGCTGCGCGGGCAGCAAGCTCCCCGGCGGTCGAGATCTGCGGCGCCGGCGGTGGGGCTTCCGGCCTCTTTCAGCTCCAGATCTGGCCACCTCCTTCCCCCTCTGCTGCCATGCGTGCTCCACCACTTCAGATCTGGACCGGGTTGACTTGGTTCTCCGGTGCCTGGAGCTGGATGCGGTGCTGGCGGTGTGGAGCCTTGACCGGGAGAAATCCATGGCGGCGACGTCCATGGACGCCGCTCCCTTTCTTGGAGGCGTCATTCAGGTCCTTTGCTCCACCCTCCCCTTCCCCTAGCCTCCCGGGTGAAAACCCGGACCTTGTTGGGCGGCGACGGTGCTCTTGGCGCTGTTTGCTTCTTGAAGTCGTCGCCTTGGATGCTTCTTGGACTGTGGGCATTGCGGTGTGGTGGTGGTCGGGCGGCGGCGACAGTGTGTCCCAGTGGCGGCGGCGGCAGCTCGATAGGTCTGGCAGTGGTCGGGTCTTCTTCTGGTGCTCTCTGTGCATCTGGTGTCAGTTTGGTCCGACGGCTTCTGGCCAGGAGGGGATCTGGCTCCCCTCCTCCTGCGGCTACATCAATGCGAGTTGTGAGAGCCGGAGCGTCATTCCTTGACCTTGGCCATACCTCGTCATGCTCCTTCCTCCCTGGACACTGTGTTGTGGTCTGACCGGCATCTTTCTCCTCTCTAGAGGATCGTCAGTGGGCAGCGGTGATGCGGTGTTTCTGGCGAAGTTCCTAAGTCAGGTAGGGTGTGCTCTGTTCCTACTCCTTTGTTGCCTCTGGTTGCATCCTTCATCCATGTTCTAGGGTGAGCAACCCCATCTGTCGACGGTTCGGCGCCTTTCGAGCCAGGCGAGGAGGCAGGGGCCTCCTTCGACAGTGGGAATGGATGGTGATGTTTGTTCCAGGGCCTTGTTTGTTAGGTGCCGACACACCCTATCCTCGATGGCGGGCGTTTCTCGGAGCCCCATTTCTTCTTCCATGGTAATACTTGGGTGGACGAGGGCCTCTGTGTGCTTCAGCTTGTGCTTTTCATGTGCTATCTTCTAGGTGTAGTGTGTGAGGTTTTGAGAGTTGCCTTCCAGCACCTTTGTATCGTGCCGTGTTTTCTGTTTTTTGTTCGAGCTTGTTATGTTGTGGTTGTAATCCTGACCGGTTGATGGCTTTGTTAATTCAAAGTCAGGCTCTTCTTGAGCCTTCGTTCCAGAAAAAAAAAATCTTTCGGACCTTGAATCACAATAATTGTTTGTAAAGCTCAAACGTGAGCATAAATTAACATCAATGAATAAAAATCGAAGCTGCTCTTTAAAATAGTACTTCCTTCGTTTTTATTTTACTCTGCATATTAGGTTTGACTGAAGTCAGACTTTGTACAATTTGATCAAGTTTATAGAAAAAAATAAACATTTATTATCACAAATCTACTCCCTCCGTTCCTAAATATTTGTTTTTCTAGGGATTCCAACAAGTGACTACATACAAAGCAAAATGAGTGAATCTACGCTGAAAAATATGTCTACATACATCCATATGTTGTAACCAATTGAAATGTCTAGAAAGACAAATATTTAAGAACGGAGGGAGTATATGATGTAAAGTAAATTTAATAATGAATCTAGTCGTATTGATTTGTTATTGTATATGTTAATGTTTTTGTTTGTAAACTTTGTCAAAATTTTAAAAGTTTGATTTTTACCAAAGCTAATACGCGGACTAAATAAAAATGAAGGGAGTATTGTTTAATTCAAAACGAATTCGCAATGTGTGTATTTTTTGCACGAAGAATTACCCTCACATCTCACATCGTCTATTTGATTCCAAATGGTGCTGTACGCACTGACAGTAGGACCCACAAAAGTTCCACACGCAAAGCCTGGGAGGTCCACTCGGCAGTGACCCAGGCACCTTCTCTACGCCCCCAACCTCCTCCACCCTCTCCATTTCCCAGTCCGCATCGGCCCCCTCCTCCCCAGCCCAGATCTCCCACCCCGAACCCTACCATGGCGATCGCGGCGCGCGCCCTGCGCCGACTCCCGTTCCACCTCGCCCCCGCGCTCGCCCGCCCCTTCTGCGCCGTCTCCCCCGCCGCCGCGGCCCCCGCCCCGGCGGCCGCGTCCGCCAAGGTCGCCGACCGCATCGTGCGCGTCCTCGCCATCGACCTCGACGGCGGGCGCCGCGAGGTGGTCGGCCTGGCCGGCCAGACCCTCCTCCGCGCGCTCGTCAACGCGGGGCTCATCGAGGCGGCCTCCCACCGCCTCGACGACATCGACGCCTGCTCCGCCGAGTGCGAGGTCCACATCGCGCAGGAGTGGCTCGAGAAGATGCCCGCGGCCTCCTACGAGGAGCGCTACGTCCTCACGCGCGCCTCCCGCAACCGGGAGCTCAACAAGCACGCCCGCCTCGGCTGCCAGGTCGTGCTCGGCAAGGAGCACCAGGGGATGGTCGTCGCCCTCCCCGAGCCCAAGCCCTGGGACATCCCGTAATGCGCCCCCCCTTCGCGGCGCGGCGCGATGCGAGGCGAGGCGAAATTGTGCGGCCCTTCGACCCCGCGAGCCTTCCTTCCTCGCCCCTTCCGGTATTTTCATGGTACGGATTTGATGAAAGAATAATGAATTTGATGGGCAAAACTTAGAGCTGTTTCTGAAACTTTTATTTTGTTCGAATGTGGAGTATGTGGATGATGTAATGTGGAATCCCTTGCCATTTGCGTCAGTTTGTTGTTTGTTTTGCTTTGTACATTTGATGTATTCTTGGTTGCAGCTCAGCATGTCCTCTCTGCATTCCATTTCTTCCTCGTACTGAATTTTTAGTGCTTCCATAGTTCCACGGTGATGCCGTGAGAACTGCTGCCCATTCTGTATTATTGCATATAGCAATCAACACCCAGAAATGCTTTTCTGTCTGAAAAATGTAGTCTGACTCCATATGCACATGTCCTGAATCATGTTCTTAGCTACCACCAGTGCAAATGTGGCTATAACTTAGAACTGACATGTCGAGGAGTGTAGGTAGTTTCTATCATGATCTTGGGTTTGAGCAGATGCAATATCACATTTGCATTAGAAGGATGGCAGTTTAGAAGACCAAAACAATTCGGTGCTGTCACATTTGTAGTCTGATTACCATTGGTTGGTAAACAAAAATGCTTCAAAAAGCAATTCAAGAATCAATTCAAAATTGACAAGCTTTGCACGTGTAAACCGGGTTTCGAGAATATATCCATAGTAGCCTAATGCCAGCGAATAAGACTAGGCCAGGAAAACTTTGTAATAATGTGCATATACCTGTAAGAATGTGCTGCTTCGAGGAGCACAAATAGCCCAGGCCAGGAAAACTTTCTAATATTGTGGTGCACCTGTTGCAATCAATTTCAGTGAGCCATTCAGAATCTCTAGTCGTATCATGTTGCATCACTAACTTGATCAAAGCAAATGTTAGTGAAAGAACTAGCCTATGGCACTTGATTGTCATCTCCCAGATGTTGTAGTTGACAACGATTCTCAGGATCGTGCTTCGGCCACATTTATGTTCCCCATGGAAGTATAACACCTCTGAGTCGTTAAATCTGAAACAATAGCTTGGTCTGGACATTGCGTGCTTTTTGTTAGATCGTCAACCTGAGAATTGTTGGTCTGGAATCCCTTTCCATTACCTCAGTTTGTTGTTTCTTTTGCTTTGTACATACATTTGATGAATTGTTGGCTGTTTCACATCATATCCTCCCTGCATTTCTTTCTCATACTGAATACTATGCTTGCATAGTTTGTGGTGATGCCATGAAAACTGCTGCCCATTCTGAATTACAGCATATATATCAATCAACATCCTAGAAATGCCTTTTACTGTATGAAAAAAAAAATGTAATTTACCCCATGTACACTTGTGCTGAAGCCTGAAGCCTGTTTTTAGCTACTACCAGTGCAAATGTGGCTACAACGTAGAACTAGCGTGACGAGAGTTCTCTTAAGTATTTTTTTGACATGATCGCGGATGCAAGTTCATATTTGCATTAGAAGAATGTTAGTTTAAAAGTCAATTTTTTTTAAAGCAATTCACGATTAAATTCAAAAGACAAAGATTCGCGTGTGTAAATCAGATTTCGAGAACGTATCCACAATATCCTAAGTGCCAGCGAACAAGACGGGCATTTCCTGTGTGCATGTTTCTATAAGAAATGCCAGGTCAGGAAACCTTTGTAATATAGTGTTGCACCTGTTGCAACCAATTTCGGCGAGCCATTCAGAATTTCTAAAATCGTAGAATCATGTTGCGTTATGAGAATTGGTGCCCCGCAGCATTGTTTATTACTATCTCAGAATTTCACTAGGATGTAATTGTCCCTGCCTGATGCTGTTGTTCACACATCAGAACAAGAAAACGATTAGAGTTGGTGTATTTCCAGCCATTGCTTATTTCAGATGGATGTAAGTTGCCCCTCCCTCATACCAGAACTCCAATGGCTAGAGTTGTTCGTCATGCGTTGCTTTGGTTGAGACTTGCAATCTGTGAAATGTACAGATTTTGCAGATTGGAACTAAGTTTATTACGTACTAGTACTGAAAAGGAAGAAGCCGGATCAATGACAGGTTTGGGGATTATTCTAAGAGATCATCAGCTATCCCAGCTTAATGAACTACTACTATTGCCTGTGTTCACAAATATAATATGTTTTTGATATTTCAATATGAATTACATACGGGTTGAAATGAGTGAACAAACACATATACATTTGATTCACAAAGAAGTTAGAACACACTAAAACGTGAAGGGACGAAGTACTAAAAAGGGCGGCAACAGCTAAATACTCCGTTGAACATCATCATCAACCAACAATAATTCAAGAAATAACAAAATGTTGTCTTCACTCACATAACAAGAATGACGGTGCAACTGCAGTGCCACCGAATTTTCAAATAACAGTCCAAGGATTATCGCGACCTTAACAAACAACCATAATACCGACAACAACACGAGGAGTCAAACTCCGAAAGGTAGACCAGCTAGAAAAGGTACCAACACGATTATTTTTCTCACGAAGTCTGATTCAAAGCTGTAATGACTGAACAACAGGTTCCAGCCGCCCGCGGTTCCCGGATTTAGGAGTTTTAACAATGTGATTCTGCATCAGGCATTGTACTGTTCTTCCTCCTCTGCCTTCTTGTGAAGCTCCAGTATCATATTGGCAGCTGCAGAGCACCTGGCCTCGCGTGGGTTCGGACGAGGACCGCCAGTGATGGTCATCTCAAAATAAGGGCATCTCAGACGTACACTAGCGTGGAACATTCCTGAAAAAGATAGGAAAAGGATTGTTAAAGAAGTGCGCCAGAGAGGGAATATAATGGTCAATCAAACATCAGTTATGGTTATTGATAACTGGGGACATAGTTAATCTGATCCGAGATAAAGCCTACAAGGGTGCATGAATGTCTTCGGTAACCATTAAACGTTAAACAAACCTAACACTTCAACATAGCATAACATGTGGTAAACAAACAAGTGACCTATGTGGATTGCTATATTATGGCATCAAAAGAGCAAACTTGCCTACTTATCTGACACCTTGAAAACTCTTTTGTTCTAAGCATGGTTTGCGTAGCACAATATGTATGTATAAGCGAACCAGGAACGATAACGAGGAGTGCAAGACCCATTCATATGATATTCCTAATTGTCATGCCCACATGGCCCAAGAACCTAATGCTTGCCTGTCCAGAAGATCGAAGAGTTTATACATACCATCTGATACCGAAGGTACTACTGTGTATCTTGGGAATATCCAATTGGCCTCACGGCAGATCTCATCAAGCTCCTGCACTGACAAGTGTCAAAGGCACATGTGGCATTAAAAATTGTATGGTACATAAGTTCAGTTTGAGGTTTCTTACCTCGCAATTTCGGAGGAGTGCCTCCCTCAATTTCTTCCTCTTAGTGATGGATTGGCCGCCATCTCCAGAGCAAGATGAATTGGCAACTTCCGTCAAATTTGAGCCAGTTTTCACATATTTGTCTACTATTGAGACCACTTTTGCTGACATCCCTTCTGCATAACAAGGTTTACAACATGATGACTACAAGAAATGCAGAATTGATATAGAAAGAACTTCTCGTCACACTTCTGATGGACAAAGTGCGGCGGACGGTTCGCCCCAAAATGAGAAGTGTGATACACCACAATTTAATACATAACCTTTGGAAATGTATGGCTCCTAAAACAACATGCGCGCAATGTTGGCCACAAAACTGTAACCGTTTTACAGCCGTGATTATAAATGTAGCCCTGTTTAGATGTGAAAAGGGTAGAATACCACTCAAGATCGTCTGAATGTCCAAATCACACTGAGCACTTCGTTCCTGAAGTACGCGTTCCTTGTGAAGCTGAAATATAAAGAGAATATGAAGAGTTCACATCAAATTCTCAACTAGAAGAGAAGTTACCTTGGAAACAAGCATCAAATTTCCCCACTGAAATAAAATAAAGAACACACAACATACAGTATCATCCCGTAGTTTCTGCAGTGACCGTAGCGAGTCATATATGTAGTCACTGTTGTACTCGGTGGTGACACCTTCAAATGGAATTTGGAACACATAGAATAAAAACTTGGGAGGACCAATAACCATCATATGAAAAATAAACGGTCTTAGGTAGGTTTATCCGAACCTGACTCTTCAGACATTTCCATTTTTTGGTATTCCAAAGCACGGTTCTTCAACAAACGCGCATCACCTGACACAAACAATTACTTCTTCAAGTTAGGGGGGGGGGGGGTGAATCACACAAAAACTAGGCATATTCCTCACCTAGTCATCTGAAACTGACCTTTGAAAGGGACAAGTACTTCTTTTGGTTGCTTGAGCACAGAGGGTGTGGGTGTGGCTCCTCCCTCCATATGGAGGTGATTTACTAGGGTGGCTCTTAGTAATAGGATCTACCAATCGATACTTTCCTAACAAGAAGATATTAGTCGTAACTAACAAGGCACCCTTAATAAATGGGATATTATCCCTATTTGATATGAATGGATTGTGCCATCGTCGGATCGTCCCCTCATCCTAATAGCTAACAGAAGGGTGTGCTGTCCACTTTTCAAAACATTTACGTGGCAACTGGCAAACAGATGACAAATGATCTAAGCCTATGCTACTTATAGTAGATGCGTATGAGAGCACAAACGAATAGAATAAAGCGCAGCAATCATTACGAGAACATTTGCATAGACAAGGACAAAATCATTTTTTTTTTGTTATTAATAGGTTATCATATTTGAAGCTTATTTCCTATAACCATTCCAGGGTGTGCATATGATCCAAATGTGTAGTTTTTCAAACTGAAACTATGCTCGTACAGGCACCGAAGAAAACTACATGGCAAAGAGCACCCAAGAAAACAACATGGCAAAGAGCACCGAAGAGCCTCACATAAGGGCATAGCACAAAAGAGAGAATTTAAATACTCGTACATGTTTCTTCTTCCGAAAACATAGTTGAAACCCCCAGCCTCTGCATCAAAGAGATGCACACAACCATCTTTATTGAAGTTGATGCAAGGCAGCGAGACCAAACACATCAACAAATACATCTTCAAAAACTTGCCAACCAAATAAAGAATCGCTACTCACATATGCCATTTAATATAAAAATACCTAAGCTGGTCTCTTGTATGCTACTGGCAACAATACCTGATGATTGAAGAACAACAACAGCTAAATACTCTGTGAACATCACGAGCCAATAAGAATTCAAGAAATAGCTAGATAATTTATGTTCACTCACATGATGAAACAGACAGCACAACTGAAGCGTCACAGAGTTTTGAAATAACAGTCTGGGGTTTATCACAACCTTAATAAACACCCATAATACGAACAACAAAAGGAGTCAACCTCCAGAAGGTAAATAGCTAAACAAGGTACCAACACGATTAGGTTTCTCAAGAAGTCTTATTCAAAGTAGCAATGGCTAAACAGCTGGTTCCAGCCACCCACAGTTTCCTTGATTCAGGAGTTTAACAAGGTGGTTTTGCAGCAGGTACCCTACTGTTCTTGCTCCGCCTTCTTGTGAAGCTCCAGTATCATACTGGCAGCTGCAGAGCATCTCGCCTCGTGTGGGGTAGGACGAAGATCACCAGTGATGCTCATCTCAAAATCAGGGCATCTCAAACGTACACTAGCGTGGTACATTCCTGAAAAGGTAGGAAAAGGACCGGTGAAGAAGATGATAGGCAATCAAACATCAGTTCTGGTTATTGCTAACTGGGGATCTAATCAGTCTGATCTAAGATGAAGCCTACAAGGGTGCACACATGTCTTCGGTAACCATTGATTGAATGTTAAACAAACCTAACACTTGAACAGAGCATACCCTGCCTATTTGGATTGCCACTTTACATAAAAAGGGCAAACCCTGCCTATTGATCTGACACCTTGAAAACTCTTTTCGTCTAAGCATGGTTAGCGTAGCACACTATGTATGTTATCATCACAATGCACAAAACGAAGCAGGACCTATAGGGATTGAATTCATTAAATGATAATCAGGAAGTAAGTGGCACAAGACCCATTCATATGAAGTTCCTAAATGTTATACCTACATGGTCCAAGAACCTAATAATTGCCTATCCAGATCTAAGATATAAAAGTAAACATTTATACATACCATCTGATGCTGAAGGTAGTAGCGTGTATCTTGGGAATATCCAATGGGCCCCACGGCAGATCTCGTCAAGCTCCTGCATTGACAAGTGTCAAGGGTACAAGTGGCATTTAAAATTGTAATGCACTAGTTCAGCTTGAGATTTTTTACATGGCACTGTCGGAGGAGTGCCTCCCTCAGTTTCTTCCTCTTAGTGATGGGTTGGCCACCATCTCCAGAGCAAGATGAATTGGCAACTCCCGTCATATCTGAGCAAGTTCCCTTGTATTTGCTTATTATTGATACAGCTTTAGGTGTCATCTTTCCTTCTGCATAAGTTTTAAAACATGATGTGTACAAGAAATGCGGAACTGATATAGAAGCAACTTCTTGCCAAAACATTTCAGAAAAATAATCCACAAAAAAAAAAAAAAACTTCTTGCCAAAATTGGCCACAGTTCTGACGGACGATTTGTACGTCACAAAGTGCGGCGGACGATTTGTCCACAGTGAAAAGTGTGATACACTGCAGTTTAACACAGAACTTTTGGAAACGTACGGCTCCCAGAAAAACATGCCAACAGTGTTGACCACAAAACTGTGACAGTTCTACAGCGTGATTGTAAATGTAACCATGTTTAAAATGTGGCAAGGGTAGTAGTATACCACTCAAGAGTGTCTGGATGTCCATATCACACTGAGCACTTCGTTCTTGAAGTATGCTTTCCTTGCGAAGCTGAAACAAAGAGAGAATAGGAGAGTTCACATCAGATTCTCAACTAGAAGAAAGTTATAGGAAACAAGCATCATTTTTTCCTGAAATAAGAGAAAAGACATATAACATACAATTTGATCCCGTATTTTCTGAATTAACCGCAACGAATCATCTATCTGTTCATCAACGTTGTACTCAGTGGTGCCGCCTTCAGTGAAGTTTGGAACACATATTAAATACTTGGAGGACCAATAGCCAATAATATGAAAAATAAGCAGTCTTGGGTAGGTTTATCTGAACCTGACTTTCCTGACAATGCCATATTTTCGCATTCCAAAGCACGGTTCTTCACTGGCTCAACACGCTGTGCCTGATAGACCAATTAGTTCTTCAAGTTAAAGCAGAGTGAATGGATCGCACGAGAAACTTGGCATATTCATGACCTACTCAGCTGAAACTGATTAATGAAAAGGATGAATACTTCTTTTATTTGATTGAGCAAAGTGGGTGTGGCTCCTCTCTTTATATGGAGAGGATTCATTAGGGTGTGGCTCCTAATAATAGGATCTACCACTTGATACTTTCCTAACAATAATATTTTTTTCTTAACTAATACACTATCCTTAATAAATTGGATATTATCCCTTATTTGATAGGAATGGATTGTGCTGGCTTCCCGTCATCCTAATACCTAACAGAAGTGTGCTGTCACACCACTCCAAACATTCATGTGGCGACATGTGGTAGCCAAGGAGAAATGCTCTAAGTCTATGCTACTTATAGTTGACTGCGTATGAGAACAAAAATAAACAGAATAACGAGCAACATTCATCATGATAACATTTATATAGACAAGGACGGAACCATACAATTTACTGTTGTTAACAGGTCATCATATCTGAAGTTTATTTTCTACAACCATTTCAGAGGGTGCATGTGATCCTAATGCGTCCTAGTATTGTACTCCCTCCGTTCCTAAATATAAGTCTTTCTAGAGATTCAAATAGGGACTACATACGAAGCAAAATGAGTGAATCTATACTCTAAACTATGTCTATATACATCCGTATGTAGTTTCTATTCGAATCTCTAGAAAGACTTATATTTAGGAACGGAGGGAGTAGTTTTCAATACTTTCAATCTGTAATTTAGCTTACCTCTGTAGAAAGGACATATTGGGGCATATTGTCACGTTTAGACTGCTCCTGTGTTTTGTTCTTTTCCACTTGAACACCTAAAGTTGATTGCATCAGAACACATAAGGAACAATGTGATCAGTAAAATCTAAATACAGTTACAATGACTAACCAGGTTGTACGGTTTTAGTTTCTCCACTTGCTGCTGTTGCTGCAGCTTCTGTATTTCTTGACTTAGTCATGGGTTTTGAAGGTTCCACCTCAATAACATGTTTTGTTGTGGGGATCTCACCATCCGGACCCTCTGCACAGACATCAGCTGCAGCCATGGAGGCTACAGATTTTCTTTTGCTGCTTTTCCTGTGCTTGCTGGCATCAATTGCTTGTTTTCTTTGCTTTGGAGTTGACACTTTTGTAATTCGTTTTTTCAGCTTGGAAGTGCTATTCTCATCTTGCTCTTCCACATTTTCATCTATTACGGAGTGCAATGAACCTTTTCCATGTCGACGCGATTGCTCGTTTGGTGAAGAATCAGAAGACCATTTCCTGAAACACGCGAAGTGTCATATTTACCATGATCCCAAAAAGTTATTGTCCTACTTTCACACATAAAAATCACAATAAATCTCATGTTACCTGTGGAGGAATTCAGACAAAATCTCCTTGTACGGAAGAATGTGATAGTACTCTACTACAGATGTCGTTTTTGGAAATGGATCATTCACAAATAGCGGACCAGTCATACTGTGGAAGAGAAAGCCGAAAAATGTCAGTATCCTTGAAAATGGTACCACTTTTCATCAGAATGTACCATACAATGGTCTTATTTATAAACTGACTAGTGGTTGATCAAAAGGGATGTAACCTAAAATCATAAAACTATCTACAAGGTAGAGGCAAACCTGCTAATCAACTCTTCTAGAGAAATTTCCTCAAGGCTGCCTTTCATGGTTTGCTCATACTCCACAATGAATACCTTGGTAGCTGCCCTTTCTTTACTCAATGAGTATGCCAAGGTTTCATCGAGAAGATGCAATTTTGAGACGTCCATACCTATTAAGACCATAAGTTTACCATAGTGAGCAGCAAACAATGCATAGTTGGTTCAAACAGAAAATGAACATACTATTAACAAAATCAAGTTCATAATTACAATTTTTGCACTATTATATTAAAAGAACCAAATAAATAGCGTTCTCTAGCAAACAATTGGCGGCTATGAGGTCATGTACAGCAAGTACAGGATCCGCAAAAAAAAAAAGTACAGCAAGTACAGGGGAATCAACCATTATAGTGTCCCAAGTTATTTTCAATCTTCTAGCTGATGAAACTAAATCAAGTTTCAGTAACTCGCAGTTTGCACATAACCAAAACAAAGGAGACGAACAATGCGATGGCATTATGGAAATTTTTTAAGTAATTATATTTGCTGATGTTCTTTTTTTATCCCGAAAATAAATGGTTTTACACTAGTTAAAAGCAAGGCAGAGGTACATTTTTGCGTAAATTCTGGGACCGCACACTTGTTCTTGTTTGCTGTAAAGCGATTGTACGACTCAAACTCATTTTTTCGCTTCATTAGCAGTTCAAATTTAGGACAATTTGCAATAATAACTCATGTAAATACTTATTTACCAGAAACTCTGATCCACATTCCGTAATACTAATAGTCACCTGATCCAGGTGAGGAACCTACAGAGACATGGCTCTGTAGGCACAAAGGTTGCATACTTTATCTCAATGCTCTAGGATGAACATCAACAGAATTGACAGTTTATTATCTGATAGAAGCAACACCTTGCCAATGCCAACTCAAAAAATAAGAAGAAAATGACAGACATGGGTATATAAATTAAGGGCTGCAATGAAAAATTTGACCTGTTCTGCGCTCCACCTCTGAATATGCTTGTCGCTGAAGCGTAAATGGTGTATGTAAAGCATCAACGTTCTCTTCTAATTCCTTCTCTATGATTGACCAGATACCCTTGGTATTAGCACTATAGTCAACCAAACATATTTTTCTTGTCGGGTCGACAAGAAGCACAGCAAGTTTTGATATTGGCCACAATGCGATGTCTGGAGAAGGTTTGCTCGCGTCGAGTTCTTCAGCGATCTCACATGCCTGTAGTGCTACTTTGGCAGTAATAGATAGCTTCGCATGCTTGCCAGAATTGTTCTCGCGCTCATGGACCATACTCAAGTATGGGAGCAGATCTTCTCCAACAGAAAGAGAAGCACACTTAAAAAACTGTTTGTTATCTGCAAAAGCAAGCTGCGGGGACATCTTCCTGTGGTAGTAGTTGTACAAAATGATGGCCGTGTGAATCTGTGAAACCACACACCGGTGTGATGAGTTAGCACTTAGCAGCTAAACAGATATATATTACAAGCATCGTATCGTATGCACAGAGGAACGCTATCTTAAACATATCTGAGAAGAAATAGAATCACAAAAACATATTACAGTGCACACAAACAAAACAAGCATTTCATGAATACATTGGGAGACATTGGCATGAATGCCAAAGGAAAATACACTAATATAATCAAAATGGTAAACTGGCAGGGGAAATGTAAGCATAGCATGTCAATGACTTGAATCAGAACTTTCCCAACATACCAGTCATTGTCAAACCAAACACCCAATTAAGTAGTATGTCACGCAATCGAATCCAATTCAAATTCATAGATAAATTTGAAAAATATTGCAAGGTCAAATTGATGGGCAAATAGTTTCCTGTTTCCAGGGTCATGGCCAAATAGTTTCTTCTTCTGAACTAACGCACACCCAGCCTTTTTGCTTGAGTTGTACATTTGCATGGAGCAGTTGCAGTATCTGAGAAAACAATTTTACAGAGCTAGCCTCTCCTACTTTTGCCCTTTCTAGAATACACCATGGAAAGACGCATCATTTCCTTAGAAGAAGAGCCAAAGCGGCAGATACTACGTTTTTTCGGCTTACGGGGATAACCTGCGGGATTAGCAACCAAAAATTGGCAATTTCTATTGACAATTAATTACGGTGACAGCTGACAAGAGAAGTGCATATACAGAAAGGGAAACTGAGGGACGATTGCGGCTTGCCTCAGCTCCCTAGCTAGCGCCCATGCGCCACGACGCCGCCTGTCGCTCCGCCTCCCAACCATCCTCGTACGCGGCGCGCTCTCGCCACCGCTGACCGCGAATACGAGACCACGCCGCCGCCGCCGCCATCTCCGTCTAGAGCGGCCGACTCTTTAGTCCGCCCGCCTCCAACGTGTCAGAGACAGAGGCAGCGGCTCTCAGCGGGCTTTCCCGACAAGCCCTCCATATGTACATCCAACACAACTAAGAGGCCCACTACTAACCACACTACCACCACAATTAAGGCCCATCATCCTCCTCCGATGAATCCCCCCATGGCCATTCTAAAAAAAAAGGACTCCTCGCCGTTTCCTCCTTCCTCGCCGGGAAGGAAGAGGAAGCCACCCTCCCGTCACAAAAAAAAGGAAGAGGAAGCCACCCCTAACCTTGGCGCGGTGGGACGGCGAGATCCCCTGCTATCTGCCACGGGCGGCGGGTACACGCACCCGCCAACGACGAGGACACGGTACGGCACACCTCAACCAAAAAGATCTACCGGAAATCAGCCCCCCCGCGGCGGGCATTTCCGCGCGTCCCTCTGCTGCCAACGCGATCCTCGCCCGAAACCGCAAGAAATCCTACCACCCCAACCCCGCGCGGCGCCCACACACAAAGGAACATGGATCGACCAGCTAGCGACGCGAGCTGCTCACCTGCTGCGCGACGGCGCGTTGCTTGTCCGGCGTCACGTAGCGCTCGCCCTGGGCAGCGCCGAAGAACGCCCCGCGCCGCAGAGCGGGCTTCACGAGGTGCTCCATGAGCATCTTCACGGCGTCCTCCATGGGCACCACCTCCTCCCCCGCCAGCTCCTCCCCTCCCCTTCTGCCGCTCGACATACCGTTTTGCCCCCACCGACCGGACGGATCTCTAGGGTTTCGGGCTGTGGATTCTGTGCGGCTTTGCGGCGGCGGCTGGCTGGCTGGCTGGCCGTGGGTGGATCGAGGGTTTTTGTAGATGGAGAGGGCAATGGGCAGGGTGGTGTGGGTGGTGGGTGACCAAAGCTGAAAACGGAAAGGCACGTGCGAAGGAACGTGACGGTGGCTGTCCAGGCGGAAACACTAAGGGCCAGGTCGATCATCCACCGTCCATTTTGATTTCACCAACTCATCGTGGATACTGTCATTAATTTTCATACAAAAATACAGGTTTTCTTGATAGATACCACCACACTAAAATTGGACAATAGTTATAGCACATTTATAAATAGCTACGAAATCTTTCAGGAATCATGATACGCAAGTTGTCATAGAAGATTTACGTAATGTACTAAAAATATACGCGAGTATATTATAATTGAGTCATTAGGGTTCCTGCATATACCAGATCCGTCAAGACACCGCTAACCTCCACGGACCCTCATATGCTACACCTCCATTGCACGCTTCTGATATTTTTTGATTTCTTTTGGCGGCACGATATCATGAAACTTCTGCCTAACTCCCATGAAATCTCGAGGGTGGGAATTCAATGCGGTTTTATGACTTTTTTTTTGGAAATACCTTTGGCATGTTAATATTCTCTCAGTTTAAAATTTCTTGGGCATCACGTCTTTGGAGGAGGCGTTTCACCTACCTCTGTCCATACAAGCTCATGAGAAGGTACGTGATCTTCAAGCTAGCACAACCCACATTGCACCTAATTCTTCAACACATGAAAAATGTCGCTATGTCTAGGGTGTAGTGGATTTAAGTCGAGTAATTTCTTGGGACCACGTCTTTGGAGGAGGCGTTTCACCTATCATTGTCCGTACAAGCTCACTAAAATTGAACAATAAGTATAATACATTTATAAACAGCTACAGAATCTTCTAAAAATCATGATACACCAGTTGTCGTAGAAGATTTGCGAATGTACTCAAAGGAAAATATATTAGAATTGAGTCATTAGGGTTCCCGCATATACCAGATTCTTCAAGACACCGCTAGCCTCCACGGTCTCGCACATGCTACAGCTCCGCTGCACGCTTCCGATCCTTGTTCCTTTTCGTGGCGCGATATCATGAAACTTTTCCCTAACTTCCATGAAATCTCGAGGGTGTGAATTCAATGCGTCTCCACCACTCTTTTTTGGAAAGACCTTTGGCATGCTAATATTCCACAGTTAAAAATTTCTTGCGCATCACGTTTTTGGAGGAGGCGTTTCACCTACCTCTATCCATGCAAGCTCATGAGGAGGTATGTGATTTTCAAGCTAGCACAACCCACATTGCACCCGATTCTTCTACACATGAAAAATGTCATATGTCTAGGGTGTAGTGGATTTAAGTCAAGTAATTTTTTGGGCATCATGTTTTTGGAGGAGGCGCTTCACTTACCACTGTTTGTACAAGCTCATTAAAATTGAACAATAAGTATAGTACATTTATAAACAGCTACGGAATCTTCTAGAAATCATGATACGCCAGTTGTCGTAGAAGATTTGCCTAATGTACTCAAAGAAAAATATATTACAATTGAGTCATTATGGTTCCCGCATACATCAGATTCATCAAGACACCGCTAGCCTCCACGGTCCTGCACAAACTATACCTCCCCTGCACGCTTCTGATTCTGGTGGTTCCTTTTGGTGACGCAATATCATGAAACATTTCCCTAACTTTTATGGAATCTTGAGGGTGGAAATTCCATGCGGCTCCACGACTTTTTTCTGGAAAGACCTTTGGTATGCTAATATTCTTTCGGTTAAAAATTGCATGGGCATCACGTCTTTGGAGGAGGTGTTTCACCTACCTCTGTCCATACAAGCTCATGAGGAGGTATGTGATCTTCAAGCTAGCACAACCCACATTGCACCTGATTCTTCTACACATGAAAAATATCGCTATGTCTAGGGTGTAGTGGATTTAAGCCGAGTAATTTCTTGGGCATCACGTCTTTGGAGGAGGCGTTTCACCTACCACTGTCCGTACAAGCTCACTAAAATTGAACAATAAGTATAGTACATTTATAAACAACTACGAAATCTTCCAAAAATCATGATACACTTATCATAGAAGATTTGCCTAATGTATTCGAAGGAAAATATATTACAATTGTGTCATTAGGGTTCCCGCATACACCAGATTCATCAAGATACCGCTAGCCTCCACGGCCCCACACATGATCACCCCCATTGCACGCTTCCGATTCTTGTGGTTCCTATTGGTGGCACGATATCATGAAACTTTTACCTAACTTCCATGAAATCTCGAGGGTGGAAATTCAATGCGGCTCCATGACTCTTTTTTGGAAAGACCTTTGCATGCTAATATTCTCTCATTTAAAAATTTCTTGGGCATCATGTTTTTGGAGGAGGCGTTTCACCTACCTCTGTCCATACAAGCTCATGAGGAGGTACGTGATCTTCAAGCTAGCACAACCCACATTGTACCTGATTCTTCTACACATGAAAAAGGTTGCTATGTATAGGGTGTAGTGGATTTAAGTCGAGTAATTTCTTGGGCATCACGTCTTTGGAGGAGGCATTTCACCTACCACTGTCTGTACAAGCTCACTAAAATTGAACAATAAGTACATTTATAAACAGCTACAAAATCTTCCAGAAATCATGTTACGCCAATTGTCATAGAAGATTTGCATAATGTATTCAAAGGAAAATATATTACAATTGAGTCATTAGGGTTCCCGCATACATCAGATTCATCAAGACACTGCTAGCCTCCACGGTCCCGCACAAGCTACACCTCCACTGGATGCTTCTGATCCTTGTGGTTCCTTTTGGTGGCGCGATATCATGAAACATTGCCCTAACTTTTATGGAATCTCGAGGGTGGAAATTCCATGCAGCTCCACGACTTTTTTCTGAAAGACCTTTGGTATGCTAATATTCTTTCGGTTAAAATTTTCTTGGGCATCACGACTTTGGAGGGGGCGTTTCACCTACCACTGTCCGTACATGCTCATGAGGAGGTATGTGATCTTCAAGCTAGCACAACCCACATTGCACCTGATTCTTCTACGCATGACAAATGTCACTATGTCTAGGTGCGGGGAATATAAATCGAGTCGATACTATGCATTCTACTTCAGAAATATCCAAGTTCATCAGGCGTATAAATGGATTTGAAAATCAAAGTGTGCGGCGAAGATTAACGTGCTTTGTTGACTGCTTATTTCTGATAGGTTGGGCATACGCGAGCACGCGCACACACAACATGCTTAAATAGATGCCACTATAACATTGGCAATGATATTCCTTGTTTGCCTTTTGAAGCACCCATCGAAGACACGATTGATCACATGATATTCACTTGCCCATTTACTCAAAGTTGCTGGACTCAACTTGAATTTTTTTGGCACCCT
This sequence comes from Secale cereale, assembly GCA_902687465.1. Lineage (NCBI taxonomy): Eukaryota > Viridiplantae > Streptophyta > Magnoliopsida > Poales > Poaceae > Secale > Secale cereale. The sequence continues at coordinate 602,252,014 of LR738713.1, read as the reverse complement.
TCGCACATCAGGTTTCAAAAACTCACCCAAGAAAAAACTCAGTAAAGTGTTTTTTGTCCCTTAACTTATCGCGAACTGAACCTTTTTTATTATAACCTTCGTCCCTCAATTCTTAGCACCAGCTATAGTTAGACCCTGGCATCGGTATTCCTCAGTGAAACCCGATTTTGACCTGATGTGTCATGATTTTGTCCACATCTTGGTGCAACCTTCATCTCACGGCTCGTAATATCGGTAAAATTAGTTTCTAACAAGAGTATTCCTCGGCCAAATCCGGTTTCACTTTTCAAGGCATGGTTTTGTTCACATCGTCACTGTAAGATGGAATAGGACCACATGCCATATCTCTCTCTCCACCCCCCTTCTTGTTGGAAATATGCCCTAGAGGCAATAATAAAAGAGTTATTATTATATTTCCTTGTTCATGATAATCGTTTATTATCCATGCTATAACTGTATTGATTGGAAACTCAAATACACGTGTGGATGAATAGACAAACTTTGTGTCCCTAGTGAGCCTCTACAGGACTAGCTCGTTGATCAAAGATGACCGCGGTTTCCAGGTCATAGACATGAGTTGTCATTTGATAACGGGATCACATCATTAGGAGAATGATGTGATGGACGAGACCCAAACGTAAACATAGCTTTTGATCGTGTCAGTTATCGCTATAGTTTTCTGCATGTCAAGTATAAGTTCCTATGACCATGAGATCATGTAACTCACTGACACCGTAGGAGTGCTTTGTGTGTGCCAAACGTCACAACGTAACTGGGTGACTATAAAGGTACTCTACAGGTATCTCCGAAGGTGTCTGTTGAGTTGACATGGATCGAGACTGGGATTTGTCACTCCGTATGACGGAGAGGGATCTCCGGGCCCACTCGGTAATACGTCATCTCAATGAGCTCAAAGTGACTAAGTAGTTGGTCACGGGATTATGTATTACGGTAACGAGTAAAGAGACTTGCCGGTAACGAGATTGAACTAGGTATAGAGATACCGACGATCGAATCTCGGGCAAGTAACATACCGACGAGACAAAGGGAACTGTATACGGGATTGCCTGAATCCTTGACATCGTGGTTCATCCGATGAGATCATCGAGAAACATGTAGGAACCAATATGGGTATCCAGATCCCGCTATTGGTTATTGACCTGGGAGTGTCTCGGTCATGTCTACATGGTTTCCGAACCCGCAGGGTCTACACACTTAACGTTCGGTGACGCTAGGGTTGTTAGTGAGAAAAGTGTATGGTTACCGAAGGTTGTTCGGAGTCCCGGATGAGATCCCGGACAAGACGAGGGTCTCCGGAATGGTCCGGAGACGAAGATTGATATATAGGATGAAAGGTTTCGTAGTACCGGAAGTGTTCCGGGGAGCATCGGGAAATCGGCGGAGTACCGGAAGGGTTTTCCGGGGGTCCGGAAGTGGTTCTGGGCCTAGTGGGCCACGAGGGGGAACACCACAGCCCTCAAGGGGCTGTGCGCCCCCCCTGGGCCCTCTCCTCATGCGGCTAAGGGGGTGGGACCCCCTAGGGCTGGCCGCACCCCTTGGCCTTGGGGGGCAAGGCACCTAGGGGGGGAAACCCTAGGGCCTGGCCGCCCCCCTGCCCTGGCCGCCGCCCCCTCCCCTTGCCCTGGCCGCCGGCCCCTAGGGGGAAACCCTAGGGCGCCCTCACCTCTCCACCCCCCCTATATATAGTGGGGCAAAGGGAGGGCAGCCAACACACAGTTTGTGCCTCGGTGCTGCCCTCCCTCTCCCGTTACATCTTCTTCTCCCGCGGTGCTTAGGTGAAGCCCTGCTGGAGTTCTTCTCCACCATCACCACCACGCCGTCGTGCTGCCGGTTCTCCATCAACCTCTCCTCCACCCCTTGCTGGATCAAGAAGGAGGAGACGTCCCCGAGCCGTACGTGTGAAGAACGCGGAGGCACCGCTGCTTCGGTGCTAGGTCTTCGGCGATCTGAATCGCGACGAGTACGACTCCATCATCCGCGTTCATAACGCTTCCGCTTAGCGATCTACAAGGGTACGTAGATCACACTCCCCCCTCGTAGTTGCATCTACTAGATTGATCTTGGTGAACGGTAGGAAAATTTTTGTTTCCCATGCAACGTTCCCCAACATTTCCGCACACGTGATCCTGTGTGTGCACGTATGTAAAATCCTCCAGATCGTAAAAACTAGAAGTCCTATCACCTCAATTCCCCAATAGCTTTCCAACGCCTATGAAAATGACGAAATCGGAGCTTGTTCTCACTTGCTTTGAGAGTCTCGATCAATTCGGACTCTAGGTTGATTTTTGTATTTTCTTTGATCACCGTTTCTTCGCAAGAGTTGGCCTAACACCCTATTGTATCCATACATGGGTGGGGCGCCCAGGACCTGAACACCAAAGTGATATGCCGGCTCATCAAAATTTGAGCTGTAATTGCGATAACTTTCATTTTTCCCAATCCTGCAGGCCATTTTTGAGGGACAAGACGACCCTTTTTGGGCTCAGAATTTTCCACGCACGTGATCCTGTGTGTGCACATATGTAAAATCCCCCAGATCGTAAAAACTAGAAGTCCTATCACCTCAATTCCCCAATAGCTTTCCAACGCCTATGAAAACGACGAAATCGGAGCTTGTTCTCACTTGCTTTGAGAGTCTCGATCAATTCGGACTCTAGGTTGATTTTTGTATTTTCTTTGATCACCGTTTCTTCGCGAGAGTTGGCCTAACACCCTATTGTATCCATACATGGTTGGGGCGCCAAGGACCTGAACACCAAAGTGATATGCCGGCTCATCAAAATTTGAGCTGTAATTGCGATAACTTTCATTTTTTCCAATCCTGCAGGCCATTTTTGAGGGCCAAGACGACCCTTTTTGGGCTCAGAATTTTCCACGCACGTGATCCTGTGTGTGCACGTATGTAAAATCCTCCAGATCGTAAAAACTAGAAGTCCTATCACCTCAATTCCCCAATAGCTTTCCAACGCCTATGAAAATGACGAAATCGGAGCTTGTTCTCACTTGCTTTGAGAGTCTCGATCAATTCGGACTCTAGGTTGATTTTTGTATTTTCTTTGATCACCGTTTCTTCGCGAGAGTTGGCCTAACACCCTATTGTATCCATACATGGGTGGGGCGCTGTAGGATCGAAGAAGTAGGTCTAGAGGGGGGGTGATTAGACTACTTGACAAGATAAAAAATCTGCCTTTTGGATGTGCAAAGTTTTAGGCAGTTTTGCAACTAAGATCAAGTCAAGTAACTCACTACACATGCAATTCTAGAGTATGGGCAGCGGAAAGTAAATTGCATATATAGTAAATGGAAGTGGAGAAGATCAAACGCAGTTTGGTGACACGGAGATTTTTGTCGTGGTTCCGATAGGTGGTGCTATCGTACATCCACGTTGATGGAGACTTCAACCCACGGAGGGTAACGGCTGCGCGAGTCCACGGAGGGCTCCACCCACGAAGGGTCCACGAAGAAGCAACCTTGTCTATTCCATCACGGCCTACGCCCACGGAGGACTAGCCTTACTCGGGGTAGATCTTCACGAAGTAGGCGATCTCCTTGCCCTTACAAACTTCTTGGTTCAACTCCACATCACGACGGAGGCTCCCAAGCGACACCTAACCAATCTAGGAGGCACCACCCCCCAAAAGGTAATAGACGGTGTTGATGGTGATGAACTCCTTGCTCTTGTGCTTCAAGTGATAAACTCCCCAACACTCAACTCTCCTCACTGATATGGCTGTGGTGGAAGGAAGATTTGAGTGGAAAGCAACTTGGGAAGGCTAGAGATCAAGTTTCATATGGTAGGAATGGAATGACTTGATCTCAACACAAGGGTAGGTGGTTCACTTCTCAGAAAGTGTGTGGTAGAAGTGGTGGTACTTTCTGATGGCTCTCCTCACGAATGAGGAGGGGGTGGAGGGGTATATATAGCCTCCACACAAAATCCAACCGTTACACACACATTTGACCAATCTCGGTCAGACCGAAGTGAAAACTCGGTTAGACCGAAAGTTCAAATATAGTGAACGTTGGGATTTTCGGTGGGACCGAAAATGCCATCTCGGTGAGACCGAAGTGAGTCAAAGGTTAGGGTTTGCCATCTCGGTGAGACCGAAAATATAAACTCGGATATTCCGAATTGATGTCAACCGATCACAGAAGGTTGGCAGCCCTTTTTCGGTGAGACCGAAACTCAGAATCGGTGTGACCGAGAATTTAGGGTTTGGAGAAACAACTGAAGTGGTTCATCTCGGTGGGACTGAGTTGGAGAAATCGGTGTGACCGAGATTACTTATGGGTGTGTGTTAAGTAGTGAATAGTGCTGATAGTTGAGGGAGTTAGATCACCAAGCACTTGAGCAACGAGAACATTAACACAACCTCATCCCCTTTTAATAGTATTGGCTTTCCTATGGACTCAATGTGATCTTTGATCACTAAACCAAAAATGGAGTCTTGAGCTTTTGCCAATGCTTGTCTTAGCATTTTGAGGGGTCCACTTCTTCAGACATTTCCATACCCACATCATCGAACTTTTCTGAAATGATTCTCAAGAGAATATTAGTTCAATGATATATATGTTGTTATTAATTACCAAAACCACCCGGGGATTAGTTGCACTTTCAGTATGTGATATGATATGGCCAATGACATGATGAAATATATTTTGATGTATGAGATGATCATGTTGTAATAGTTAACATCGACTTGCATGTCGATGCATACGGCAACCGGCAGGAGCCATAGGGTTGTCTTTATTTTTTGTATGACCTGCGTGTCAATCATTAAGCGCTTTGTAATGCTTTACTTTATCGCTAAACGGTAGCAATAGTAGTAAGAGCATGGTGGGGCGCCGACAACCCCGATGGCAACACGATGATGGAGATCATGATGATGGAGATCATGGTGTGGCGCCGGTGACGATGGAGATCATGCCGGTGCTTTGGAGATGGAGATCAAAAGCACGAGTTGATGGCCATATCATGTCACTTATGATTTGCATGTGATGTTAATCCTTTTATGCATCTTATTTTGCTTAGGACGACGGTAGCATTATAAGGTGATCCTTCATTAAAATTTCAAGATAAAATTGTGTTCCCCCCGAGTGTGCGCCGTTGCGAAGGTTCGTCGTTTCGAAGCACCACGTGATGATCGGGTGTGATAGACTCTACGTTCGCATACAACGGGTGCAAGCCAGTTTTGCACGTGCAGAACACTCGGGTTAGACTTGACGAGCCTAGCATGTACAGACATGGCCTCGGAACACGGAGGACCGAAAGGTCGAGCATGAGTCATATAGTAGATATGATCAACATGTTGATGTTCACCATTGACACCACCTCATCTCACGTGATGATCGGACTTGGGTTGGTGAATTTGGATCGTGTCACGCTCGAATGACCGGAGGGATGTCAATTTGAGTGGGAGTTATAATTAATTTGATTAGGTAATAACTCACTTATCATGAACAATAGTCTAAAATGTCTTTGCGAATTTATGTTGTAGATGGCTCGCGCAGGAGTTCCCCTGAATTTTAATGCGTTCCTAGAGAAAGCTAAACTGAAAGATGATGGGAGCAACTTTGTGGACTGGCTCCGCAATCTGAGGATCATCCTCACAGCTGCCCAAAAGGTTTATGTCCTAAATGCACCGCTAGGTCAACCCCCCGCTCCTGGAGCCTCTGCGGACGATATGAACGTCTGGCAGACGCGTTCGGATGACTATTCGATAGTACAATGTGCCATGTTGTACGGCTTGGAAGGAGGACTCCAAAGGCGTTTTGAACGTCATGGTGCATATGAGATGTACACGGAGTTGAAATTCATCTTTGAGAAGAATGCTAAGATCGAGAGGTATGAGACCACCGATAAATTCTTCGCTTGCAAGATGGATGAGAATTCGTCTGTCAGTGAGCACTTACTGAAGATGTCTGGGTACTATACCCGCATAGCTGATCTGGGACTTGTGTTCCCGGATGAGGCTATCATTGACAGAATTCTCCAGTCACTCCCTCCAAGCTACAAGAGCTTCGTCCAGCAGTACAACATGCAAGGGATGAATAAAACCATCGCCGAGCTGTTTTCGATGCTGAAAGTCGCTGAGGCAGACATCCAGAAGGAGTATCAAGTGTTGATGGTCAATAAGACCACCAGTTTCAAGAAGAATGGCAAGGGCAAGAAGGGTAACTCTAAGAAGGGTGGCAAAGCAGTTGCTAATCCAGTGAAGAAACCCAAGGCTGGGCCCAAGCCAGAGACTGAGTGTTTCTATTGCAAGGGGAATGGCCACTGGAAGCGGAACTGCCCCAAGTATCTGGCGGACAAGAAGGGGGCCAACAACAACAAAGGTATATATGATATACATGTTATTGATGTTTACCTTACCAACTCTCGTTGTAGTGCCTGGGTATTTGATACCGGTTCGGTTGCTCACATTTGCAACTCTAAACAGGAACTGCGGAATAAACGGAGGCTGGCGAAGGACGAAGTGACGATGCGCGTGGGAAATGGTTCCAAGGTTGATGTGATCGCCGTCGGCACGCTCGCTCTTCGATTACCATCGGGATTAGTTATGAACCTGAATAATTGTTATTTAGTGCCTGCGTTAAGCATGAACATTATATCTGGATCTTGTTTATTGCGAGACGGTTACTCATTTAAGTCAGAGAATAATGGTTGTTCTATTTATATGAGTAATATCTTTTATGGTCATGCACCCGAAGTTAGGGGTTTATTCTTATTGAATCTCGATAGTGATGATACACATGTTCATAACATTGATGCCAAAAGATGTAGAGTAGATAATGATAATACCACTTTCTTGTGGCACTGCCGTCTCGGTCATATCGGCGTGAAACGCATGAGGAAGCTCCATGCTGATGGACTTTTGGAGTCTCTTGATTTTGAATCACTTGACACGTGCGAGCCGTGCCTCATGGGCAAGATGACAAGGACCCCGTTTTCAGGGACAATGGAACGGGCAAGTGACTTGTTGGAAATCATACATACTGATGTGTGCGGTCCGATGAGTGTAACGGCACGCGGTGGATATCGTTATTTTCTCACCTTCACTGACGACTTAAGTAGATATGGGTATATTTACTTGATGAAGCATAAGTCTGAAACTTTTGAAAAGTTCAAGCAATTTCAGAGTGAAGTTGAAAATCATCGTAACAAGAAGATCAAGTTCCTACGATCTGATCGAGGGGGAGAATATCTGAGTTATGAGTTTGGTGATCACTTAAGAAAATGTGGAATTGTTTCACAGTTGACACCACCTGGAACACCACAGCGTAATGGTGTGTCCGAACGTCGTAATCGAACCCTATTAGATATGGTACGTTCTATGATGTCTCTTGCCGACTTGCCACTATCGTTTTGGGGATATGCGTTAGAGACAGCTGCATTCACTTTAAATAGGGCTCCATCTAAGTCCGTTGAGACAACACCGTATGAACTATGGTTTAGTAAGAAACCGAAGTTGTCTTTTCTCAAGGTTTGGGGTTGCGATGCTTATGTCAAACGGCTTCAGCCAGAAAAGCTCGAATCCAAAGCGGACAAATGTGTCTTCATAGGATACCCAAAAGAAACAGTTGGGTACACCTTCTATCTCAGATCCGAGGGCAAAGTGTTTGTCGCTAAGAACGGGTCCTTTCTCGAGAAAGAGTTTCTCTCGAAAGAATTGAGTGGGAGGAAGGTAGAACTTGATGAGGTTGTTGAACCTCTGCTTCAACCAGAAAGTAGCGCAGCACAGAAAGATGTTTTTGTGGAGCCTGCAGAGGTTGAAGAGGAAGCCAATGATGATGATCAAGAAGCTACTGATCAAGTTACTACCGAACCTCGTAGGTCGACAAGGGTACGCACTGCACCTGAGTGGTATGGTAACCCTGTCTTGGAGGTCATGTTGTTAGACAACGGTGAACCTGCGAGCTATGGAGAAGCGATGGTGGGCCCAGATTCCGACAAATGGTTAGAGGCCATGAAATCCGAGATGGGATCCATGTATGAAAACAAAGTATGGACTTTGGAAGTATTACCTGAAGGGCGGAAGGCCATTCAGAATAAATGGATTTTTAAGAGGAAGACGGACGCTGACGGTAATGTCACCGTGTATAAAGCTCGACTTGTGGCAAAGGGTTTTTCACAAGTTCAAGGGATTGACTACGATGAGACTTTCTCACCCGTAGCGATGCTTAAATCCGTCCGAATCATGTTAGCAATAGCTGCATTTTTCGATTATGAAATTTGGCAGATGGATGTCAAAACAGCGTTCCTTAACGGTTTTCTTAAGGAAGAGTTGTATATGATGCAACCAGAAGGTTTTGTCGATCCAGAGAATGCTGACAAAGTATGCAAGCTCCAGCGTTCCATTTATGGGCTGGTGCAAGCATCTCGGAGTTGGAATCTTCGTTTTGATGAGGTGATCAAAGCGTTTGGGTTTATACAAGTTTACAATGAAGCTTGTATTTACAAGAAAGTGAGTGGGAGCTCTATAGCGTTTCTGATATTATATGTGGATGACATATTACTGATTGGAAACAATATAGAATTTTTGGATAGCGTGAAGGGGTATTTGAACAAGAGTTTTTCGATGAAAGATCTCGGTGAAGCTGCTTTCATATTGGGCATCAAGATCTATAGAGATAGATCAAGACGCTTGATAGGACTTTCACAAAGCACGTACCTTGATAAAGTTTTGAAGAAGTTCAAAATGGATCAATCCAAGAAGGGGTTCTTGCCGGTATTGCAAGGTACAAAGTTGAGTAAGACTCAATGCCCAGTGACTGCGGAAGATAGAGAAAAGATGAGTGTCGTCCCCTATGCTTCAGCCATAGGCTCTATCATGTATGCAATGCTGTGCACAAGACCAGATGTCAGCCTTGCCATAAGTATGGCCGGAAGGTTTCAAAGTAATCCTGGTATGGATCACTGGACAGCGGTCAAGAATATCCTGAAGTACCTGAAAAGGACTAAGGATATGTTTCTCGTTTATGGAGGTGATCAAGAGCTCGTCGTAAAGGGTTACGTCGATGCAAGCTTTGACACTGATCCGGATGACTCTAAGTCACAAACCGGATACGTATATATTCTCAACGGGGGAGCGGTAAGCTGGTGCAGTTGCAAGCAGAGCGTGGTAGCTGATTCTACATGTGAAGCGGAGTATATAGCTGCCTCGGAGGCGGCTAAGGAAGGTGTCTGGATGAAGGAGTTCATGACAGATCTTGGAGTTGTGCCTAGTGCACTGAACCCAATGACTCTGTTCTGTGACAACACTGGTGCCATTGCTCTAGCCAAGGAACCAAGGTTTCACAAGAGGACCAGACACATAAAGCGACGCTTCAATTCCATCCGCGATTCGGTCAAGGAGGAGGACATAAACATTTGCAAAGTACACACGGATTTGAATGTTGCAGATCCGTTGACTAAGCCTCTTCCACGGGCTAAGCACGATCAACACCAAGACTCTATGGGTGTTAGATTCATTACCTTGTAATACTAGATTATTGACTCTAGTGCAAGTGGGAGACTGTTGGAAATATGCCCTAGAGGCAATAATAAAAGAGTTATTATTATATTTCCTTATTCATGATAATCGTTTATTATCCATGCTATAACTGTATTGATTGGAAACTCAAATACACGTGTGGATGAATAGACAGACTTTGTGTCCCTAGTGAGCCTCTACAGGACTAGCTCGTTGATCAAAGATGACCGCGGTTTCCAGGTCATAGACATGAGTTGTCATTTGATAACGGGATCACATCATTAGGAGAATGATGTGATGGACGAGACCCAAACATAAACATAGCTTTTGATCGTGTCAGTTATCGCTATAGTTTTCTGCATGTCAAGTATAAGTTCCTATGACCATGAGATCATGTAACTCACTGACACCGTAGGAGTGCTTTGTGTGTGCCAAACGTCACAACGTAACTGGGTGACTATAAAGGTACTCTACAGGTATCTCCGAAGGTGTCTGTTGAGTTGACATGGATCGAGACTGGGATTTGTCACTCCGTATGACGGAGAGGGATCTCCGGGCCCACTCGGTAATACGTCATCTCAATGAGCTCAAAGTGACTAAGTAGTTGGTCACGGGATTATGTATTACGGTAACGAGTAAAGAGACTTGCCGGTAACGAGATTGAACTAGGTATAGAGATACCGACGATCGAATCTCGGGCAAGTAACATACCGACGAGACAAAGGGAACTGTATACGGGATTGCCTGAATCCTTGACATCGTGGTTCATCCGATGAGATCATCGAGAAACATGTAGGAACCAATATGGGTATCCAGATCCCGCTATTGGTTATTGACCTGAGAGTGTCTCGGTCATGTCTACATGGTTTCCGAACCCGCAGGGTCTACACACTTAACGTTCGGTGACGCTAGGGTTGTTAGTGAGAAAAGTGCATGGTTACCGAAGGTTGTTCGGAGTCCCGGATGAGATCCCGGACATGACGAGGGTCTCCGGAATGGTCCGGAGACGAAGATTGATATATAGGATGAAAGGTTTCGGAGTACCGGAAGTGTTCCGGGGAGCATCGGGAAATCGGCGGAATACCGGAAGGGTTTTCGGGGGGTCCGGAAGTTGTTCTGGGCCTATTGGGCCACAAAGGGGGACACCACAGCCCTCAGGGGGCTGTGCGCCCCCCCTGGGCCCTCTCCCCATGCGGCTAAGGGGGTGGGACCCCCTAGGGCTGGCCGCACCCCTTGGGCTTGGGGGGCAAGGCACCTAGGGGGGAAACCCTAGGGCCTGGGCGCCTCCCCCTGCCCTGGCCGCCGCCCCCTCCCCTTGCCCTGGCCGCCGGCCCCTAAGGGGAAACCCTAGGGCGCCCTCACCTCTCCACCCCCCTATATATAGTGGGGCAAAGGGAGGGCAGCCAACACAGTTTGTGCCTCGGTGCTGCCCTCCCTCTCCCGTCATATCTTCTCCTCCCGCAGTGCTTAGGCGAAGCCCTGCTGGAGTTCTTCTCCACCATCACCACCACGCCGTCGTGCTGCCGGTTCTCCATCAACCTCTCCTCCACCCCTTGCTGGATCAAGAAGGAGGAGACGTCCCCGAGCCGTACGTGTGAAGAACGCGGAGGCACCGTTGCTTCGGTGCTAGGTCTTCGGCGATCTGAATCGCGACGAGTACGACTCCATCATCCGCGTTCATAACGCTTCCGCTTAGCGATCTACAAGGGTACGTAGATCACACTCCCCTCTCGTAGTTGCTTCTACTAGATTGATCTTGGTGAACGGTAGGAAAATTTTTGTTTCCCATGCAACGTTCCCCAACACTTCTCTCCCTCTCTCTTGTTCATTCCCAGATGATCCCCTTTCCCCTCTTTCGTCACTTGCCTCGCTCTTCCTCTTTTGTGAGCTTGCCACCACTGCTACCAAATTCTACCTGTCTTCGGTGCAATCAGTGGTGGTGAGCACGATGCATTCGCCTTGAATGCCCCTATGCCATCATATAGTGGTGTTTTGGCCAAAACCATGTCAAATAAGGTCAAACCCGGGGTTGAAGAATACAATTGTCGGGGACTAACTATACCTGGTATTAAGAGCTTAGGGACGAAGGTTTCACCCAAAAATGGTTCAAGGACGAAAGCCGCACATCGCGATAAGTTGAGGAACAAAAAATGCACTTTACTCAAAACTATTTGAGGGGGGGGGGGCATGTTTATGGAAAAAAATTGGTTGCTTCCTGCAGTCTTGGGAAGGAAAGAAACAACAATCATCTCAGAGGGGTTTGGACAAGCATTAACTCTTGGGTTGCAAGACTAAAAGAGGATCACACCTTACTGACCTACAAGGTCAAAGAAGCCCATGGACCTTTCATCTCTCAAAGAAGCACATAAACCTTCCATCTTTGCTTTTGCAACCTCCATCCACTAGAATAACTACTTTGTTGTTAGTTTGCTATTAGCTTTTGCCTTGTGTCTTTTTTCTTTCTTTTACAGCATACCCAAAGTGGTATGTATTGCGATGTAAATATGTACAAATCTTATTAATGTATTCAGTACAAAAATACACTTGGAGCCTCTCCTAATATTTCTGGTGGGCGTATGCATGATGCTTGTCGAAAGAAGAAGGAGCATGTGTCCAAGCGGAAATGGTAACGACGTTGTGGGCATGGCTCATCATCCACCATCTGTTTCACCATTGGCCCTATAATTAATAAACCATGGGACCCAAGTCGGATAAGCCCCCCCGCCTCCCTTTGCTTGGGGAGCAAGAAAAGTGGAGGAGGGAGTCCTAGTAGGACTAGGATCCCCCCCCCAAGTTGGTCGATCCCCTCGGACCCTCCATCTATATATAGGTGGGGATGGGCGCACCAAGGGACACACCAATCCCCTCAGATGACCCCTCCCTTGCTAGCCACTGCCCACCTCTCTCCATCTTGGTCCGATCTAGATCGGTGCGATGCAAGGCCGCTTCCTCATCTAGTTTCTGCATGTAGTTCTTTGCTCTAGTTTCAAGGAGTGTCGTGGTTCTTCTAGATCAGTATGCGTGGATAACTTGGAGGTGTCTTCTTCTTCGACACTGGATCGGTGAATCATTTTGAAGAAAATCCTTGCGCTGGGAGGTATAACCTAGCTTCGGGAATCAGTGAGCTTCATCGGCATCTTCTTCCTCTCATGTTGTGGTGATTGTTAGTGGATCATCATTATCTATACCTTCATAGGGATCCTGGGCTTGTTCATCCATAGTCAATTTTTGGTTGCATTACACGTTCTAGATCAAAGATTATTTTAAATGGAGTCCATACTATCCTCACACACACCAATTTCACTGATCGCTGCCAGCCTCCAGCGCTGTTGTGGCACTTGCCAGAAAAAGGCAGAGCACATGGATTTGGGGCGACGTTGGAATTCTACGAAGGCGCCTCCAAGGAGGAGAATGACGCCCCAAGACACCACTGCCGCCGGCACCGACCAAGGTCAACACTAGAATTTCACCCGGATCATGGCGACGAACGCGCTCGCATCCAAACAATCCAGCTGCCGCTGGCCGGTCCCCGCATCCAAGCCTTCTAATTTCGCTGTGCGAAAGCTCACCGCTACCGTCCATCGCGTCAAACAACGGCAGCCAGCCATAGGAAGACACTACACACCATCAAGCTACTGCCAGCAACCCGGCGCCAGACCTGCGCACGCTGGTGCCACCCAAAGTGACGCCGCCGCTCCACCATCCTAGATCTATGGCTCAACACCACCACCACAGATTCGAGGGCATCCTTCAGAGCAACCACTCTCCCCAGCCCGCCTATAACGCACATCACAAACCACCGTAGCAGCGCCGACATCCAAAAGTTGAGTCTCGTCGTTGCCATCGCAGCTCCCCCCAGCCGAGGAAGGGACTCCAGAAACCCTAGCACGCTGCAATGTCGCGACCGCCAGATATGGACGTCGGGCGTCAGATCGATGACGGACGGCCTTAGCTCCGCTCGCACGCCACCAGCCGTGGGATGGGGGGAACAACGCTACCACCAAGCCCAAGGCCGCAACACTCGCGAGACACAAACACCACTAGATGTGTTGCTCCGATCGATACCGAAGCCGTGCGAAGAGGAGGACCCACCTCCGTAAGCCCTCTTGGCATCCCACTACGGTCGCGAGTGGAATGGGAAGGAGGGGGATGGGGTAAGTCAAACAACGGCTGCCAGCCATAGGAAGACACTACACACCATCAAGCTACTGCCAGCAACCTGGCGCCAGACCTGCGCACGCTGGTGCCACCCAAAGTGACGCCGCCGCTCCACCATCCTAGATCTATGGCTCAACACCACCACCACAGATCCGAGGGCATCCTTCAGAGCAACCACTCTCCCCAGCCCGCCTGCAACACACATCACAAACCACCGTAGCAGCGCCGACATCCAGAAGTTGAGTCTCGTCGTTGCCATCGCAGCTCCCCCCAGCCGAGGAAGGGACCCCAGAAACCCTAGCACGCTGCAATGTCGCGACCGCCAGATCTGGACGTCGGGCATTAGATCGATGACGGACGGCCTTAGCTCCGCTCGCACACCACCAGCCGTGGGATGGGGGGAACATCGCTGCCACCAAGCCCATGGCCGCAGCACTCGCGAGACACAAACACCACTAGATGTGTTACTCCGATCGAGACCGAAGCCGTGCGAAGAGGAGGACCCACCTCCGTAAGCCCTCTCGGCATCCCACTACGGTCGCGAGTGGAATGGGAAGGAGGGGGATGGGGTAAGCTAGGTTAACGCACGGTCAAAAGTATGAAAGGTAACATGCGTATATATGATACATTGACCTTTTGAAGCTCTGTCAAAAGTATTCGAGGACGATGAGGTGGGTTTGAGACAATACCTCTACACCCACTACACTGTCATACGGTGAATCTTCACGTTGTTGTTACCCTTAAAGCAGCTTCATGTTATATTGATATTCACCTCCAGCCATTACCAAATTTGCATCAACAATTCCACTTCAAACATTCGGAGATGAATTATGCAACTAATTAGACCAGTGAGGGAGGAGCCCCACAACATTATATAAAAAGAGAATGTGAGACACTAAATTTGACCCGAAGAGGGTCTAATTAACTCAGCTCGGCAGGGTGAAAGCAGAGTACACCCACCGAGCTATGAGCCCAACCACAATTATGCCACTAATGCCAAGCTCCAATATGGTTTCCAACATTGCTATGTTTTGAGCTAACCACGACACAGTTGACAGCCTCAAAATAAATACAATAACAACAACATAGTCTTTAGTTTCAAACAAGTTGGGATAGGCTAAAAGTGAAACCCATAATATCTCGCAACCAACTCATGATTCTCGCACTTGGATAGCAAGCTTTCACGCACCCCTATCCATAAATAGTTCTCTAGTGGTACTTTAGTCCTTCAAGTCCCACTTTACGGATTCCTCCCATATCAAGTTCGGTCTACCCCAACCACTCTTGATATTATCGGCACACTTTAGCCATCCGCTATGCACTGCCACTTCTGGAGGCCTGTGTCGAATATGTCCAAACCATTTCAGATGATGTTGGACAAGCTTCTCTTCAATCAGCGCTATCCCAACTCTATCTCGTATATCGTCATTCCGGACTCGGTCCTTCCTTGTGTGACCACACATCCATCTCAACATGCGCATCTCCGCCACACCTAACTATTGCACATGCCACCTTTTAGTCGGCCAACACTCAGCACCATACAACATTGCAGGTCGAACCGCCGTCCTATAAAACTTTCCTTTTACCTTTTGTGGCACTCTCTTATCACAGAGAATGCTAGAAGCTTGACGCCACTTCATCCATCCGGCTTTGATTCGATTATTCACATCTTCATCGATATCCCCATCCTTCTGCAGCATAGACCCCAAATATCTAAAGGTGTTCTTATGAGGCATGCACCACCTTCCTATCAAGGCTAACCTCCTCCTTCTCGTGCCTAGTAGTACTGAAACCGCACCTCATGTACTCGGTTTTAGTTCTACTAAGTATAAAACCTTTGGATTTCAAGGTTTCTCTCCATAGCTCTAACTTCCTATTAACCCTCATCCTACTATTATCGACTAGCACCACATCATCCGCAAAGAGCATACACCATGGGATATCTCCTTGTATATCCCTTGTGATCTCATCCATCACCAGAGCGAAAAGATAAGAGCTAAAAGCTGACCCAGTTGTCGTATTATTTTAACCGGGAAGTCATTAGTGTTGCCATCTCTTGTTCGAACACTTGTCACAACATTACCGTACATGTCCTTGATGATGGTAATGTAGTTTGCTAGGACTTTGTATTTCTCCAAGGCCCACCACATGACATTCCGCGGTATCTTATTGTAGACCTTCTCCGAATCAATGAACATCATATGCATGTCCTTTCTTTTGCTCCCCGTATCTCTCCATGTTATCGTACCAAGAAAATGGCTTCCATGGTCGACCTTCCAGACATGAAACCAAACTAATTTTTGGTCACGCTTGTCATACTTCTTAAGCGGTGCTCAATGACTCTCTCCCATAGCTTCATTGTATGACCTCAAAATAGATACAACCTCTATAATTTAATGTAAGACATTTTTGTAGTTCAATTTGAACTTGTTAACTTTGTATGTTTTGTGTCTCCACATTTCTACAGAATTCCTATCATTATATCGTAAAAATAAATAGGAATGTGAACCATACAAGTTAATGATATAATGATAGATTATATGATTATACCTGAAGAACGGGAAATTTACTATGGCTCATAGGTGTATATGCACCCATTGTCTAAAGACACATTTTAAAAGGTTAAAAAAATTCGAGAAAAAATCCAGCGTGTAAATCCGGACATTATATGCGCGTGCACCAAATTTTGATGAAAAAAGATTTTGTTTGTGGCTTGTGTAACTAAGACAATTTTTTATGCTTGATTACAACTATTCATGAGGCATTTTTTAAATCTTTTTTATACATGCCAACAAAAATGACCCCTTTCACCAAAATTTTGTGTGCGAATATAGGATGTCCGGATGTACATGCTGGGTTTTTTCTTGATTTTTTTTACATTTTCAAATGTGTTTTTAATGCATATTTCATAAGAAGTGTATCTACACCTGACCTAGGAGCCAAAACGCCACTCAATTTACTAGTATACAGCAATGCACGTCATCATAATCTAGTAAAACATCTTGAGTGCAACACGTATGTGAACCTTCAGAAATTTGCAAATCGTATCTCTTCAATGTGGAAATATGTCTGAACTATGAACTTAAGGAGATGGAGCGGCTGAAATGCAACTTCTGAAGTATGTGAAAAATATATATAATAGTGTAGCTTCATTACAGGTTCACAGCCTTCTGACTAGCGAAAATTGAATTTGATTCTTAGGTTCACAAGATGACAAGAACACTCATTTCATTTCTTTACTTCTTTATACAATTAATACAATTACAACGTTACAACCGGTTACGCAAGATCCACTATTTTTAGTTGAGTGACACCAGAGGATATAACACACTACAATATCGTATAATTCTATGGATATTCGAACTTCTCAGAGAAAGGTAATAAAAGAAACAGAACTTTTCACAGGATCAACAAAGCCTGGTGTTGCAAGGAAGCTTTTATGTTACCAAGGCTTCAAGTCTCCAACAGGCCCAGCTGTCCAGTTGAGATGCTTCTCACCTGGCTGTAAGTATATGGTCTCTGGGTGCGGGAGTTTGCGAGCAAGGCCATTTAGAATCTGATGGAATGCATCTCTAGGTTGCGCTGGCTGCGGGAACAACATGGCCTTCTTCATTGATGGGTTGGCGAGCAATCTTTGCTTCCTTAGGATATCATCAATTGGAATCGACGTGAGAATTGAATCAAGCTTTGGCACATCCTCCTCCTCAACAAAAACACCAATTTCGTCCCAAGGGATTGCATCGGCGAAAGGCAGCACGATGTCATCAGCTATGATGACTGGAATGCAGCCAAAAACCACAGCCTCCACCAACCTAGGACTCCATGGCGCCCACCCCAACGGGCATAAGCAGAAGACGGAGCGCTGCATATCTTCGTAGTAGGTGGCAGGGTGTTCGGTGGAGATATCAAACAGAGGATTATTCTTGAAGTTCTCCCACAATGAAGCTCGAGCACCTCTGCATAACAGACTCGATAAAGTTAGTGATAGAATCAAATATCAGTAGCAAGATATGTATCGTCTCTGGGAGTATGCTTGCCTTGCGTAATACCCACCCTCAGGGTCGTTCCCATTGTCATAGAACAAACCTCTGAAGTAAACGAAGATTGAACGGGGAGTATCAGGAGGAATCAAGTGAGCCTGCATTTTCTGTGGTGGCGCAAATGGTGGTATCGTAATAGACCCCTCTTTCAAGCAAACATGATTCTTCTGTCCAAATGTTTGAACCAAAGTAGCACGGCGTAGCAACGGAAGAATTCCACGTGCAATAGCATTCTCTTCCTACGAAGACAAATGGCCATTCCACATATAACTTCAGAATAAATGTCTGCTGAAGCCTAGTATACCGGCTCAAAGTTTTACTGTTAGTGAAACTAGACCGTGACCAGTTGTGGCAGTGACAAGGAAATGGTAGGTATAAAGCAACTAAGGCGACATATCCTTACCTGGTAGTGAAAGCATGCCGCAAAATCATGTGGAGCGACAAAGAAATGATCTCCTCCATCAGTTCTATTCCAGAAAGGCCACCTCTTTGAAATGAACTGGATTGCGCTTCTCATCATCCTTGGAGACTTGAACGGTAACGGAAGTCCAGCACGAGTTAGATCACAAGTAGTGTAAACAGGAGTGTAGAACCAGTCGGCCTCTTCAGGGTTAACCGTCCTCACTGCACTAGACAGCAAGAAACGGTGCATGAATATCTCAGCGGCAAACATGTGGTTGAGGCATCGGGGATCCTTGGTGACAAGCCTCTTGTTGTACTTGCTTGGCAAGTCGTAGACGAAAACCTTCAATTTGCCAACGGGGTTGTCTTCTAGAACATCACCAGCACTTCCTGCAGGTCAATGATGTTGGTTGAGTAGAAGCACACAACAATCTCCACATGAAACTGACAAACAGAGGAGACCAATCATGTAACAATAATGAACCGAACAGGCTAATAAGTAACTAATGAGGTGGGAAAATCATGTGTACAAAGGACAACTAATGGTGTACCGACGAAATGCGAGTACATGAGGGAAGTCCATTTTCAATAAAGCATTTAGACATGATGCATCGCTCAGAAAAGTATATCATATCATCATCTGGTATTATTGGCCAACTACCTATCCTACAACTGCTCCATTAATTGGACGCATACATGAGACATATGCATCAAGCATAATTTTTATATAATCATACCACGATGCCACCACTCATGGTAGCTGAACGGGACGCTATCAGTGGCATTACTCGAGAATTTCCAATTGCAGGTCGTGCAGGCAGACACGCATGCCACTTAATAACAAGTAGAAAATTCACAAAGTCTCAACTAATTACACAATCAAGTAGCAATGTCCTAGTGCTACCACTAGTACTACTGTCCACAATTGAAAGTTGAATCGCGACAGGAGAAAAATCCCAACTGGGGAACTGAATGACTCCACAATTTAACTAATTATTGGCACGCTCGCGATTCACGACCTAACAATCAGAACTCATCACCAGGGCGAGGCAGAGCAAGGGGAGGTGACCTGAGATGCGCTCGGTGTTCTGCTGAGCCTCCCTCCCGCTCCCATCCAGCTCGTCTACGGCGGCCGCCGGCGGTAGCGAGAGAGGGGAGAAGCAGGCGGCCACAAGGAGGGCCGCCACAGAAAGAAGCCGCCCATGCCTCGCGCCCACCATGGGCGCCAACTTGCTCAGCTAGGTAGAAAGCAGAGGCTTCCCGGAGAGGCGGGGCAGGGAAGAAGATGCGGGAGCTGCCCTTTAATCAGGGGGGAGGGCCGGAGGGGAGGGGAGGGGAGGGAGAAGATTGCTGGAGTAGGAACGAGAGGGAAGAAGAAGAAGAAGAAGAAGAGAGCGAAACCAGGGGTTTGTTTTGTTTTGTTGCTTGCGATGACAGAATTCTGGAGAGGGGGGAATGGACTGGGTCAAGGAACACGTTTGACCACAACAACCGCAGCTAGGAAGCCAGGAGCACTGATCAACGATACTCTACTAGTAGAATGTGCGTTGCCATGGACATTTTTAAAAGCTTAAGGCCAATTCCAACGCGTGATTCCATTTTGTCTCGGTGCGTCCGTAAGCATGCGGGCGCAAATGGACTTTTGTCCGTTTTCTGTCCGCTTTCGACTCATCCCCGGTTCAAATTTGGGTCGTTTTTGAGGTGACACAAAGCACCCGTCCGGCGTCCCATTTGGCGTCATTTTCCTTCAAACCGTCTCCCACGTCCCGTCCACCATCCTCCCGCCATGGCCGATGCCCCGCCGAATTCCGACAGCCAGGCCATCGACCCGCCCGAAAAGGTGAAGAAGAAGGCGGCGGCCAAGGGTCCGAAGAAGCCGCGGTTGGAACTCTCGCCGGAGCAGTTGGCAAAGCTGGACGCGGAATCGGCCAAGAGGAGGAATCGGAGGGCGGCGACCAAGGGCAAGAACGCCGTGGCCAAGTTCGCTGTCGAACGCGCTGCGTTGGAGGCCGCGCGACACAAGGCCGATATCAACGAGAAGGCCGACATCATCAACAAAGCGCACGCCCTCCTAATGCTTGAGATATGCCGCCCGGCGAGTTTGTCGATAGCGCCCGTCGGCCCAGCGAGCACAGGCTCGTCGGTCGCCCGGCCTTCGCAGTGCCCCTCTAATGTCTACTACGCAACCTTCTTCTTGTAGACGATGTTGGGCCTCCAAGTGCAGAGGTTTGTAGGACAGTAGCAAATTTCCCTCAAGTGGATGACCTAAGATTTATCAATCCGTGGGAGGCGTAGGATGAAGATGGTCTCTCCAAACAACCCTGCAACCAAATAACAAAGAGTTTCTTGTGTCCCCAACACACCCAATACAATGGCAAATTGTATAGGTGCACTAATTCGACGAAGAGATGGTGATACAAGTGCAATTTGGATGGTAGATATAGGTTTTTGTAATATGAAAATATAAAAACAGCAAGGTAACTAATGATAAAAGTGAGCATAAACGGTATTGCAATGCGTTGGAACAAGGCCTAGGGTTCATACTTTCACTAGTGCAAATTCTCTCAACAAGGATAACATAATTTGATCATATAATAATCCCTCAGCATGCAACAAAGAGTCACTCCAAAGTCACTAATAGCGAAGAACAAACGAAGAGATTATTGTAGGGTACGAAACCACCTCAAAGTTATTCTTTCTAATCGATCTATTCAAGAGTCCGTAGTAAAATAACACGAAGATATTCTTTCTGTTTGATCTATCCTAGAGTTCGTACTAGAATAACATCTTAAGACACACATCAACCAAAATCCTAATGTCACCTAGATACTCCATTGTCACCTCAAGTATTCGTGGGCATGATTATACGATATGCATCACACAATCTCATATTCATCTATTAAACCAACACAAAAGAACTTCAAAGAGTGCCCCAAAGTTTCTATCGGAGAGTCACCACGAAAACGTGTGCCAACCCCTATACATAGATTCCCAAGGTCACGAAACCCGCAAGTTGATCACCAAAACATACATCAAGTGAATCAATAGAATACCCCATTGTCACCACGGGTATCCCACGCAAGACATGCATCAAGTGTTCTCAAATCCTTAAAGACTCAATCCGATAAGATAACTTCAAAGGGAAAACTCAATCCATTACAAGAAGGTAGAGGGGGAGAAACATCATAAGATCCAACTATAATAGCACAGCTCGCGATACATCAAGATCGTGACATCTCAAGAACACGAGAGAGAGAGAGAGAGATCAAACACATAGCTACTGGTACATACCCTCAGCCCCGAGGGTGAACTACTCCCCCCTCGTCATGGAGAGCGCCGGGATGATGAAGATGGCCACCGGAGAGGAGTGAATTGCAAAAAACCACCACATTTGACGTTCACGATTCAATTTGCCACCACATTTCTAGCGCGTTCCAAAAATCCACCACTTTTCTTGTGAATTTTCTCAATAAAAACAAATCACCGATTGCCCACTGCTAAACCGATTTCTGACACTGCAGGCCCACATGTCAGCTGCCACGTCGGGCTAACCTCACGGCGCACGGCGTGACGGCCGTTAGAAATGTCCCACCCCTTTAGTCGTCGTCGCTCTCCATCGCTCACTCACTCCACTCCACTCTGCTCCATCCCTCCCCTTTAGTCGCCGCCGGAGCTCTGCGCCGCCGCCGGAGGCACGATTCCCTCGCCGCCGTTGAAGATGCCGTCGTGGAAAGATGGAGAGGAGAGCAGCGAGGAGGAGCTGGTCGGCATGGAGCTGGAGCAGCACTGGGTAAGAGATCTGATTTGCACTTAGGGTTAGGGTTCATGTGTTCTTCTATTTGAAACAATGGTTTGGAGCAGTAGTTCTTTGTTCTGAGGTTCATTACTGTGATACAAATGCAGGCGAACCCTGGCACCATTATAGATGCATCCTTCTGTGGTAGAGCTGCAGATGCAAGCATCACATGTAAACTGCACTTGGCCCCATGCATGAAATATGTTGCATTTGAAGGAAAGGACACTGGGAGGAGGTTCTATGGATGTGATGTTCCTCAGGTCAGTGTTATCCAACTAGGGTTTGTGTTGGTTGTAGTTAGTGGTAGTTATTTTGAAGATGTTTGGAATTGTTGTCAGTACATTCAGTTAATTAAACATGATTTGGACTGTATGCAGATGCAAGAATCAAATTATGTCACTAAATTCATTTACAGAAAGTTCATTTGTACTATCAGTACATGGATTGATTAATTTATGTCTGTCAGTAATGAACATGTTTGCAGATGCAAGCATAAATATATTTCAGTAAATTAAGTAAATGAAACTAATGTAGGCATCAATTTTTGGACTGTGGTTGAGCTGCAGATGCAGGCATCAATTTCTGTCAGTAAAAATGAGGGGATTATCACAAATAGGACAGCGGTATAGAATGAACTAATGTAGTTTGTTGCAGTGACCAAACTTGTTTTTAAAAGTGAATTTGCAATTCAGTTAATGGTAGTATTGCTCTTGTCATATAAGCTTAGCTTGAACATGTTGAATGTTTGCTGTCTCTGTAATTCAGTTAACAGTGATTTTGCTATTCCTGAATGTTTGCTGTATCTGCAAGTCTTACTGAATCACTGAATATCTCATCTATTGTCTTCTTGAAGTTAGCATATTTATTTTGTAATGCAGGATGGCATTGACTATGGAGTTGCTCAGTGGGTTGATGCCCCACGGCCTTCTATTCTGCAAAGATGCTTGGAGAAGATATGGGAGATGTTTCATGAGGAGAACCATGGCAGAATGGTTGACCATGAGAAGTATAAGAAAGAGTTGGAGAAGATGAAGAAGGAGTTGGATACACTTGGGGATCAGTATAGTCAGCTGGTTCAGGATGTCACCAAGATGTTTGATTGGGCAGATCAGAACAACAGGGTCATGAGTGATGAAGAGTATAAACAGAAGCAGATGGATGTGGACAAGGACATGGTGAAGCTAACTATCAGCAAGGATAAGGAGAGTGATGCCATTGGCAAGATGAAGGAGATGGAGAAGCTGGCTCAGGAGCACTAGGAGATGAAGTGCATTCTTAGATCTCAGGGAGAGATCATTAGGAACACCAGGAAGGAGAGGGATGACTTGAAGGAAGAGAGGGACTGGCTGATATAGGAGAAGAAGAGGCTGGAGTTTCTGGTGGGTGATCTTATGAAAGCTGGTCATGGCAACAAGGACAAGCTTGCCAAGATCAAGTCAATCCTTGATGAGTGAACACTGATGTTCATCACCTCAGTTATGTTAAGCTAATATGTGGCCTTGGAACAATATAGCTGGCCTTGGGGCTGTATATTTTGGGAATCCCCTAGTTATGTAATGACTGTAATGAATGATTCTCTGCAAAACTACCTCTAGTTAAGTTATGTAATGTATGTAATGTCCAGATGCAAAACTACCCTAGTTATGTAATGTTGTTAGCTATCTATAGTAAGAGCTATGCTATTATGAATACGCAATTATGAATCTGCTTGTTTGGACTAAACCTCTCATTTAGGCTTTAGGGTGGCTTCGGCTCGACAAAACGGCCTAAACCACTCATTTAGTCTTTAGGGTTGATCTGGCTCGACAAAGCCAACTAAACATCTCATTTAGGCTTTCGGGTGGTTTCGGCTCGACAAAACGACCTAAATCACTCATTTAGTCTTTAGGGTTGATCTGGCTCGACAAAACCAACTAAACATCTCATTTAGGCTTTCGGGTGGCTTCGGCTCGACAAAACGACCTAAATCACTCATTTAGTCTTTAGGGTTGATCTAGCTCGACAAAACCAACTAAACATCTCATTTAGGCTAACACAAACAAGTTCTTAACACAAAGAAGTTCTCAAGCTAAATACTGATTAAATAAGTTCTTAACACAAAGAAGTTCTTCACCATAATAGTTGTCAGCCATAATAGTTGCAACTGGCTAAATACTGATTACTGACACATAGCAGTTCTCAAGCTAACACAAACAAGTTCTTAAC
>LR738713.1:602204534-602227909 GCA_902687465.1 Secale cereale | reverse complement strand
CACTCATTTAGTCTTTAGGGTTGATCTGGCTCGACAAAGCCAACTAAACATCTCATTTAGGCTTTCGGGTGGCTTCGGCTCGACAAAACGACCTAAATCACTCATTTAGTCTTTAGGGTTGATCTGGCTCGACAAAGCCAACTAAACATCTCATTTAGGCTTTCGGGTGGCTTCGGCTCGACAAAACGACCTAAATCACTCATTTAGTCTTTAGGGTTGATCTAGCTCGACAAAACCAACTAAACATCTCATTTAGGCTAACACAAACAAGTTCTTAACACAAAGAAGTTCTCAAGCTAAATACTGATTAAATAAGTTCTTAACACAAAGAAGTTCTTCACCATAATAGTTGTCAGCCATAATAGTTGCAACTGGCTAAATACTGATTACTGACACATAGCAGTTCTCAAGCTAACACAAACAAGTTCTTAACACAAAGAAGTTCTCAAGCTAAATACTGATTACACATACAAGTTCTCAGGCATAGTTTATAAAACCTCATTCTTGTGCACTGACTAGTTGCCACTGGCGTAGAAGTAACCCCTCATTCTGGTGCTCTGGAACCTCTTCCTTTTGGACCCTACTGTTGCTCCCTCTGTTGTAGTTACAGCCCTTGGTGCCATGTAGGGCCTTCCACCTCTCCTGCTGGGTGCATTGCTTGTGGCAGCCTGGGAGGGATTAGTAGTAGCATCACTTGTAGCCCTTCTTGAAGCAGCAGTTGTTCTTCTTGGCCTTGTAGAAGCAGCAGGCTGGGCAGGACCAGTAGAAGCAGCAGTTGTTTTTCTTCCCCTGGTAGATGTACCAGGCTGTGCAGGACCAGAAGAAGTTGTTCTTCTTCCCCCAGTAGTTGCAGTAGGTGGTGCACTTGTTGCAGGCTGGGAAGCAACAACTTTTTTTCTTCCCCTGGTAGATGTACCAGGCTGGGCAGTAGAACTTCCCCCAGCTTCATGGTAGTGAGTTCTGGTTGTCTAACAATGATTAAAACAATTAGGATGAAGACTGGTGAGGCAACAATGTAAGTTGAAAAGAAAGAAAACAATGTGCATATTCCATACCTTGTGCTTGTCCTTTCTTGCCTGAAGATGAGGCTTAAGGGGCTGAGGGCAGTAGGTGTACCTATGTTTCTGCATCTTGCAGTTGCTGCAAGTTATAGTTGCCATCCTTGATGTATTCTTCTTTGTTGGGACCTCAAATTGCCCCTTCCTCCTAGCTGTTTGCTTCATGCCCTTCTTCTATTTGAACAATGGTGGATCTATGTCAGCAGTTGGTTTCTTAGGCCAACAGTCAGGCCCTGGTACAGGGTAGATGATGTGCTTGTATGTTTCCTTATACAATGGTTTTTTGAAGAACTCATGCACATAGTCTTCTGGCTGTCCCTTCACTCTTGTAATAGCAGAAACTGCATGGTTACATGGCCAACCACATAGGTCCCATTTCTTGCAGTCACAGGTCCACTTATCAAGGTTAACACAGTAGGTTGACTCCCCACTAGTGACTTGCCAAATACCAGGACCTGGCATGTATGCAGTGCAATGCCTAGAGTACTTCTTTGACTCCTCCAACTTCTCCATATAAGTGGGTGTTATCTCCCACTTACTCTTCTCTGTCTTCTCTCTTACTGCTTGGTACTTAACCATCAACTTAGTTCTGAATCCATCAACACAACTCCTTATTGGCTTGTTCCTCACATCTAGTATCATCTTGTTAAATACTTCACTAAGATTGTTGACTACTAGGTCTGTCTTGCATGTGTGATCCATAGCATGCCTTGCCCAAGTCTCTTTAGGGATATTAGAAAGCCACTTCCAAGCATCTTCATCCTCCTTTTTCAGTTCATTCATTGCAACCTCAAATCCATTCTTGGTGTATGAATATGCAGCATTGTCCATATGCTTCTTCAACTCCCCACTCCTGTAGCCTGCTGACCGGAAATTTGCATAGATATGTCCAAGACAATATCTTTGAGGTGAGTGTGGGAACACAGCTTGAATTGCATTCAACAGCCCCTGTTCAATGCATAATAGAGAATATTATTCATATAACTTCAAATGCACAATACAAATAAATACAAATTATTATTTCTACAAGTAGCTCATTCAATTGTGAAATGAAAAATATACCTAGTCTTTGTTACTTTTAAAATTGCATCAACACGAGCCCATACTTAGTCTTTGTTCTTTTTAAAATTGCATCAACACCAGCCCTTGGATTATCTCTCAGTTGCTGCTCACAGGTTTTGGCCATCCAGTCAACTGTCACTTTTGTTTTTTCTCCATGTGCACCACAAGTGTGCAACAACTTCATCTTCTTGATGCAGAATGTCTTCTCATGAGCAATTGTTGATGCAGTCATGAAAAAAGGACACCCATTCTCCCTTTCTGTGCAATGCACAATGATCCTATCCTTGCAGTTCCTATGGTAATGGAAATTTCTAAGGATTCTGATATGAAAATTCCTAAGTGCTCTTCTAAACTGATACACATCAGTGAAGCACATACTAATGCAAAGTTGGTCATGAGCATCTGGCTTGCTCTCATCATACCATATCCTAGTCCTGGCCCTCTTGGTTTGACTCTTCCTTCCACAAGGCAGAGGCATACCTGACTCATCATCTGATTCACTAATGCCATAGTCCCCAGGGAAACAAGCTGAATCATCTGATGGAATGAAATCAGGAATTACCTCAATGTCAGCTTCATGGTGTGATCTTGTAGTGGGGCCTGCTTTGCCTACTTTCTTGAAGGTTTGAGGAAGTGGTGTCTCAGGTTCTGTGTCTGAGTCCTCTGGCTCTGGACACATCTCTTCCACTTCTATGTCTCCTTCAAAGTGATGCATAGGATCATCTCTTTGTTTCCTTTTCTGCTTCAACTTCTCAATGATTTCATCTTCCTCCTCATTACCCATTTCATGCTCTTCCTCTTCATCTTCCTCTTTCTCCTCACACCAGTTCAAATCAACAAACAATTCATCTTCAGAGGGGCAAACATCTTCCTGTAATTTCTCTTTGCCCTTTGATTTTTTCAAATTCATGCTCTCGTGTGTGTTAATGTAAGCAGCCTCTTCACCTGGCTTGACAACAGCAATAGGCACAACATACAGCTCCTCAACTAGGTCTTCAACAGAAATAGGGAACAACACTCCTGCCTCATCTATAGAAATAATGTTGGAATCCCCCACATTATTTATAGGTACTTGTTCCTCCACAATATTGGCCCTGTTAAACTCTCCTGGATTAGGCTCATTAGCCTTAATTATAGTTATGTTGAGCACCTTCTGCTCAGCATAATGGTCAAGCATCTCCTCCACACTCTCTTCACTATCAATAACCTGCATCCCTGCTGCCCCCTTTCCCTCTTCTTTCATATAGATCATGTAGTCAGCTTCAGTATATCCCTCTTCAGTCTCTAACAGTGCTAACATGTTAATATAAGTAATTTCTGACAGACAAATGGTCCTTTCCAAGTTGTCTTTCCCTTGAAAATGGTACCTCATTTCCCATATCTCATCATCCAAACTACACAAAATTGAGGACAATTAGTGCTTGATTGATTCAGTTTTAGTAATGTAACATGTTATTCAGAAGGAGTTAGCACTATCAAAGCTTGCACATAACAGGACAACAATTTAGTGTAATGAAGAAGGAGTAAACCCTAAAATGAAACTGCCCTAAATTAATCTTCAGTAATCCAGTAAACAAAGACCTAAAATGAAACTGCCCTAAATTAATCTTCAGTAATCCAGTAAACAAAGACCTAAAATGAAACTGCCCTAACATCTCCTTAAATCTAACAACCCTAAAATCTCCTAAAAATATCCTAAAATCTAACAACAATAAAATCTAACACAATCCAGTGTAGACAATAACATTGAAGAAGAGGGGGAGTGGGTGGACGAGGAAGAAATCTTACCACACGCCGCCGAACCCTGAAGCCCATTGATGGCCTTCTCCCATGCCAGAAGCCCATATCTTGCGCGCGAGGGCCGCCGCCACACGGCACTCAATGTCCCACTCCGGCAGCGAAGGGGGCGAAGGGGATCGCTCCGGTGAAGGAGCCCGCTGCGTCGGCAAGCTACTGGTGCCGAGCCAGTTGTCTACCTCCGAGAACCCATCACCATCGCCTCCGGTCCCTCCGCCTCCGGCTGACTCACCGCCGCCGCCGCTAGGTTTAACCGCCGCTGCCATCGTAGGACAGACAGAGAGACGGGGGAAAGAGGAGAGAATGGGGAAGCAGACAAAGGGGGCACCGCTTTGACCGCGCGTGCTGCCCTAACGGTCGTCACGCCGTGCGCCGTGAGGTTAGTCTGACGTGGCAGCTTACATGTGGGCCTGCAGTGTCAGAAATCGGTTTAGCAGCGGGCAATCGGTGATTTGTTTTTATTGAGAAAATTCACAAGAAAAGTGGTGGATTTTTGGAACGTGCTAGAAATGTGGTGGCAAATTGAAGCGTGAATGTCAAATGTGGTGGTTTTTTGCAATTCACTCACCGAAGAGGGATTCCCAACTCCGGTAGGGTGCCAGAACGGGTCTAGATTGGTTTTTGGTGGCTACAGAGG
This sequence comes from Secale cereale, assembly GCA_902687465.1. NCBI lineage: Eukaryota > Viridiplantae > Streptophyta > Magnoliopsida > Poales > Poaceae > Secale > Secale cereale. The sequence goes on along the minus strand of LR738713.1, from coordinate 602,223,355 downwards.
CTTGCGGCGGCGGGACTCCCGATCTAGGTTTCTTTTCGGGGGTTTCTGTATTTATAGGAATTTTTGGCGTAGGGCACACGGCAGGGGGTCTCCGAGTCGTCCACGAGATAGGGGGGCGCGCCTGGCCTCCAGCCTCGTGGATGGCCCGAGACTCTTCTGGCCCAACACTTTTACTCCGGGGGCTTCTTTTGGTCCATAAAAAATCATCAAAAATTGGCACGTCAATTGGACTCCATTTGGTATTCCTTTTCTGTAAAACTCAAAAACAAGGAAAAACAGAAACTGGATTGGGCTCTAGGTTAATAGGTTAGTCCCAAAATCATATAAAATAGCATATAAATGCATATAAAACATCCTAGATGGATAATATAATAGCATGGAACAATAAAAAAATTATAGATACGTTGGAGAGTATCACCCTCGCCGACGTCGCGGACCACGCCTGTGTCACCCGGTTTTCCTCCGCCAAGATACAATGGCTAAACCCGTTTCTCGGGGTCGCCGGACATTGGCCTTGTTCCGCAATCCACCCCGCACACCTCAGCCATCATCGACCTCAACGTCACGCCGGGGTCCAGCAGCGGCGGCCGACTGATGGGCCTCTAACCCCTCGTTGGTTACCCCAAGTGGAAGGTGAAAGATGCAGTGTTGTGGAAGTGTCACTACAAGAAATATGTCAACTTATGACCTTTTGTTAGTGACCCTGGAAGAATTGGTCATAGATCTATGACCATTTCAGACCAATTGGTCAAAAGCTGTTCGGGGGGCTCCAAACCCTAAACTATAACGACCATTTTGGTCAGAAAGGTCATAATTTCCTTACACGAAATGGTCACAAAGCAGATAGCACTGGTTCGCTGCCTTATTTCTAGCTGTTCATGACCAATATAGATGGTCATAACCTTGAAAATTGTGGTGGGTTGCTACGACTAGGCGCCACCTCATCAGTTTTGCCTATGTGTCATGTCCATGTGGCAGTTTTTGCCCTAGGTTGTGAAGCAACCTATATTTCTGTCATTCCCAAAATTCCCCAAAAAATATCATAAATTCTTTGGGTCATATCTTCATCAAATATGTAAAAAACCTTCCTTGCCTAGTTCAAAAATAATTCAAAAATATTCATTTTCCTATTCTGTTCAAAAAAACACTTTGTGAAGGAAGTACCACTTTGGCATGTCCAAATGGCATCCATTTTCTACAGTGCTTTCCTATGCCCAAATAACTATCCTCCACCAAATGCCAGCTCAATCCATTCATTATTTTGAGCCCATCTTCAACATTCGTATTTATGTCCAGTGTGGTACTTTGCAAAGCAAGTACCACCTAGACTCCTCCTTTTGAGCTGAAAATTTGTGAAGACGGTCTTCTTAGTAACTGATCGTCCTCAACCAAAACTCACGCCCATTAGCCATGTGCATTTTCCGTACCGCTAATCAAATACTTGGCTGCTAATTCATGTTTGAGCATCGATCGGTCTCCTCGTGAGAATCTTATGTTGTAATTTTCTTCCTAGCACCTACCCGGGGAGTGGCAAACCCACTAGATATGCCTAGGACGCCCAGAACACATGGCAACGCCATAGTCACGCGGTGACCACGCAGCGGGCATGCGAGTTTACGCGCTCTAGAGTTGGGGCCCTCGACCACCGCCCAAACCTCGACGTATCGCCACCAAACCATGTATTTATGATTAAATAGGTACTTATGTGCCTAGAAATGATTTTTGGAAAAAATAAATAGCAAACTATGAGGCAGCCGCAGTTCAAATTTGACCCGCTTCCAGCTGAATCGGCGGAAATTTGTCTTTTTCACGAGAGGTGGATCAAAACTTTTTACACCCAACCATTTTGTCAATTGTGCATTAAATATGTCCTAGTATTTTATAAAATTGATTTGGTCAAATTTTGCAACAATTATTTGGGAGGTCCTTCACAAAAAAACCTCCTTTTGGGCACTCGAAAAATGGAAAATGAATTTTTCGTCCAAAGAAAATGAAAACTTCCTTAGGCAACATTGTTTGCCATTCCAAGATACACCCTTGTGCACAATATGAGATCATTTGAACAAACTATGCCATGAATGTGGCCATAGGATTGATCATTTGACTTGAAAGCCATGAATCTTCACGCATGATAGCTCATTTCTGAGAACACTTTTTTAATAGAATTGCCGTATTACAAGTTTATTATTTTTCCTGGTAACTTGGTCATATATAATGACACAATGCGAAGGTGTTCCAATTTTTTGTTTTTTTTGAATTTTTTATGCCCGTTTCAAAATGCGGTCAAAACGGCGGGAATGACCGTTCCTAGCTAGTGGTTGAATCTTGGAATTTTTTTTGGTGTTTCTCTGATTAAATAGGTACTTATGTACCTAGAAATGATTTTTGGAAAAAATAAATAGCAAACTATGAGGCATCCGCAGTTCAAATTTGACCCGCTTCCAGCTGAATCGGCCGAAATTTGTCTTTTTCACGAGAGGTGGATCAAAACTTTTTACACCCAACCATTTGGTCAATTGTGCATTAAATATGGCCTAGTATTTTATAAAAATGATTTGGTCAAATTTTGCAACAATTATTTTGGAGGTCCTTCACAAAAAAACCTCCTTTTGGGCACTCGAAAAATGGAAAATGAATTTTTCGTCCAAAGAAAATGAAAACTTCCTTAGGCAACATTGTTTGCCATTCCAATATGCACCTTTGTGCACAATATGAGATCATTTGAACAAACTATGCCATGAATGTGGCCATAAGATTGATCATTTGGCTTGAAAGCCATGAATCTTCACGCTTGATCGCTCGTTTCTGAGAACACTTTTTAAAAATAATTACCATATTACAAGTTTGTTATTTTTCCTGGTAACTTGGTCATATATAATGACACAATGCGAAGGTTTTCCAACTTTTTGATTTTTTTTGAATTTTTTATGCCCGTTTCAAAATGTGGTCAAAACGGTGGGAATGACCGTTCCTAGCTAGTGGTTGAATCTTGGTATTTTTTTGGTGTTTCTCCGATTAAATAGATACTTATGTACCTAGAAATGATTTTTGTAAAAAATAAAGAGCAAACTACAAGGCAGCTACAGTTCAAATTTGAGCCACTTCCAGCTGAATCGGCCGAAATTTGTCTTTTTCACGAGAGGTGGATCAAAACTTTTTTCACACAACCAGTTTATCAATCGTGCATTAAATATGGCCTAGTATTTTAGAAAATTGATTTGGTACAATTTTGCAACAAATATATGGTAGGTCCTTCACAAAAAAACTCATTTTGGGCATTTGGAAAATGATTAAAAATAGCTAGAAAGATCAGAAATGCATACAAATTGGTCTAACTCTAATGAAAATTTGTATGGTGCCCTTTTGCAAAATATTTTTGGTAGCTACTTCACAAAATCCCTTAGATATTTTTAGTACTTAGATACTTTTTTACATCACTGGTTTTCCGAACCAATCAGGACTCTTCCTCCGGATCGATGACATGGCGCCCATCCATCCATCCATCCATCTCACCATCCCACATCCATCCATCCATCCATCCATCCATCTATCTACAGCAAAAAAAAAGAAAAAGAAAACCCCCACCGCAGCCCAAACCCTAGCCCTCCCGATCCAATCACACCCCTCCCCCCATCGCACCCCTCCTCCCCTATCTCCTCGCCGCCACCTCCCGATCCAATCTGACGTCGTCGTCCACTACCACCGACCTCGCCCCTCCCTCTGTATCGTCCGCATCTAGCCGCGCCATGGCCTCCATCCCACTCGCCGGATCTCACCTCCATGGGGCGGCGGCGCCATGGCTTCCCCCAACCCCACGGCGTGGGCCTGAGCCACCCGCTGGCCTCGGCTTGGGGTGCTGCTACTGGCGCTCTCCCTCGCGGGCCTCGCGGGGTCCCTCTGCCGCGCCTCTTGCCTCCTCTGGCTCTACCTCGTCATGCTCTTCCTCCTCATCGCGCTCCTCTTCGTCTTCACCGTCTTCGCCTTCGTCGTCACCAACCGCGGCGCCGGCTCCGTCGTCTCCGGGCGGGGGTACAGGGAGTACCGCCTCGGCGAGTACTCCACCTGGCTGCAGCGCCGCGTCGAGCACGCCGGCAACTGGGCCAAGATCCGCAGCTGCCTCCGCGACGGCGGCGTCTGCCAGAGGTTCGGCGCCTGGGGCGAGTCGCTGCAGCAGTTCGTCGCCAACAACCTCTCCCCGATTCAGGTCCATTTTCCCCGCCTGCTCTTCGCCCTGTTTGATTAATCCCTGTGATTTTGGTGAGCACATTATTTAGGTAGGAATTAAATCCCCTGCTGCTGCTGCTAGTTGGAATTTGGGGATACCAATCGATTGGTCTCGCTCGGGTGATGCGGAATTTCATCTCCACCAAAAATTTGCAGTACTGTGATGGATAGGTCGAACGAGTGGCAGTGCATCTCGAGTTGGTACAGATTGTGTGTGAGTGTTCCACAGGACCAGTGGAAGAATCGTTGGATCCCATCTCCACCAGGACCACCACACGTGACACTTCAGTTCGCATGGATAACTGCTCTGCAATTTCTGTGCTATGCTACATTGTCGATTAGTGACTTAATTTCGGCACCACTATCTTACATCAAAGTGTACCTTGATGATCTGACTAGCACTATTTGAGCCTTGCCTGTTAGTATGAGCAACATTTTCAGTTATGTATGTACTTTTCAGACTGATGCATTTTGTTGCGACAGCCACTCTGTTATTTCTCACTAAGAAATGTTCAGCCAGATTACCTCTTTATAATATACGTATATCACACTGGAGTATGCAAAAAGGAAGATAATACGCCTCCCGTGATACTTATTTTTGGGCATTGTTTATGTTTTTCTACTGTAAGTTAGTGACTAGGTGCATTTTCAGTTATGTTCTTTTAAGACTGATGCACTCTGCTGCGACAGCCAATCTGTTATCTCCGACTAAGAAATGTTCAGCCAAATCACCTCTTTAGAATGTAATTGCACTGAAGTATGCAAAAAAAGATAGTACGCCTCCCGTGTTACTTATTTTTGGGCATTGTTTATGTTTTTCTACTGTAAGTTAGTGACCAGGTGCACACTTTTTTTTGGGTGCTGTGGCGCAACATGATGCATTTTCTATGGCATGCATGCAGTCGTCAACCTGAGGTGCTCTGGGCTCAACGCTCGGAAAAGGTTTACCTGACTATCTCAGTCCCAGACGCAGAAGATGTTGTGATCAAGACTGAACCTCAGGGAATCTTTAGCTTCTCAGCTGTTGCTCATGGGGAATCTTTTAGCTTGAATTTGGAGCTATTTGATTCCGTACTACCTGAGGTAAGTATTTGTGGCCGTCAATTCTACATTGTAATACAGGGCTGGTTTCAGTTGATGTTAATTTCGGTTCAGTTTTTACCTCTGGGTTCTTGCTTGGATACATGTTAGAAAGATACTGAAGGGTATATATAATACTTAAATGTTGTCGCTCGTCTTTCAGTCTTTGGTAACATAGCCACTTAATCATAGGAACTTGAATCCACATATAGATGATCTACTTTGTAATATTTATAAATGCCATACCCTGTTTGAAGGTACTAACCGATGCATGTTGTAGAGTGTAACCCGTGGCATCAACACATTAGCATTGAAGTGGACCTTTATATTGTGAGCTACTAGCTGCTGAATAATTTTCTGTGCAATGTTGATGAGGACGATGGTCAGTTGATCACTTTATTTTGTGAACTGTTAGTGAATTAACCCTTTTTTTAACTCGTCTGTAGGGAATCAAAACAAAGACAAAGGTGGGTTCGCGAAACATAATCTGTTCGATCCAGAAAGATAAGAAAAGCTGGTGGAAGCGCTTGCTGAAGTCAGAGGCAAAACATCCATACATCAAAGTTGACTGGAACAAATGGTGCGATGAGGATGAAGAGTCTGGTATGTGCTAATGATAATATGCTATAAATGAACAATATATACATTTTTCTTGTACCAACCAACTTTGTGGAGTTCATCATAGAAAACGGATTTGAAAAGAAAGTGAGATATAATTAAGTAGATCACATTTCATTTTTGTCTGCGTCAAGTATTATGCTTTACACAAAATCAGGGTCCATTACATTTTTCATATGGGTGGGTGGGACATATACCATTCTTCCTGACGGTCATATGTATGCCATTCCCAGTTTCTAATTGCACGGTCTAGTTTAATTGCCCGCGAAACTGACTGTCAACTTCACCCATGTACATGCTTATTCGGGTACCAGGATGCATTTCTAGCAGACTTCCCATTTCTTTTTCTACCTTCTTCTAATATCTGGCTACATTGTACTCCACGTATTATTGCATTCTAATGATCACATACATGTATCTAGTTCTCCTCATAAAATATTTGCATGCATGACAAAGCTCCAACACGTACACTCTCATGCTTACTTATATTAGAAGCATTCTGTAGAAGACAAACTACTATATGCTAGTCTTACTTACACTGTGTGTGTGGAGCACTCTCCTTTAATTTTCTAGCATGTTAAATTTAATATTCTAATATATTTTGCTGCTAGTGTCCATTTAGCTATTTTTTTACTATGTTTCTACCAAGATGGTTCAGTCATTTGTTTGTTTTACTGCAGCGAAGTGCGGCTGGACGATCAAGGCTACTATTCTGCCTTGATGTGCACACAAAGAGTTTCTGGACCTGACTTGAAGCAAGTGTGGCTGCAAGCCAACAGTAATTGAAGACAGGTGCTGCTTGTCTATGTTCTCATCTAGTATTTTATTTTGCAAAGCATGTAATGGTTTGGAGTACTTGATCATAGCCTGATGGAACCTAGATGTCGTTACTACAGCAGCTAGAAGCAATCCATTTTATATATACACCATTACAGCAACTTGTTAGCATGTATATATACACTATTACAGCAGCTTGTTGATCAAGCGCTTGTTCTATCTAAATGTGTGCACAGAAGTTCAGTTACCTTCTAAAAAATTATTGGTGCATTTTTTTGTTTCTCAAATACAAAATAGCTTGCTCATTTAAGCTATGGTAGCCCTACTATTAGCTTTCATATTGTGTCTCCGTTTTCTTGTATCGGAGTATCTCATTTTAACTAGCTAGAGAACAAAAAGCATGGTACTAGCTCAATTTGTGTTATCTTTCTAAATAACTATCCTTTTCTTGAATGGTCTGTTCATAATATATTTGCCCCAGTTTTTCTGATTCTTCTCTATTGATTCATGTAGCAGGGCGGCTAGTGATGCAGCAAACCAAGCAGTAGCAGGTACACCAAGCAGCAGCATGGGGAGGGTGTCTCTCGAACGTCGCCGCTGCCACTCATTGCTACTGCCACTGATTAATGATGGATGAACGCTGTTAGTTTAGCTCGACCGCTGTTAGTTTAGCTCCTTGGTAGTCCCTCCCTCTCTTGCAAGCCTGTAGAAATAGAAATGGTTGCTGTAGTCCCATGTAGGTAGCTGTAGTTCCTGTACTTGGTCTGCCCTTTGTTGCTTCATTTCTATGTTAATTCAGTCTCTGTTGAATGTATCTACTGTCTACTGTTGTGGTTGTTGAAAGAATCCTTTGTGTTGAAAGAATTGAAATGGTTTGGATACATACATACATGCTGAGATGTAAGCTAGAATAGCCATCTGTCAAGCTTCTAAATGCATGTTGTGGAGGCCCAAAATAGACTGGATTGTAAAAGGGCCGAGGCCCAAAAAAGAAATGAATTGAAGGCTACGTCCTAGAAAATAAAATGGGCCAGGCCATGAACCCAACAAAAAATTGATGAAAAAAAACACAAATAGGCTGAATTAATGGGCTCGACCCATGTAAAACACCGAATCGGACCGGGCTGAATCTTGTCAGTGACCTTTTCAATTGGTCGCAATTTTGCCACGTCAGATTGCCACGTCGGATCCGACATGGCTTGGGCAGACAACCAGTGACCAAAACAAAAGGTCATTGGTTCAACGACCTTTTGTTTTGGTCATAAACGTCTACGACCTTCTCACAGAGAAGGTCGCTATAGTCAGTTTATGACGGCCAACTTTTGACCTTATGTTTTTGGTCACAAAAAGGTCACAAATGGAAATTTGTGACCATTCAGTGACCAATAGTGGTGGTCACAAGTTGACATATTTCTTGTAGTGTGTTTTCCCTTAGCAAAGATGCCAAGGATCGAATCCCCAGAGACTCCTAGGTTCAACAAGTAGGTGTCAACTGCTAACGGCGCGGATTAGCAATCAACATGGACCTGCACACAGATACAAATAACTTTGCTACCAACGAGTACAGAGAGGTTGTCAATCCCTCCGGCCTTGTAGTTCACAAAGGATTAAAAGCAAATGATAGTAGTGATAGATAATGTTTGCAATAGTAAGTAAAAGCAAAAAGTAAATAGCGGATGTGATCAATGATGGTAATATGGACCGGAGTCTCATGATGTTCACTAGTGATGTCTCTCTCCCAAAAGACGATAAAACAGCTATGTGAGGTAAACGAATTACAGCTGGGCAATTGACAGGACCACGAACGCAAACCAATGCTGATTACATTGCAAGAAAGGTTGAGGTTCAAAGCATGGGCGGTACGCCAAAGTAAGTAGACCGAAATCCATCAATATCTACTACTAATCATCCACCTTGAGATATCTATCCAGAACATCTCGCTGGTATTAAGTTGCGAGTCCCACCCATAGTGTAAACTCAAAGCAACAGACAACTGCATTAAAAGAACTTTGCGTAAAGTAAACAATCCTTGCACCCGCGGGCACAAGCACCGTTGTTTTCCCCCTTGTGGCAACATCACATCCCCTAGACTCATGTTTCTGTCACTCAAGCTAGTCATCGAGGGGCATGAACCCACAATCGAGCATAACGTTCCCTCTTGGAGTCACTACGTATTACTTGGCCAAAGCAATAAATAACAACGGAGAACATGCAAGAATTACTTATGAACATAAATATAAAAGAGGTAGATCAAATATATTACTCAAGATCAATCCGAACATAATCTCATAATCCATCGGATCCCAGCAAACTCATCATAGCAACAGCATAAGGATTACATATGTGCCTCGATCATGTTGGGCAGCTCACGAGGACTAATTAGTGAAGCACAAGAATGGGAGGAGAACATCACATAGCTACTGGTCATGGACTCATGGTCCAAGGGAGACTACTCACAACTCATTCGGGAGGCGTCCATGGTGGTGGAGAAGCTCCCGATGGTGATCCTCCCCTCCGGCAGGGTGCCGGGAAGAGTTCTCCTGGTGCTCCCGATCTTGGAAGCGGCGGCGGCGGCGGAACAGAGATGAGATTGCGAAAAAGAGTTCCCGTTCCGAGGGTTTCGAAGGACGCTCTAAATATATGCCGAAGGGGGGCACCAGACGGGGATCGGGGGGCCCAGGCGCCCCCCCGACACGGCCGGGGGGGGGGGGGGCGCCGCCAGGGCGCCTGGAGCCCTGGAGCCCCCCCGGCTGTCCTTCGGGCGCAAGGTAGGTTCTGGAACGCTGATTTTTTATATGATTTTTTTGGATTTTTCCTGGCAGTTCTCGTAACGTGAAAACCTGAAATACAAAAATAGCCGAAAACAGAAACTGGCACCGGGGTGCACTGGATTAGTAGGTTAGTCCAAATATGATCAAAAGTGTATGGAAGTGTATGAATATCATAGCAATATCACCCAAAAGTGGCATGGAGCAAGCAGAAATTATAGATACGTTTTGGACGTATCCACATCCCCAAGCTTAATTCCTGCTCGTCCTCGAGTAGGTAAATGATAACAAGAATAATTTCTGTGGTGACATGCTATTAACCATATAGGACTTATTCATAGTCATATGACAAAAGCTTACTGAGACAATGATTCTATAGTAATTAAGTTGCCTCATGAGAAAATCACAAATGACTGAAAGTTTCACAACATGACATTGAAGCATCAAATAGATTTGCAATGAACATGATGTGCAAATATGATAAAGTGATATCTAGCTTGCCCCCTTTAGTGAAGCAAAACATAAATGCAGGGGCACCTTCAAGGTTTAAGTGATGACTAGATACAATGATTTCAAAATAAACGATATCACAATCATGCAAAAGACAATGCTACTTTGGGACAATGCACATTACACTTAGAATGAAAATCATGCTCTCAGTAGTTGGTGATTTTAAAAGAAGGTGGAGACTCAACATAAAAGTAAAAGAATGGTTATATGCTAGAGCTTTTTATTTTGAAAACATAGAAGCAATTTTGTCAACGGTAGTAGTACTTCATATGTGTCATGCATAAGACATCCTATAAGTTGCAAGCCTCATGCATCGAATACCAATAGTGCTCGCACCTTGTCCTAATTAGCTCGGATTTCCATGGGTTATCATTGCATTACATATGTTTCAACCAAGTGTCACAAAGGGGTACCTCTATGCCACCTGTACAAAGGTCCAAGGAGATAAATCGCATTTGATTTCTCGTTTTTGATAGATCTCAACTTGAGGACATCCATACCGGGACAACATAGAAAATAGATGATGGACTCCTCTTTAATGCATAAGCATGTACTCATAAGAGATTGAGGATTAATGTCCAAGCTAAAACTTCCACCATGATACATGGCTTTGGTTGGCGGCCCAATGTTCTTCTCTAAAAATATGCATACTCATTCAACCCATGGCAAATCACCCTTACTTCAGACAAGACGAACATGCATAGCAACTCACATGATATTCAACAAAAGTGTGACAGTTGATGGCGTCCACAGAAACATGGTTACCACTCAGCAAGCAACTTATAAGAAATAAGATACATAGGCAACATATTCTTTACCACAATAGTTTTTAAGCTACTTTCCCATGAGCTATGTATTGCAAGGTTAGTCTGCTTAGTACAGGTGGAGGTTAGCAAAAGACTGGGAGCGACCAACTAAGAGAGCAATGACGGTCATAATCATGCAGAGCGACAAAGCAACATTGAATCAGGCATGGAAGTTATATCGCTACTCAGAAATAAAAGATCATCAAGGCTTGACAGACTTTCTTTACAGTCTTAAATATGCGTGCGCATACGCCAAGTCAATCAAAATAAATTCTCGAAGGAAGATATTACTAAACCATACCACATCATCGGCAAACAAATCAAGTTGGTACTCCAATAACACATTGGGAATCCCCCAGCTATTTGAGACTAACCATAAGAAAACCTGAACTACTAAGCGCCATTATGCACGTAGCATCTTTATCATAGACATATTAACCAATGCAACGGAAGCAAACTCTCTTAATAAGATAAGCATGATAATTAAAGAGAGTTCAAGCAACCAACTAAACAAAAACTCTTTGAAAAGATAAGCATGAATACTAAGAGCAGAGCATGATAGTAGCTATTAAAAGACAAAGAACACACACAGCAAAGATAGACATGAAAATTCTATGTTATGTTCTAGGTAGAAGTGGAGCGTGTTTCTCTCCCACATAAAGAAAGCTGAGTTCCGACTCGTTATGAAAAACTAAAAAGAAAACTAAAAGCAAGACGCTCCAAGCATAGCACATAACACATGAAGTGATAAAAATATAGCGAAACGAAAGACGAACTGATAATGTTGATGGAGAAGGGGATGCACGGGGGCATCCCCAAGCTTAGACGCTTGAGTCTCCTGGAATATTTCTTGGGGGTGCACGGGGGCATCCCCAAGCTTGAGCGCTTGACACTCCTGAATCTTTTTATCATCTTCCCTCGCACACTTGAAAACTCCCTTCATACATAACTCATCATAATCTGATTAGCGAGGTTAGTACCCTTAATTAAATAATTATACCTTGCTGGAAATAAAGATATTCTTGAAGTTCTACTGTTTCTCAAGATTGCCAAAAGGTTTTTGCAAAGAAAAAGCAAGCTCTTGATTTGCAAAATGAAGGAAAGGCAAAACAGGACATAATCTGTGAAAAACAGAATAGCAGGTAGTAATTGATTTGTTCGGGGCACTTCTGCAACTCAAATCAAAAAACTCAGAACAGACGCACAAAATACAATTATATATAGAATGCTGTCGAAAAAATTCAGACCAAAAAGATGATCTGGTGATTTTATACGAATTTTTCTATCCAAGGACAGAATCTGTTTCCTGGACAGCACCTCACAACTTTTGAACTTTCTAGCAATCAGAGGCTATACTTGGCACAAATATAAAAAGCAAAGATACAATGATGATGATACTGTAGTAAACAACATCAAGACACAACAAAAGCAAAATATAAAAATTTATTCATTGGGCTACCTCCCAAAAGCGCTTTCTTTTATGCCTTTAAGCTAGGCATAATGCATATAGATCAAATTTTATCAAGAGTAAAAGAATAGCTAGCCCATACAACGGACTCAAAAGGTAACTTGATCTTCTTTCGAGGGAAGTGTTCCATCCCTTTCTTGAGAGGAAACTGAAATTTTATATTACCCTCTTTCACGTCAATGATAGCACCAACGGTGCGTAAAAAGGGACGTCCCAAAATAATTGGACATGAAGGATCACATTCAATATCCATAATAGTAAAATCAACAGGAACATAATTATCATTAACAACGATAAGAACATCGTCGATCCTCTCCAAAGGTTTCTTTATGGAAGAATCAACGAGACGAACACCAAAAGAACAAGAATCATAAGGTTTCAATTTAAGCATATCATATATTCTTTTGGGCATAACAGAGGTACTAGCTCCAACATCACATAATGCATAGCAAGAGAAGTCATTCAATTTAATTTTTGTCATAGGATCCCAACCATCTTCTAGCTTTCTAGGTATGGAGGCTTCTACTCTAAGTTTCTCCTCCCTAGCTTTGATGAGAGCATTAGTGATATGCTCCGTGAAGGCAAGGTTAAGCGTGCTAGTGCGGGGGTCTCTAGACATCTTGTGAAGGAAATCAATAACTTCGGTAAGAGTGCAATTATCAAAATCAAGGTCACGAGCATCAAGTAAAGTGGTAGTGGTGTCCTTTAGGTTCATTTGTTTGGTAGTTTCTATAGTCATAGCATCACCATTAATAGGTCCATTGGGACCAGGAGTACATTGGGTGCTAAGAGTTTGGACATCTTTAACAACTTGGATAGTAGCAACAGTGTGGTGGGTAGGAAGGCTCTTAATTCTATCTTCTTCCTCCCTTAGGGATGCAACCATTTCGGGTTTAGCTGCCATTTGGTTTATCAAAGTGGCTTGTGTGTGGGACATATTGGAAACTTGGGTCTCAGTGATAGTGAGTCTAGTCTGGAGGTTAGAAATCTCAATATTTATGTTCTCTAATCGTCTACTAATGTCTTGCAAGATAGCAGTATGCTCATTTAATTGCCTCGAGAAGGTTTTGTTTTGTTCATATTGGGTGTGCATGTAATTCTTAGTGGCCTTCTCTATTTCTAGCAGTTTCTCATAGCCAGGCAAATCTCTATCTTTTTGGATGGAGTTCTTGGTGCTAGGATAAGCATTGTTGTTCCCATAGGAATTAGAGGGGAACGGTCAAGGATTACTACCAAAGTTACTCCTATAAGCATCGGCAATCACAGAATCTAAATGATCATAACGAGGATCAACAGTAGATTGCTTCGAAAGTAGAGACATGATTAAGTCAACTTTTTCATTTAAGGAGGAAATCTCCTCGACAGAGTTTACCTTCCTACCTGTTGGAGCGCGTTCGGTGTGCCATTGGGAATAGTTGGTCATCATCTCATCGAGAAGCTTTGTGGCAGCACCAAGTGTAGTTGACATAAAAGTTCCTCCCGCGGCCGAATCTAACAAGTTCCGCGAGGTAAAGTTCAAGCCTGCATAAAAAGTTTGGATAACCATCCAAGTAGTCAAACCATGAGTAGGGCAGTTCTTGATAAGAGACTTCATACGTTCCCAAGCTTGGGCAACGTGTTCATTATCCAATTGTTTAAAATTCATTATGTTACTTCTAAGTTGGATAATTTTAGCAGGTGTATAGTATTTTCCAATAAAAGCATCTTTGCACTTGTCCCATGAATCTATGCTATTTCTAGGCAAAGACTGAAACCAAATTTTAGCTCCTCCTCTCAAGGAGAAAGGAAAAAGCTTAAGCTTAACAATATTACCATCTATTTCGTGGTACTTTTGCATATCACAAAGTTCAACAAAGTTGTTTAAGTGTAAAGCAGCATCATCTCCAGCACCGGAGAATTGATCTTTCATGACTAAGTTCAGTAAAGCAGGTTTAATTTCATATGAAGGTGTTGAAGTGGCAGGTGTAGTGATAGGTGTGCTGATAAAGTCATCGTTGTTGTGACTAGTGAAGTCACACAACTTGGTGTTCTCGGTGGAACCCATAGTAGCAAGCAAGCAAGATAACTATTTTTGTGATTTTCGATAAAAGGTACTAAAGCAAAAAACTGAAAGGTAAACTAACAAGACTAAAAAGCAAAGGTAAAAGATAGCATGCAACTCCCCTATCCTGAAGAGTGGAGTCCTCGACAACGGCGCCAAAAAATACTCCTTGATGGGCCTCTAACCCCTCGTTGGTTACCCCAAGTGGAAGGTGAAAGATGCAGTGTTGTGGAAGTGTTTTCCCTTAGCAAAGATGCCAAGGATCGAATCCCCAGAGACTCCTAGGTTCAACAAGTAGGTGTCAACTGCTAACGGTGCGGATTAGCAATCAACGTGGACCTGCACATAGATACAAATAACTTTGCTCCCAACGAGTACAGAGAGGTTGTCAATCCCTCCGGCCTTGTAATTCACAAAGGATTAAAAGCAAATGATAGTAGTGATAGATAATGTTTGCAATAGTAAGTAAAAGCGAAAAGTAAATAGCGGATGTGATCAATGATGGTAATATGGACCGGAGTCTCATGATGTTCACTAGTGATGTCTCTCTCCCAAAAGACGATAAAACAGCTATGTGAGGTAAACGAATTTCAACTGGGCAATTGACAGGACCACGAATGCAAACCAATGTTGATTACATTGCAAGAAAGGTTGAGGTTCAAAGCATGGGCGGTACGCCAAAGTAAGTAGACCGAAATCCATCAATATCTACTACTAATCATCCACCTTGAGATATCTATCCAGAACATCTCGCTGGTATTAAGTTGCGAGTCCCACCCATAGTGTAAACTCAAAGCAACAGACAACTGCATTAAAAGAACTTTGCGTAAAGTAAACAATCCTTGCACCCGCGGGCACAAGCACCGTTGTTTTCCCCCTTGTGGCAACAGCACATCCCCTAGACTCATGTTTCTGTCACTCAAACTAGTCATCGAGGGGCATGAACCCACAATCGAGCATAACGTTCCCTCTTGGAGTCACTACGTATTACTTGGCCAAAGCAATAAATAACAACGGAGAACATGCAAGAATTACTTATGAACATAAATATAAAAGAGGTAGATAAAATATATTACTCAAGATAAATCTGAACATAATCTCATAATCCATCGGATCCCAGCAAACTCATCATAGCAACAGCATAAGGATTACATATGTGCCTCGATCATGTAGGGCAGCTCATGAGGACTAATTAGTGAAGCACAAGAACGGGAGGAGAACATCACATAGCTACTGGTCATGGACTCATGGTCCAAGGGAGACTACTCACAACTCATCCGGGAGGCGTCCATGGTGGTGGAGAAGCTCCCGATGGTGATCCTCCCCTCCGGCAGGGTGCCGGGAAGAGTTCTCCTGGTGCTCCCGATCTTGGAAGCGGCGGCGGCGACGGAACAGAGATGAGATCACGAAAAAGAGTTCCCGTTCCGAGGGTTTCGAAGGACGCTCTAAATATATGCCGAAGGGGGGCACCAGACGGGGCTCGGGGGGCCCAGGCGCCCCCCCGGCGCGGCCCAGGGGGGGGGGCACCGCCAGGGCGCCTGGAGCCCTGGTGCCCCCCCCGGCTGTCCTTCGGGCGCAAGGTAGGTTCTGGAACGCTGATTTATTATATGATTTTTCTGGATTTTTCCTGGCAGTTCTCGTAACGTGAAAACCTGAAATACAAAAACAGCCGAAAACAGAAACTGGCACCGGGGTGCACTGGATTAGTAGGTTAGTCCAAATATGATCAAAAGTGTATGGAAGTGTATGAATATCATAGCAATATCACCCAAAAGTGGCATGGAGCAAGCAGAAATTATAGATACGTTTTGGACGTATCACCGACCGTCCGTCAAGATGCAAAGAAAGCAAGCACGGTCGACGTCTACGACCAACATGCCGTCGCCCCACGTCCTGTTCGATGAAATTCCAACACCAACGGTCGACGACCCCTACTACAACCAGTACATGGAGAATGTCATCTTCGACGGCCGTGGTGAGGCCTTCCAAATGGGTGGACATGACGGTGTCTATGATCCCAAAGATACCCAGAGTCAAGATGGCCGCGGCTAGTACGTTGTCGACGAAGAGTTTGAGGCCCACAACCATGCTGAGGACGACCATGGTGACTCGTGGCATGAAGATGATGACATCTATTGCGAAGGTGATGGTGATGAAGAAAAGGAAGTCGATATTAGTGGCGAGCCATTGTTTATCGATGAGCTCACCCAAAGAGCGGAAGCATAAAAGAAGAAGAAGAAGAGCATACGTACGGGTTCATACACACAAGAGGAGGACAAGTTGATTTGCCAAAGTTGGATGGAGATTGGCCAAGATCCGAGGAACGGTGCGCAACAAAAGGGACTTGTTTTTTGGACAAGAGTTCACAAAACATTCCATGAAAGGAAGTTGTTTCCGCCCTACCAATTTACAAGCGACCATGGCATCACCTCCATTCAAAAGAGGTGGTTGTTCATCCAACAAGAATGCAACAAGTATTATGTCGCACATGAGAGCATTGAAGCACGTCCTGTGAGTGGTCTCGACATCGGCGACATGGTATGGTCTCTTATCAACTCGTTGCTACAGCCATGACTTCGGCCAGCCTTCTATATGTTTGCATGTTCAATTTGTTGTTGATAGTGTAGGCATCTCAATCTTTGGAAGCATTCAAGGCCCGGCACAATGACAAGCCATTCACTTCTACGCATTGTTGGACGCTCATCAACAATTGCCCTAATTTCAGAGATCAATATCGTGAACTTCAAAGGAAAAGAGGCAAGAAGACGACCGCGTTGGCCGGAGGTGGAGATGGTGAGGCGTTGAAGAGGCCGAGGGGCAAGACCAACTCCAAGATGGACGACATATGTGATGCGTCATCCATGGACTTGCATGAGACTTTGCACGGCATGATGTCTCAAAAGGATGTGAGGGATGAGAAAAGGCGACAAAAGCAAGGACGAGAAAATGAAGCTATACCTAGAGCTCCAAACAAAGAAGCTTGAGATGGAGGAGCGGCAGCCAAGAAGAGGAAGATCGACATGGAGGAGGCGTACCGGCAAAGGCAGCTCAACATCGAGGCCGCAAATGTCACGGCCAGGAAGAGGAAGCTCGACATCGAGGCCACCAATGCCGTAACGAAAGCAAAAGAGGTGGCCCTAGCGATAATGAGCGTGGACTTGACCAAGATGAGAGAGAAGACGAGGAGCTGGTTCGAGGCCAGGCAAAAGGAGATGTTCGACGCCGACGGCTTGAACTAGGTTGTTTGTTCGGCGTGGCCGTTCTTTTTGGAGGCTGGCATGGGTGCCGGCCGCTAGCTGTGTGCCGGCAAGAAACCTATTCATTTTGAGGCTGGTTGTGTTGCATGCTGCTGGCTGTGTTGCCGGCAAGAACCCTATTCATTTTGTAGGCTGGCACTGTTGCCGGCCGCTGGCTGTGTTACCGGCGAGGACGTGTTGGGCCACTAGCTGTGTTGCCGGCGTGAACTAGGGCCGTTGGCCTGAACTAGGGCATGGTTTATTCGAAAATTGGCGTTTCAAAAAGGAGGCGGACAGGATGCGGCCGGGATGCGTCCGCGCGTTGGGCGCACGGCCATCACGTCCTAGAAAATGGCCTAGACATGACCCCATTGCCCTACTCAAATGGACAAATTCCGAACAAAACGGACGTCCGTTTGGGGTCGTGCGCTGGAGTTGGCCTAATGATTGTTTATATAAACATAATGATCATGTTCTACTGGAAAAAAATAGTTTAGGATTATGGATATATGGTACTCCTCATTACAATGAACGTCACTAAATTATTAGATCCATCAAATCATGGGTGAGTACAGAAGTAGTTAACTCTGAGGAGTGGAATAATGAAGGATAAAATGAATGAACAAATGAATCACGCTCATGTCGTTCATGTTGGGGAACGTAGTATTTTCAAAATTCTCCTACGATCACGCAAGATCTATCTACTAGATGCATAGCAACGAGAGGGGAGAGTGTGTATACGTACCCTCGTAGACCGAAAGCGGAAGCGTTTATCAACGCGGTTGATGTAGTCGTGCACCTTCACGATCCGTCCCGATCTAGTACCGAATGTACGGCACCTCCGCGTTCAGCACACGTTCAGCTCGATACGTCCTCGCCTTCTTGATCCAGCAAGACGGGCGAAGTAGTAGATGAGTTCCGGTAGCACGACGGCGTGGTGACGGTTGTTGATGAAGAACAATCTCTACAGGGCTTCGCCAAGCACTAAAGAAACTAGACGGAGGATAAACTAGAGGGTCGGGGTTGCCGGCTGATACGTCCAAAACGTATCTATAATTTCTACTTGCTCCATGCCACTTTTGGGTGATATTGCTATGATATTTATACACTTCCATACACTTTTGATCATATTTGGACTAACTTACTAATCCAGTGCACCCCAGTGCCAGTTTCTGTTTTCGGCTGTTTTTGTATTTCAGGTTTTCACATTACGAGAACTGTCAGGAAAAATCCAGAAAAATTATATAAAAAATCAGCGTTCCAGAACCTACCTTGCGCCCGAAGTACAGCCGG
>LR738713.1:602075944-602199137 GCA_902687465.1 Secale cereale | reverse complement strand
CTGGGCCCCTCGAGCCCCGTCTGGTGCCCCCCTTTGGCATATATTTAGAGCGTCCTTCGAAACCCTCGGGACGGGAACTCTTTTTCGCGATCTCATCTCTGTTCCGCCGCCGCCGCCGCTTCCAAGATCGAGAGCACCAGGAGAACTCTTCCCGGCACCCTGCCGGAGGGGAGGATCATCATCGGGATCCTCTCCACCACCATGGACGCCTCCCGGATGAGTTGTGAGTAGTCTCCCATGGACCATGATTCCATGACCAGTAGCTATGTGATGTTCTCCTCCCGTTCTTGTGCATCACCAATTAGTCCTCGTGAGCTGCCCTACATGATCGAGGCACATATGTAATCCTTATGCTGTTGCTATGTTGAGTTTGCTGGGATCCGATGGATTATGAGATTATGTTCAGATTGTGATTGAGTAATATATTTGATCTACCTCTTTTATATTTATGTTCATAAGTAATTCTTGCATGTTCTCCGTTGTTATTTATTGCTTTGGCCAAGTAATAGGTAGTGACTCCAAGAGGGAACGTTATGCTCGATTGTGGGTTCATGCCCCTCGATGACTAGTTTGAGTGACAGAAACATTAGTCTAGGGGATGTGCTGTTGCCACAAGGGGGAAAACAATGGTGCTTGTGCCCGCGGGTGCAAGGATTGTTTACTTTACGCAAAGTTCTTTTAATGCAGTTGTCTGTTGCTTTGAGTTTACACTATGGGTGGGACTCGCAACTTAATACCAGCGAGATGTTCTGGATAGATATCTCAAGGTGGATGATTAGTAGTAGATATTGATGGATTTCGGTCTACTTGCTTTGGCGTACCGCCCATGCTTTGAACCTCAACCTTTCTTGCAATGTAGTCAGCATTGGTTTGCGTTCGTGGTCCTGTCAATTGCCCAACTGTAATTCGTTTACCTCACATAGCTGTTTTATCGTCTTTTGGGAGAGAGACATCACTAGTGAACATCATGAGACTCCGGTCCATATTACCATCATTGATCACATCCGCTATTTACCTTTCGCTTTTACTTACTATTGCAAACATTATCTATCACTACTATCATTTGCGTTTAATCCTTTGTGAACTACAAGGCCGGAGGGATTGACAACCTCTCTGTACTCGTTGGGAGCAAAGTTATTTGTATCTGTGTGCAGGTCCACGTTGATAGCTAATATCTGGCGCCGTTAGCAGTTGACACCTACTTGTTGAACCTAGGAGTCTCTGGGGATTCGATCCTTGGCATCTTTGCTAAGGGAAAAACTTCCACAACACTGCATCTCACACCTTCCACTTGGGGTAACCAACGAGGGGTTAGAGGCCCATCACCGGCACATGGCTTGGTGTATATTGATGTGTTCCAGGTGCTAGCCCCGCCCCTCTATTTATATGTTGAGCCCTGGGGTCGAAACTTGGAGCAAAAGCCTCAAAGTCGGTTTTGCCCGAAAGGCAAGAGTTGTTGGAAATATGCCCTAGAGGCAATAATAAAAGTATTATTATTATATTTCCTTGTTCATGATAATTGTTTGTTATTCATGCTTGAATTGTATTGTACGGAAACAGCGATACATGTGTGAATATATAGACACAATGAGTCCCTGGTAAGCCTCTAGTTACTAGCTCGTTGATCAACAGATGGTCACAGTTTCCTGACCATGGACATAGGATGTCAGTGATAACGGGATCACATCATTAGGAGAATGATGTGATGGACAAGACCCAATCCTGAGCATAGCACGAGATCCTATAGTTCGTAATGCATAAGCTTTTCGGTGTCAAGTATTTATTCCTTAGACCATGAGGTTGTACAACTCCCGGATGCCGTAGGAATACTTTGGGTGTGCCAAACGTCACAACGTAACCGGGTGTCTATAAAGGTACGCATCGGGTATCTCCGAAAGTGTCTGTTGAGTTGGTACGAACCGACACTGGGATATTGTCACTCCGTGTGACGGAGAGGTACCTCTGGGCCCACTCGGTAAGACATCATCGTAATGAGCTCAAAGTGACTAAGGAGTTGGTCACGGGATGATGGATTACGGAACGAGTAAAGAGACTTGCCATGACGAGATTGAACAAGGTATCGGGCATACCGACGATCGAATCTCGGGCAAGTACCGTACCGATGGACAAAGGGAATAACATACGGGATTGAGTGAATCCTTGACACAGTGGTTCATCCGATGAAGATCATCGAGGAACATGTGGGAACCAACATGGGTATCCAGATCCCACTGTTGGTTATTGACCGGAGAGTCGTCTCGGTCATGTCTGCGTGTCTCCCGAACCCGTAGGGTCTACACACTTAAGGTTCGGTGACGCTAGGGTCGTAGAGATACATGCACGTGGAAACCCGAATGTTGTTTGGAGTCCCGGATGAGATCCCGGACATGACGAGGAGTTCCGGAATGGTCCGGAGGTAAAGAATGATATATAGGAAGTCCAGTTTCGGCCATCGGGTGAACTCCGGGGGTCACCGGGAGTGTCCCGGGACCACCGGAGGGGTCCCGGGGGGTCCACCGGGTGGTGCCACCCATCCCGGTGGGGCCCCTAGGCCGCAAGGGGAAGGGGGCCAGCCCCTGGTGGGCTGGCGCACCCATATGGGCCCCCCTCCATGCGCCTAGGGTTGAAACCCTAGGGGTAGGGGGCGCCCCCTATGCCTTGGGGGGCAAGTTTCCCCCCTAGGCCGCCGCCCCCCTGGAGATTAGATCTCCCAGGGCCGGCACCCCCCTGGCCCCTATATATAGTGGGGGGGGGGGAGAGGGCAGCCGCACCCCAAGCCTCTGGCGCCTCTCCCCCTCCCGTCACACTTCCTACTCCTCCGCAGGGCGCCGGCGAAGCCCTGCAGGATTTCCTGCTGCATCCACCACCACGCCGTCGTGCTGCTGGATCTCCGGCGACCTCTCCTCCCCCCTTGCTGGATCAAGAAGGAGGTGACGTTGCTGTACCGGACGTGTGTTGAACGCGGAGGTGCCGTCCGTTCGGCACTAGGATCATCGGTGACGAAGAACGCGAAGAGTACGACTACTTCATCCACGTTCCTTCGAACGCTTCCGCACGCGATCTACAAAAGGGTATGTAGATGCACTCCAGTATGCTCGTTGCTAGATGACTCCTTAGATTGATCTTGGTGAAAGCGTAGAAATTTTTTGAATTCTACTACGTTCCCCAACAGTGGCATCTGAGCTAGGTCTTTTGCATAGCATCTTGCACGAGTAGAACACAAACAAGTTGTGGGCGTTGAGTTTGCTCAATTTTCTTACCGTTACTAGTCCAATCTTGATTCGGCGGCATCGTGGGATGAAGCGGCCCAGACCGACCTTACACGTACGCTTACGTGAGACTGGTTCCACCGACAGACATGCACTAGTTGCATAAGGTGGCTGGCGGGTGTCTGTCTCTCCCACTTTAGTCGAATCGGATTCGATGAACAGGGTCCTTACGAAGGGTAAATAGAAATTGACAAATCACGTTGTGGTTTTGGCGTAGGTAAGAAACTTTCTTGCTAGAAAACCTATAGAAGCCACGTAAAAACTTGCAACAACAATTAGAGGTCGTCTAACTTGTTCTTGCAGCATGTGCTATGTGATATGGTATGGCCAACAAGATGTGATGAATGATATATGTGATGTATGAGATTGATCATGTTCTTGTAATAGGAATCACGACTTGCATGTCGATGAATTTGACAACCGGCAGGAGCCATAGGAGTTGTCTTAATTATTGTATGACCTGCATGTCACTGAATAACGCCATGTAATTACTTTACTTTATTGCTAAACGTTAGCCATAGTAGTAGAAGTAATAGTTGGCGTGACGACTTCATGAAGACACAATGATGGAGATCATGATGATGGAGATCATGGTGTCGAGCCGGTGACAAAGATGATCATGGTGCCCCAAAGATGGAGATCAAAGGAGCAAGATGATATTGGCCATATCATGTCACTTTATTTGATTGCATGTGATGTTTATCATGTTTATGCATCTTGTTTACTTAGAACGACGGTAGTAAATAAGATGATCTCTCACTAAAAATTTCAAGAATTGTGTTCCCCCTAACTGTGCACCGTTGCTTAGGATAGTTGTTCCGAAGCACCACGTGATGATCGGGTGTGATAGGCTCTAACGTTCGCATACAACGGGTGTAAGCCAGATTTATACAAGCAATACACTTAGGGTTCACTTGACGAGCCTAGCATGTACAGACATGGCCTCGGAACACGGAAGACCAAAAGGTCGAACATTAGTCGTATAGAAGATACGATCAACATGAAGATGTTCATCGTTGATGACTAGTCCGTCTCACATGATGATCGGACACGGGCTAGTCGATTCGGATCATGTATCACTTAGATGACTAGAGAGATGTCAATCTGAGTGGGAGTTCATTAAAATTTGATTAAGATGAACTTAATTATCATGAACTTAGTATAAATTCTTTACAATATGTCTTGTAGATCAAATGGCCCAAGCTCATGTCACCCTCAACTTCAACGCGTTCCTAGAGAAATCCAAGCTGAAAGACGATGGTAACAACTATACGGACCAGGTCCGTAACCTGAGGATCATCCTCATAGCTGCCAAGAAAACTTATGTCCTAGAAGCACCGCTAGGTGACGCTCCCACCCCAGCAAACCAAGATGTTAGGAACGCTTGGCAGTCGCGTTGTGATGATTACTCCCTGGTTCAGTGCGGCATGCTCTACAGCTTAGAATCGGGGCTCCAAAAGCGTTTTGAGCATGCACATTGTATCTGGATCTCGTCTTATGCGAGATGGCTACTCATTTAAATATGAGAATAATGGTTGTTCTATTTATTTGAGAGATATGTTTTATGGTCATGCCCCGCTGGTCAATGGTTTATTTTTGATGAATCTCGATCGTGATGATACACATATTTATAGTGTGAATGCCAAAAGATGTAAAGTTGATAATGATAGTCCCACATACTTGTGGCATTGCCGCCTTGGTCATATTGGTGTCAAACGTATGAAGAAGCTTCATGCTGATGGACTTCTGGAGTCTCTTGATTATGAATCATTTGACACGTGCGAACCATGTCTCTTGGGCAAGATGACCAAGACTCCGTTCTCCGAAACAATGGAGCGAGCAACCAACTTATTGCAAATCATACATACCGATGTGTGCGGTCCAATGAGCGTTGAGGCTCGCGGAGGCTATCGTTATGTTCTCACCCTCACAGATGACTTGAGTAGATATGGGTATATCTACTTAATGAAGCACAAGTCTGAGACCTTTGAAAAGTTCAAGGAATTTCAGAATGAGGTTGAGAATCAACGAGACAAGAAAATAAAGTTCTTACGATCGGATCGTGGGGGTGAATATTTGAGTCATGAATTTGGCACGCACCTTAGGAACTATGGAATTGTTTCATAATTGACACCGCCCGGAACACCTCAGCGTAACGGTGTGTCCGAACGTAGAAATCGTACTCTGTTGGACATGGTGCGATCTATGATGTCCCTCACCGATTTACCGCTATCTTTTTGGGGTTATGCTTTAGAGACTGCCGCATTCACTTTAAATAGGGCTCCGTCGAAATCCGTTGAGACGACACCGTATGAACTTTGGTTTGGCAAGAAACCGAAGCTGTCGTTTCTGAAAGTTTGTGGTTGCGATGCTTATGTCAAGAAACTTCAACCTGAAAAGCTCGAACCCAAATCGGAAAATTGCGTCTTCATAGGATACCCAAAGGAAACGATTGGGTACACCTTCTACCACAGATCTGAAGGCAAAGTCTCTGTTGCCAAGAATGGATCCTTTCTGGAGAAAGAGTTTCTCTCGAAAGAAGTGAGTGGGAGGAAAGTGGAACTTGATGAGGTGACAGTCACCCCTCCTGAACCGGAAAGTAGCGCAGCGCAGGAAATTGTTCCTGAGGTGCCTGCACCGACAAGGGAGGAAGTTAATGATGATGATCATGAAGAAACAGATCAAGTTACTACTGAACTTCGAAGGTCCACAAGGGCACGTTCCGCACCAGAGTGCTACGGCAACCCTGTCATGGAAATCATGTTGTTAGACAACGGTGAACCTTCGAACTATGAAGAAGCGATGGCGGGCCCGGATTCCAATAGATGGCTTGGAGCCATGAAATCCGAGATAGAATCCATGTATGAAAACAAAGTATGGACTTTGGTGGACTTGCCTGATGATAGGCACGCCATAGAAAATAAATGGATATTTAAGAAGAAGACAGACGCGGATGGTAATGTGACCATCTATAAGGCTCGGCTTGTCGCTAAGGGTTATCGACAAGTTCAAGGGATTGACTACGACGAGACTTTCTCTCCCGTAGCGATGCCAAAGTCAGTCAGAATCATGTTAGCTATTGCCGCATTCTACGATTATGAGATATGCCAAATGGACGTCAAAACGGCATTCCTTAATGGCTTCCTCAAGGAAGAGTTGTATATGATGCAGCCGGAAGGTTTTGTCGATCCAGAAAATGCTAACAAGGTATGCAAGCTCTAGCGCTCGATCTACGGGCTGGTGCAAGCATCTCGGAGTTGGAATATTCGCTTTAATGATGTGATCAAAGCGTTTGGCTTTATACAGACTTATGGAGAAGCTTGTATCTACAAGAAAGTGAGTGGGAGCTCTGTAGCATTTCTCATATTATATGTGGATGACATATTGCTGATGGGAAATGATATAGAATTCTTGGAAAGTGTAAAGGCCTACTTGAATAAGAGTTTTTCAATGAAGGACCTTGGAGAAGCAGCTTACATATTAGGCATCAAAATCTATAGAGATAGATCAAGACGCCTCATTGGTCTTTCACAAAGCACATACCTTGACAAGATATTGAAGAAGTTCAATATGGATCAGTCCAAGAAGGGGTTCTTGCCTGTTTTGCAAGGTATGAGATTGAGCAAGGCTCAGTCCCCGACCACGGCAGAAGATAGAGAAAAGATGAGTGTCATTCCCTATGCCTCAGCCATAGGTTCTATCATGTATGCCATGCTGTGTACCAGACCTGATGTGCACCTTGCCATAAGTTTGGTAGGGAGGTACCAAAGTGATCCGGGTATGGAACACTGGACATCGGTCAAGAACATCCTAAAGTACCTGAAGAAGACTAAGGATATGTTTCTCGTCTATGGAGGTGACGAAGAGCTCGTCGTAAAGGGTTACGTCGATGCTAGCTTCGACACAGATCTGGATGACTCGAAGTCACAAACCGGATACGTGTATATTTTGAATGGTGGAGCAGTCAGCTGGTGCAGTTGCAAGCAGAGCATCGTGGCGCATTCTACATGTGAAGCGGAGTACATAGCTGCTTGCGAAGCAACACAAGAAGGAGTCTGGATGAAGGAGTTCATCACCGACCTAGGAGTCATTCCAAGCGCGTCAAGCCCGATGACTCTCTTCAGTGACAACACTCATGCTATTGCTATTACCAAGGAGCCCAGGTTTCACAAGAAGACCAAACACATCAAGCGCCGTTTCAACTCCATCCGGAATTATGTTCAAGATGGAGACATAGATATTTGTAAAGTGCATACGGATCTGAATGTTGCAGACCCGTTGACTAAACCTCTTCCACGGGCAAAACATGATCAACACCAGAACTCTATGGGTGTTCGATTCGTCACAATGTAACTAGATTATTGACTCTAGTGCAAGTGGGAGACTGTTGGAAATATGCCCTAGAGGCAATAATAAAAGTAATATTATTATATTTCCTTGTTCATGATAATTGTTTGTTATTCATGCTTGAATTGTATTGTACGGAAACAACGATACATGTGTGAATATATAGACCACAATGAGTCCCTGGTAAGCCTCTAGTTACTAGCTCGTTGATCAACAGATGGTCACGGTTTCCTTACCATGGACATAGGATGTCAGTGATAACGGGATCACATCATTAGGAGAATGATGTGATTGACAAGACCCAATCCTGAGCATAGCACGAGATCGTATAGTTCGTAATGCATAAGCTTTTCGGTGTCAAGTATTTATTCCTTAGACCATGAGGTTGTACAACTCCCGGATGTCGTAGGAATACTTTGGGTGTGCCAAACGTCACAACGTAACCGGGTGGCTATAAAGGTACGCATCGGGTATCTCCGAAAGTGTCTGTTGAGTTGGTACGAACCGAGACTGGGATATTGTCACTCCGTGTGACGGAGAGGTACCTCTGGGCCCACTCGGTAAGACATCATCGTAATGAGCTCAAAGTGACTAAGGAGTTGGTCACGGGATGATGGATTACGGAACGAGTAAAGAGACTTGCCATGACGAGATTGAACAAGGTATCGGGCATACCGACGATCGAATCTCGGGCAAGTGCCGTACCGATGGACAAAGGGAATAACATACGGGATTGAGTGAATCCTTGACACAGTGGTTCATCCGATGTAGATCACCGAGGAACACGTGGGAACCAACATGGGTATCCAGATCCCGATGTTGGTTATTGACCGAAGAGTCGTCTCGGTCATGTCTGCGCGTCTCCCGAACCCGTAGGGTCTACACACTTAAGGTTCGGTGACGCTAGGGTCGTAGAGATACATGCACGTGGAAACCCGAATGTTGATCGGAGTCCCGGATGAGATCCCGGACGTGACGAGGAGTTCCGGAATGGTTCGGAGGTAAAGAATGATATATAGGAAGTCCAGTTTCGGCCATCGGGTGAACTCCGGGGGTCACCGGGAGTGTCCCGGGACCACCGAAGGGGTCCCGGGGGTCCACCGGAGGGGTCCCGGGGGTCCACCGGGTGGGGCCACCCACCCCGGTGGGGCCCCTAGGCCGCAAGGGGAAGGGGGCCAGCCCCTGGTGGGCTGGCGCACCCATATGGGCCCCCCTCCATGCGCCTAGGGTTGAAACCCTAGGGGGAGGGGGCGCCCCCTATGCCTTGGGGGGCAAGTTTCCCCCCTAGGCCGCCGCCCCCCTGGAGATAAGATCTCCCAGGGTTGGCGCCCCCCTGGCCCCTATATATAGTGGGGGAGGGAGAGGGCAGCCGCACCCCAAGCCTCTGGCGTCTCCCCCCCCTCCCGTCACACTTCCTACTCCTCCGCAGGGCGCTGGCGAAGCCCTGCATGATTTCCTGCTGCATCCACCACCACGCCGTCGTGCTGCTGGATCTCCGACGACCTCTCCTCCCCCCTTGCTGGATCAAGAAGGAGGTGACGTTGCTGTACCGGACGTGTGTTGAACGCGGAGGTGCCGTCCGTTCGGCGCTAGGATCATCAGTGACGAAGAACGCGAAGAGTACGACTACTTCATCCACGTTCCTTCGAACGCTTCCGCACGCGATCTACAAAAGGGTATGTAGATGCACTCCAGTATGCTCGTTGCTAGATGACTCCTTAGATTGATCTTTGTGAAAGCGTAGAAATTTTTTGAATTCTGCTACGTTCCCATACAAGAGTCCCACTCGGACTCCAGGACCAAACGCCACAATCCTTGGCGTCTGGCCCAGACGCCATGGGCCTCGGCGTCTGGCCAAGGGCCAGACGCGAGGGTCTCCGGCGTTTGCCCCCCTGGCCTCCGCAAAACACCTTTTGCACCGACTTAATGCCCTGTGGGCTTGACCCCTTGGCCTAACCATATCATCCTATATATCAAATTTTACCTCCGGGCCATTCTGGAGCTCCTCGTCATGTCCATGATCTCATAGAGGACTCCGAACAACATTCGGTCACCAACATACATAACTCATTCAATACTATATCGTCAACAAAACGTTAAGCGTGCGGACCCTACGGGTTCGAGAACTATGTAGACATGACCGAGACACTTCTCTGGTCAATAACCAATAGCGGAACCTGGATGCCCATATTGGCTCCTACATATTCTACGAAGATCTTTATCGCTCGAACCGCATAACAACATACGTTGTTCCCTTTGTCATCGGTATGTTACTTGCCCGAGATTCGATCGTCGGTATCATCATACCTAGTTCAATCTCGTTATCGGCAAGTCTCTTTACTCGTTCCGTAATACATCATCTCCTGACTAACTCATTAGTCGTTTGCTTGCAAGGCTTATTACGATGTGCATTACTGAGAGGGCCCAGAGACACCTCTCCGACACTCGGAGTGATAAATCCTAATCTTGATCTATGCCAACACCACAAACACCTTCGGAAACACCTGTAGAGCATCTTTATAATCACCCAGTTACGTTGTGACGTTTGATAGCACACAAGGTGTTCCTCCGGTATTCGGGAGTTGCATAATCTCATAGTCATAGGAACATGTATAAGTCATGAAGAAAGCAATAGCAGTAAAACTAAACGATCATAGTGCTAAGCTAACGAATGGGTCTTGTCCATCACATCATTCTCCTAATGATATGATCCCGTTGATCAAATGACAACTCATGTCTATGGTTAGGAAACATAACCATCTTTGATCAATGAGCTAGTCTAGTAGAGGCATACTAGGGACACTCTGTTTTGTCTATGTATTCACAGATGTACTAAGTTTCCGGTTAATACAATTCTAGCATGAATAATAAACATTTATCATGATATAAGGAAATATAAATAACAACTTTATTATTGCCTCTAGGGCATATTTCCTTCAGTCTCCCACTTGCACTAGAGTCAATAATCTAGCTCACATCGCCATGTGATTTAATACCGATAGTTCACATCGTTATGTGAATAACACCCATAGTTCACATCGCCATGTGACCAACACCCAAAGGGTTTACTAGAGTCAATAATCTAGTTCACATCGCTATGTGATTAATACCCAAGAGTAATAAGGTGTGATCATGTTTTGCTTGTGAGAGAAGTTTAGTCAACGGGTCTGTCACATTCAGATCCGTATGTATTTTGCAAATTTCTATGTCTACAATGCTCTACATAGAGCTACTCTAGCTAATTGCTCCCACTTTCAATACGCGTCCAGATTGATACTTAGAGTCATCTGGATTTAGTGTCAAAGCTTGCATCGGCGTAACCCTTTACGACGAACTCTTTATCACCTCCATAATCGAGAAACATTTCCTTAGTCATCCAGTTACTAAGGATAATTTTGACCGCTGTACAGTGATCTACTCCTGGATCACTATTGTACCCCCTTGACAAACTCATGGCAAGGTACACAACATGTTTGGTACACAGCATGGCATACTTTATAGAACCTATGGCTGAGGCATAGGGAATGACTTTCATTCTCTCTATATTTTTCTGCCGTGGTCTGGCTTTGAGTCTTACTCAACTTCACACCTTACAAGTCAGGCAAGAACTTCTTCTTTGACTGATCCATTTTGAACTACTTCAAAATCTTATCAAGGTATGTACTTATCGAAAGTCTTATCAAGCGTCTTGATCTATCTCTATAGATCTTGATGCCCAATATGTAAGCAGCTTCACCAAGGTCTTTCTTTAAAAAACTCCTTTCAAACATTCCTTTATGCTTTCCAGAAAATTCTACATCATTTCCGATCGACAATATGTCATTCACATATACTTATCAGAAAGGTTGTAGTGCTCCCACTCACTTCTTGTAAATACAGGCTTCACCGTAAGTCTGTATAAATCTATATGCTTTGATCAACTTATCAAAGCGTATATTCCAACTCCGAGATGCTTGCACCAGTCCATAGATGGATCGCTGGAGCTTGCACATTTTGTTAGCACCTTTAGGATTGACAAAACCTTCGGGTTGCATCATATACAATTTTTCTTTAATAAATCCATTAAAGAATGCAGTTTTGTTATCCATTTGCCAGATTTCATAAAATGCGGCAATTGCTAACATGATTCGGACAGACTTAAGCATCGCTACGGGTGAGAAAGTCTCATCGTAGTCAACTCCTTGAACTTGTCGAAAACCTTTCGCAACAAGTCGAGCTTTGTAAACAGTAACATTACCGTCAGCGTCGGTCTTCCTCTTGAAGATCCATTTATTTTCGATGGCTTGCCGATCATCGGGCAAGTCAACCAAAGTCCACACTTTGTTCTCATACATGGATCCCATCTCAGATTTCATGGCCTCAAGACATCTTGCGGAATCTGGGCTCATCATCGCTTTCTCATAGTTCGCAGGTTCATCATGGTCTAGTAACATGACTTCCAGAACTGGGTTGCCGTACCACTCTGGTGCGGAACGTACTCTGGTTGATCTACGACGTTCAGCAGAAACTTGATCTGAAGTTTCATGATCATCATCATTAGCTTCCTCACTAATTGGTGTAGGAATCACTGGAACTAGTTTCTGTGATGTACTACCTTCCAATTCGGGAGAAGGTACAATTACTTTATCAGGTTCTACTTTCCTCCCACTCACTTCTTTCGAGAGAAACTCCTTCTCTAGAAAGGATCCATTCTTAGCAGCGAATATCTTGCCTTCGGATCTGTGATAGAAGGTGTACCCAACAGTCTCCTTTGGGTATCCTATGAAGACACATTTCTCCGACTTGGGTTCGAGCTTATAAGGTTGAAGCTTTTTCACATAAGCATCGCAGCCCCAAACTTTAAGAAACGACAACTTTGGTTTCTTGCTAAACCACAGTTCATAAGGCGTCGTCTCAACAGATTTAGATGTTGCCCTATTTAGCGTGAATGCAGCTGTCTCTGATGCATAACCCAAAACGATAGTGGTAAATCGGTAAGAGACATCATAGACCGCACCATATCTAATAAAGTACGATTACAATGTTCAGACACACCATTACACTGTGGTGTTTCGAGTGGCGTGCGTTGTGAAACTATTCCACATTGTTTTAAATGAAGGCCAAACTTGTAACTTCAAATATTCGCCTCCGTGATCAGATCGTGGAAACTTTTATTTTCTCGTTATGATGATTCTCTACTTCACTCTGAAATTTTGTTGAACTTTTCAAATGTTTCAGATTTGTGTTTCATCAAGTAGATATATCCATATCTGCTCAAATCATCTGTGAAGGTCAGAAAATAATAATACCTGCCACGAGCCTCAACACTCATTGGTCTGCATACATCAGTATGTATGATTTCCAACAAGTCAATTGCTCGCTCCATTGTTCCAGAGAACGGAGTTTTAATCATCTTGCCCATGAGGCATGGTTAATCAAGTGATTGCAAAAGTCCATCACTATGGAGTTTCTTCATGCGCTTTACACCATTATGACCTAAACGGTAGTGCCACAAATAAGTTGCACTATCATTATTAACCTTGCATCTTTTGGCTTCAATATTATGAATATGTGTATCACTACGATCGAGATCCAACAAACTATTTTCATTGGGTGTATGACCATCGAAGGTTTTATTCATGTAAACAGAATAACAATTATTCTATGACTTTAAATGGATAACCGTATTGCAACAAATATGATCAAATCATACTCATGCACAACGTAAATGCCAAATAACATTTATTTAGGTTTTACACTAATCCCGAAAGTATAGGGAGTGTTGCGATGATGATCATATCAATCTTGGAACCACTTCCAACACACATCGTCACTTCACCTTTAACTATTCTCTATTCATTCTGCAATTCTCGTTTCGAGTTACTAATTTTAGCAACTGAACCGGTATCGAATACCTAAGGGTTGCTATGAACACTAAAAGTACACATCAATAATCTGTATATCAAAATATACCTTTGTTCACTTTGCCATCCTTCTTATCCGCCAAGTATCTAGGGCAGTTCCACTTCCAGTGACCATTTCCTTTGCAGTAGAAGCACTTAGTTTCAGGCTTGAGTTTAGCTTTGGGTTTCTTCATGGGAGTGACAACTTGCTTGTCATTCTTCTTGAAGTTCCCCTTCTATCCCTTTGCCCTTTACTTGAAACAAGTGGTCTTATGAACCATCAACACTTGATGCTCTTTCTTGATTTCTACCTTCGCCGATTTCAGGATCGCGAAGAGCTCGGGAATTACCTTCGTCATCCCTGGCATATTATAGTTCATCACAAAGTTCTACTAACTTGGTGATAGTGACTAGAGAACTTTGTCAATTACTATCTTATCTGGAAGAATAACTCCCACTTGATTCAGGTAATTGTAGTACCCAGACAATCTGAGCACATGCTCATTGGTTGAGCTATTCTCCTCCATCTTGTAGGCAAAGTACTGTCACAGGTCTCCTACCGCTCGACACGGGCATGAGTATGAAAACTAATTTCAACTCTTGGAACATCTTATATGCTCCGTGGCGTTCAAAACGTTTTTGAAGTCCCGGTTCTAAGCCGTAAAGCATGGTGCACTTAAATTATCAAGTAGTCATCATACCGAGCTTTTGTCAAAACGTTCATAACGTCTGTATCTGCTCCTGCAATAGGTCTGTCACCTAGCGGTGCATCAAGGACATAATTCTTCTGTGCATCAATGAGGATAATCCTCAGATCACAGAACAATTCCACATCATTGCTACTAACATCTTTCAACTTAGTTTTCTCTAGGAACATATAAAAAATAAACGTGGAGCAACATCGCGAGCTATTGATCTACAACATAGATATGCTAATACTACCAGGACTAAGTTCATGATAAATTAAAGTTCAATTTAATCATATTACATAGAACTCCCACTTAGATAGACATCCCTCTAGTCATCTAAATGATCACGTGATCCAAATCAACTAAACCATGTCCGATCATCACGTGAGATGGAGTAGTTTTCAATGGTGAACATCTTATGTTGATCATATCTACTATATGATTCACGCTCGACCTTTCGGTCTCCAGTGTTTCGAGGCCATATCTGCATATGCTAGGCTCGTCAAGTTTAACCCGAGTATTCTGCGTGTGCAAAACTGGCTTACACCCGTTGTATTTGAACGTAGAGCTTATCACACCCGATCATCACGTGGAGTCTCGGCACGACGAACTTTCGCAACGGTGCATATTCAGGGAGAACACTTATACCTTGAAATTTTGTAAGGGATCATCTTATAATGCTACCATCGTTCTAAGCAAAATAAGAAGCATAATAAGATAAACATCACATGCAAATCAAAATATGTGACGTGATATGGCCATCATCATCTTGTGCTTTTGATCTCCATCTCCAAAGCACCGTCATGATCACCTTTGTCACCGGTGCGACACCTTGATCTCCATCGTAGTATCGTTGTCGTCTCGCCAACTATTGCTTCTACGACTATCGCTACCGCTTAGTGATAAAGTAAAGCAATTACATGGCGACTGCATTTCGTACAATCAAGCGACAACCATATGGCTCCTGCCAGTTGCCGATAACTTTACAAAACATGATCATCTCATACAAAAACGTATAACTCATCATGTCTTGACCATATCACATCACAACATGCCCTGCAAAAACAAGTTAGACGTCCTCTACTTTGTTGTTGCAAGTTTTACGTGGCTGCTACGGGCTTTAGCAAGAACCGTTCTTACCTACGCATACAAAACCACAACGATGTTTCGTCAAGTATGTGCTGTTTTAACCTTCACAAGGACCGGGCGTAGGCACACTCGATTCAGCTAAAGTGAGAGAGACAGACACCCGCCAGTCACCTTTAAGCAACGAGTGCTCATAACGGTGAAACCAGTCTCGCGTAAGCGTACGCGTAATGTCGGTCCGCGCCGCTTCATCTCACAATACCGCCGAAGCAAAGTATGACATGCTGGTAAGCAGTATGACTAGTATCGTCCACAACTCACTTGTGTTCTACTCGTGCGAATCATCTACGCATAGACCTGGCTCATGATGCCATTGTTGGGGAACGTAGTATTTTCAAAATTATCCTACGATCACGCAAGATCTATCTACTAGATGGATAGCAACGAGAGGGGAGGGTGTGTCTACGTACCCTCGTAGACCGAAAGCGGAAGCGTTTATCAACGCGGTTGATGTAGTCGTGCACCTTCACGATCCGTCCCGATCTAGTATCGAACGTAAGGCACCTCCGCGTTCAGCACACGTTCAGCTCGATGACTTCCTCGCCTTCTTGATCTAGCAAGACGGTCGAAGTAGTAGATGAGTTCCGATAGCACGACGGCGTGGTGACGGTTGTTGATGAAGAACAATCTCTGCAGGGCTTCGCGAAGCACTACAGAAACTAGACGGAGGATAAACTAGAGGGTCGGAGTTGCCAGCACACGGCTTGGTGTATCTTGATGTGTTCCAGGTGCTAGCCCCGCCCCTCTATTTATATGTTGAGCCCTGGGGTCGAAACTTGGAGCAAAAGCCTCCTCAAAGTCGGTTTTGCCCGAAAGGCAAGAGTCCCACCCGGACTCCAGGACCAAACGCCACAATCCTTGGCGTCTGGCCCAGACGCCATGGGCCTCGGTGTCTGGCCCAGGGCCAGACGCCAGGGTCTCCGGCGTTTGGCCCCCTGGCATCCGCAAGTCTGTATAAATCTATATGCTTTGATCAACTTATCAAAACGTATATTCCAACTCCAAGATGCTTGCACCAGTCCATAGATGGATCGCTGGAGCTTGCACATTTTGTTAGCACCTTTAGCATTGACAAAACCTTCTGGTTGCATCATATACAATTCTTCTTTAATAAATCCATTAAAGAATGCAGTTTTGTTATCCATTTGCCAAATTTCATAAAATGCGGCAATTGCTAACATGATTCAGACAGACTTAAGCATCGCTACGGGTGAGAAAGTTTCATCGTAGTCAACTCCTTGAACTTGTCGAAAACCTTTCGCAACAAGTCGAGCTTTGTAAACAGTAACATTACCGTCAGCGTCAGTCTTACTCTTGAAGATCTATTTATTTTTGATGGCTTGCCGATCATCGGGCAAGTCAACCAAAGTCCACACTTTGTTCTCATACATGGATCCCATCTCAGATTTCATGGCCTCAAGCCATTTTGCGGAATCTGGGCTCATCATCGCTTCCTCATAGTTCGTAGGTTCATCATGGTCCAGTAACATGACTTCCAGAACCGGGTTGCCGTACCACTCTAGTGCGGAACGAACTCTGGTTGATCTACGAAGTTCAGCAGAAACTTGATCTGAAGTTTCATGATCATCATCATTAGCTTCCTCACTAATTGGTGTAGGAATCACTGGAACTAGTTTCTGTGATGTACTACCTTCCAATTCGGGAGAAGGTACAATTACCTCATCAGGTTCTACTTTCCTCCCACTCACTTCTTTCGAGAGAAACTCCTTCTCTAGAAAGGATCCATTCTTAGCAGCGAATATCTTGCCTTCGGATATGTGATAGAAGGTGTACCCAACAGTCTCCTTTGGGTATCCTATGAAGACACATTTCTCTGACTTGGGTTCGAGCTTATAAGGTTGAAGCTTTTTCACATAAGCATCGCAGCCCCAAACTTTTAAAAACGACAACTTTGGTTTCTTGCCAAACCACAGTTCATAAGGCGTCGTCTCAACGGATTTAGATGTTGCCCTATTTAGCGTGAATGCAGCTGTCTCTGATGCATAACCCAAAACGATAGTGGTAAATCGGTAAGAGACATCATAGACCGCACCATATCTAATAAAGTACGATTACGATGTTCGGACACACCATTATGCTGTGGTGTTCCGAGTGGCGTGCGTTGTGAAACTATTCCACATTGTTTTATATGAAGGCCAAACTTGTAACTTCAAATATTCGCCTCCGTGATCAGATCGTGGAAACTTTTATTTTCTTGTTATGATGATTCTCTACTTCACTCTGGAATTTCTTTGAACTTTTCAAATGTTTCAGATTTGTGTTTCATCAAGTAGATATATCCATATCTGCTCAAATCATCTGTGAAGGTCAGAAAATAATAATACCCGCCGCGAGCCTCAACACTCAATTGTCTGCATACATCAGTATAAATGATTTCCAACAAGTCAATTGCTCGCTCCATTGTTCCGGAGAACGGAGTTTTAGTCATCTTGCCCATGAGGCATGGTTCGGAAGCACCAAGTGATTCATAATCAAGTGATTCCAAAAGTCCATCACTATGTAGTTTCTTCATGCGCTTTACACCATTATGACCTAAACGGCAGTGCCACAAATAAGTTGCACTATCATTATTAACCTTGCATCTTTTGGCTTCAATATTATGAATATGTGTATCACTACGATCGAGATCCAACAAACTATTTTCATTGGGTGTATGACCATCGAAGGTTTCATTCATGTAAACAGAATAACAATTATTCTATGACTTTAAATGGATAACCGTATTGCAACAAATATGATCAAATCATATTCATGCTCAACGCAAATTCCAAATAACATTTATTTAGGTTTTACACTAATCCCGAAAGTATAGGGAGTGTGCGATGATGATCATATCAATCTTGGAACCACTTCCAACACACATCATCACTTCACCTTTAACTAGTCTCTGTTCATTCTGCAATTCTCGTTTCGAGTTACTAATTTTAGCAACTGAACCGGTATCAAATACCCAAGGGTTGCTATGAACACTAGTAAAGTACACATCAATAATCTGTATATCAAAATATACCTTTGTTCACTTTGCCATCCTTCTTATCCGCCAAGTATCTAGGGCAGTTCCACTTCCAGTGACCATTTCCTTTGCAGTAGAAGCACTTAGTTTCAGGCTTGAGTTTAGCTTTGGGTTTCTTCATGGGAGTGACAACTTGCTTGTCATTCTTCTTGAAGTTCCCCTTCTATCCCTTTGCCCTTTACTTGAAACAAGTGGTCTTATGAACCATCAACACTTGATGCTCTTTCTTGATTTCTACCTTCGCCGATTTCAGGATCGCGAAGAGCTCGGGAATTACCTTCATCATCCCTTGCATATTATAGTTCATCACAAAGTTCTACTAACTTGGTGATAGTGACTAGAGAACTTTGTCAATTACTATCTTATCTGGAAGAATAACTCCCACTTGATTCAAGTAATTGTAGTACCCAGACAATCTGAGCACATGCTCACTGGTTGAGCTATTCTCCTCCATCTTGTAGGAAAAGTACCGTCAGAGGTCTCCTACCTCTCGACACGGGCATGAGTATGAAATACTAATTTCAGCTCTTGGAACATCTTATATGCTCCGTGGCGTTCAAAACGTTTTTGAAGTCCCGGTTCTAAGCCGTAAACCATGGTGCACTTAAACTATCAAGTAGTCACCATACCGAGCTTTTGTCAAAACGTTCATAACGTCTGTATCTGCTCCTGCAATAGGTCTGTCACCTAGAGGTGCATCAAGGACATAATTCTTCTATGCATCAATGAGGATAATCCTCAGATCACGGAAGAATTCCGCATCATTGCTACTAACATCTTTCAACTTAGTTTTCTCTAGGAACATATACAAAATAAACGTGGAGCAACATCGCGAGCTATTGATCTACAACATAGATATGCTAATACTACCAGGACTAAGTTCATGATAAATTAAAGTTCAATTAAATCATATTAAATAGAACTCCCACTTAGATAGACATCCCTCTAGTCATCTAAATGATCACGTGATCCAAATCAACTAAACCATGTCCGATCATCACGTGAGATGGAGTAGTTTTCAATGGTGAACATCTTATGTTGATCATATCTACTATATGATTCACGCTCGACCTTTCGGTCTCCAGTGTTTCGAGGCCATATCTTCATATGCTAGGCTCGTCAAGTTTAACCCGAGTATTCTGCGTGTGCAAAACTGGCTTACACCCGTTGTATTTGAACGTAGAGCTTATCACACCCGATCATCACGTGGTGTCTCGGCACGACGAACTTTCGCAACGGTGCATACTCACGGAGAACACTTATGCCTTGAAATTTTGTAAGGGATCATCTTATAATGCTACCGTCGTTCTAAGCAAAATAAGAAGCATAATAAGATAAACATCACATGCAAATCAAAATATGTGACGTGATATGGCCATCATCATCTTGTGCTTTTGATCTCCATCTCCAAAGCACCGTCATGATCACCTTCGTCACCGGTGCGACACCTTGATCTCCATCATAGCATCGTTGTCATCTCGCCAACTATTGCTTCTACGACTATCGCTACCACTTAGTGATAAAGTAAAGCAATTACATGGCGATTGCATTTCATACAATAAAGCGACAACCATATGGCTCCTGCCAGTTGCCGATAACTTTACAAAACATGATCATCTCATACAAAAATGTATAACTCATCATGTCTTGACCATATCACATCACAACATGCCCTGCAAAAACAAGTTAGACGTCCTCTACATTGTTGTCGCAAGTTTTACGTGGCTGCTACGGGCTTTAGCAAGAACCGTTCTTACCTACGCATACAAAACCACAACGATGTTTCGTCAAGTATGTGTTGTTTTAACCTTCACAAGGACCGGGCGTAGGCACACTCGATTCAGCTAAAGTGAGAGAGACAGATACCCGCCAGTCACCTTTAAGCAATGAGTGCTCATAACGGTGAAACCAGTCTCGCGTAAGCGTATGCGTAATGTCAGTCCGGGCCGCTTCATCTCACAATACCACCGAAGCAAAGTATGACATGCTGGTAAGCAGTATGACTAGTATCGTCCACAACTCACTTGTGTTCTACTCGTGCAAATCATCTACGCATAGACCTGGCTCATGATGCCACTGTTGGGGAACATAGTATTTTCAAAATTCTCCTACGATTACGCAAGATCTATCTACTAGATGCATAGCAACGAGAGGGGAGAGTGTATCTACGTACCCTCGTAGACCAAAAGCGGAAGCGTTTATCAACGCGGTTGATGTAGTCGTGCACCTTCACGATCCATCCCGATCTAGTACCGAACGTATGGCACCTCCGCGTTCAGCACACGTTCAGCTCGATGACGTCCTCGCCTTCTTGATCCAACAAGACGGGCGAAGTAGTAGATGAGTTCCGGTAGCACGACGGCGTGGTGACGGTTGTTGATGAAGAACAATCTCTGCAGGGCTTCGCCAAGCACTACAGAAACTAGACGGAGGATAAACTAGAGGGTCGGGGTTGCCGGCACATGGCTTGGTGTATCTTGATGTGTTCCAGGTGCTAGCCCCGCCCCTCTATTTATATGTTGAGCCCTGGGGTCGAAACTTGGAGCAAAAGCCTCCTCAAAGTCAGTTTTGCCCGAAAGGCAAGAGTCCCACTCGGACTCCAGGACCAAACGCCACAATCCTTGGCGTCTGGCCCAGACGCCATGATCCTCGGCGTCTGGCCCAGGGCCAGACGTCAAGGTCTCCGGCGTTTGGCCCCCTGGCCTCCGCAAAAACACCTTTTGCACCGACTTAATGCCCTGTGGGCTTGACCCCTTGGCCTAACCATATCATCCTATATATCAAATTTTACCTTCGGACCATTCCGGAGCTCCTCGTCATGTCCATGATCTCATCCGGAACTCCGAACAACATTCGGTCACCAACATACATAACTCATTCAATACTATATCGTCAACGAAACGTTAAGCGTGCGGACCCTACGGGTTCGAGAACTATGTAGACATGACTGAGACACTTCTCTGGTCAATAACCAATAGCGGAACCTAGATGCCCATATTGGCTCCTACATATTCTACGAAGATCTTTATTAGTCGAACCGCATAACAACATACGTTGTTCCCTTTGTCATCGGTATGTTACTTGCCCGAGATTCGATCGTTGGTATCATCATACCTAGTTCAATCTCGTTACCGGCAGGTCTCTTTACTCGTCCCGTAATACATCATCTCCTGACTAACTCATTAGTCGTTTGCTTGCAAGGCTTATTACAATGTGCATTACCGAGAGGGCCCAGAGATACCTCTCCGACACTCGGTGTGACAAATCCTAATCTTGATCTATGCCAACACCACAAACACCTTCGGAAACACCTATAAAGCATCTTTATAATCACCCAGTTATGTTGTGACGTTTGATAGGACACAAGGTGTTCCTCCGGTATTCGGGAGTTGCATAATCTCATAGTCATAGGAACATGTATAAGTCATGAAGAAAGCAATAGCAGTAAAACTAAACGATCATAGTGCTAAGCTAACGGATGGGTCTTGTCCATCACATCATTCTCCTAATGATGTGATCCCGTTGATCAAATGACAACTCATGTCTATGGTTAGGAAACATAACCATCTTTGATCAATGAGTTAGTCTAGTAGAGGCATACTAGGGACACTCTGTTTTGTCTATATATTCACACATGTACTAAGTTTACGGTTAATACAATTCTAGCATGAAGAATAAACATTTATCATGATATAAGGAAATATAAATAACAACTTTATTATTTCCTCTAGGGCATATTTCCTTCAGTTCATCCGTTCTTCTCCATCTAGAAATGGAACCCAATACAATGTTGCTAAACATTGCATCGCTCCATGAGAAAGTCGGGAACCTATCAGGAACCCCATTTGCCTCCGGCGCTGACCTCAACATCGCCCATAACATCTCTCCACGAGCTCTGTCATGAACCCATGTCCATAATATTACAATTCACATTACGTTACTCCTCACGTAACATAAGTACTATGTTCAACCATGCATATCAGTAAAATATAGGTACTATCTACACAACAAAAATTTGTTTTGCCAAGCAACTTGTATGTCTGCCTTCTCTAAACCAATTAACCAATCTGCCACATGCTGACCGAACACTATGCTCCATACACAAATTATAGTAATTCTCTTCTCAAAAGGAGAATTGCGGAGATAAAGCGATATATAATTCAGTTGGCTCAAATGTACATGTGAAAGATGATGGTGCAAAACAAAAGCATGGCTCAAACATGTTGGTGCTTCTACTAACTTTGATAATGCTCCAGTCCACTGAGCTGCCTTTGTAGGAGAGAAAGACTTTCCAGGACAACTGTTTCTCCACTGATAACACATGTTTTGAGAGAATTTGATAATTATTTGTACTAACATATATAGTGGAAAGTTATTCAGCTAGAAAACCCAGAAATGACATGTAACATCCCAAAATTTTCAATTTGGAATGTTTTACAATTATTAGCTAAGCATCTATGCATTTTGTTTGAATTGAGTGACAATTGGAAATTTCAGAGGCATTTGGGTCTTATTTCAATTTGGATTCAGCTTGGCATTTGAAATTCATTTAAAAAATCCCAGACAAATACTTGTGCAAAAGTATGAGATGAGTTAACATGACACAATAAAAATGTCTGAAGAAACCAATGCCAAAAGTTTTGAATTCAAATTTGAGTTTTATTTGGAATTTGCAATTTTTTTATATAAAGTTTGGATTTAGCCTGTGTAAAATAGTTCATCTTGTAGGATTTCTTTTTCTGATTATACATATCTCTACCTAATAATAAAGCACGGAGGGTTTCTTTCCGTCCATCGCACCATTTTGTAAAAAAGCCCCTGTATTTTCTTGAAATCAACCCGCAATCCGAACTTAAGTCACCCGAACCGTTATTTTACGGTTTTGCAAAAAAGCCCCTGTATTTTCTTGAAATCAACCCGCAGTCCGGACTTAAGTCATTCGAATAGTTATTTTACATTTTTTCGAAAACTCCCCTGACCTTTTAGGTAATTCATCCCTGGGTCGTATTTAAGTCAAACAAATGATTTTCTAAATCATCCATATCTTTTAAACCATAACTCCGATTTAAACATGCTATATATGAAATTTGATAGAAAAATATGTAGAATATGAATATGAGAT
The DNA here is from genome assembly GCA_902687465.1 of Secale cereale. Classification (NCBI taxonomy): domain Eukaryota; kingdom Viridiplantae; phylum Streptophyta; class Magnoliopsida; order Poales; family Poaceae; genus Secale; species Secale cereale. The sequence continues at coordinate 602,175,648 of LR738713.1, read as the reverse complement.
TATTTTAACCTGCTAAGTATGTTTCAATATTATTTTGGAAGATATTAAAGTTAAACAAATGGTTTTCCAAATTATCTGCATCTTTTAAACCGTAACTCCTATTTTAACATGTTGTATATGAAATTTGATTAGAAAAACGTGTGAAATCTAAATATGATGTTAAGTTTACCTGTTGATTATTTTTTAAATATTGTTTTGGAAGCAAACTTATAATCTATAGCACATGATCCGTTTTTCTTTCGTACCCGCGGTGATCCGGATTACAAATAAATACCCACTATAACCATACAGGGAAAATGAAACATCGATAACTACACATGCATACGTCTGAAAACATCGCAGAGGAAAACAACAAATTTATCATGACGAGTGTGAAAGAAAGAGAGAGAGAGAGAGAGAGAGAGAGAGAGAGAGAGAGAGACGCCTTAGGATTAACCATATTCAAGCATATTTTCATTTGTGTGAACACTGAGTCCACTATCGGCGAGTGTGAGAAGGAGGATAAGCGGCAACACAAATATGATGTCTCACTAAAATAAATGAGATGGACCTATTTGTGATGTTGAGTGATGGTTGTTGGGTTAAGAGTGTGTGTTGTGTTTTTTCTCCCGTTGCAACGCACGGACTTTTTTCTAGTATATATATATGTTCTATATACAAAAGTAACTTTATTTTCTCTATTTATATTTTTTTCTTCTGACTAATAAAAAAAACTCAGCCGGGCGCCAGGCCAAAGCCCAGCCACCCGAGCCGCAGCCCACCAGCAGGCGCCAGCCAGCGAGCGAGCTGGCGAGGCCAGCGCCGCGCCCAAACTAGCGCTAGTGCTAGCGCCTCCACCGCTTGCCCTCACGTAACCCTCTCTCCCTCTGTTTTTTTCCGGATCGTTGGACCCCACCGTATCATCTCCTTCGTACCGATACTCACGCACGCGTATCTCGCTCGCTGCATCGCGCACACCCGCGTCCGCGCCCTCACAAAACCCTAGCGGGAGCAACCTTTTCTCCAAGAAAACGTGTCCTATATAATCCCTGTCCCCTCCTCTCTCAATCCCCATCGAAAAATATCACCAAAACCTTCCTCAGCCTATGCACACACCAAACGGATCTCGCCTCTGCAGCCGCCGTTCACCGCCCAAGTTCGATTTTGGTGAGCAACCCCACGACTCCCTCTTGCACCTATGGGTTGCGCTCAATGTCTTGCGTCGTTTTGACATAATCTCGCTTGTCCTCGTCGTCTATAGAAGCCATCCCGATCTCGCCCAACTTTGCCGGAGCACAGAGTTCACCTCGACGCCCCGCTAGACTCCGACATCCCCTCGCCTCATCAACGCGAAGAAATCAGACCCCCTCGGAACTCCCAACCCACTGGACATCGCCGCCTCCGCCGTTGAGTGCCGGAGCCGTCGCCACGCTGCCATCCTCTTCCCTGACCGAAGCTCTGTACGTGCCTGAGCGCTCCTCCTCTGTTTTTTTCTTTCTTAGAGCGAACCATTATGTCAGATTAGATCGGTTTAGTTTACGTTTTTTTGGTTTAGTTAGTTTAAATCGAACCGGTAGGTTTTCTGTTATTGTACGCGTGTGTACACTTTTAGTTACAGTTCGCCTGAGCGTTAGATAGCTGCAGATCGCACACCCCTCTAGACCCCGTCTGTTTTTTTTAATATATTCCCGTTTCTGTTTATAAAACAGAATAGTTCTGTTTTTATAAAATTCATATCTTTAGGTTATTTAGAGTTTTTGATTGATTCTTTTTGCACTAGTTGGTAAATTTCCTAGTGTTTCTGTAGATATAACGTTTGTCCATGTTTAAAGTTTTAAAAATTTATTTGCATGAGTTTTATTCAGATCACCAAAAATAGAATAACTAGAGCTAGGATTAATATTTTTAGGTGATTATTTTTGCTACTATTTTCTTATGACGTTATTTATCAGTAGATTTTGTTTTGTGAATTTTAGTTTTTATTAAAATTAGTTTTTCACAAAACAGTACTGTTTTACTATTTATTGACTTGCACTATTTGTTTTACTTTAAATTGTTTAAATTAGTTTCTTTTGTTATTTTTGTTGAGTTCAGATTAGTTTATGTAGTATTAAAAGCGGAACTTTTATTTGTAGAAAAATAAAATGTTTTAGGATTTTATTTCCTTTTCTTACTAGAAAACTTGTTTTGGGCATAAAAGGAGTTTTATAATAGCTTTTAATGCGATTCTTTTTGCATAAAATTTTCTTGCTGTTTTCCTTTCTGTTGTTTAACAAAAACCTAATTTGGGTTCTGTTGAAGAAAGTTTTAGTAGTAGAAAACTATTTTGTAGCTTATTTCACTTGTAAAAACCTTGGATTTTCTTTTGGTTTCTTTTGTGTGATTTGATGAATGTGTGATCATTTATTACTTGCTTTTATGTTAATATATGGTATGATGGTATGCTTATTATGCCTTGTTTGTTTCGATAGAGTACCCGAAGTGCGATGCTTGTTACTACAAGTCGCTAGCTTTCGAAGATCGTCAGCAAGGCAAGTCTTTGATCATGAATTTTAATATCTATGTTTTATTGCATTAGTAGTATTCCTCCCCACCATGCATGCAGTAGGAAAAATTGAAGTTATGTTCTTGAGTAGTATCATGTGGTAGGTTGACCCCAAATCCCTATGTCACCAATTGCCCGGGGCGTTGTAGTTTATTATGCTATGCTCGTAGACGGGGTTGGTTGAGTGATTCATATGGGAGATGTGAGAGTCAAGATGATGACAAACCCATGACTTCAAGATGCTCAAGATGGACTTTAAATTCACTACTGGTTGGAGAATAGATTGATGGTCACCCTGGATCAACCAGCGGATGGCCGTGATGTTGGGGATCGTTGCAGAAATTTTAAAAAATTCTACGCATCACCAAGATCTATCGATGGAGTTTACTAGCAACGAGAGGGGAGTGAATCTTCATACCTTTGAAGATCGTGATGCGGAAGCGTTGCAAGACCGCGGTCGGTGGAGTCGTACACGAAGCGATTTAGATCGCGGCCGAATCTGATCTAAGCATCGAACAACGGTGCCTCTGCGTTCAACACACGTGCAACCCGGTGACATTTCCCGTGCCTTGATCCAGCACGGAGAGAGGGAGAGGTTGGGGAAGACTCCGTCCAGCAGCAGCACGACGACGTGGTGGTGGTGGAGGAGCGTGGTACTCCGACAGGGCTTCGCCAAGCTTCGCAGGAGAAGAGGAGTTGGGAGAGGGGGAGGGCTGCGCGAGGGATTGGGTGCGGCTGCCCTCCCACCCCCTCTTTTATATAGGGGCAAGGGAGAGTGGGCCGGCCTCCTCAGATCCAATCTGAGGAGGGGGCGGCGGCCAGAGGGAGGTGGCTTGCCCCCCAAGCCAGGGGCGCCCCCCTTTAGGGTTTCCCCCAACCCTAGGTGCATGGGCCCTAGGGGGGAAGGCGCCCAGCCCATTAAGGGGCTGGTCCCTCTCCATATACATCCCATAGGGCCCTCCGGGGCAGGTGGGCCCTCCTGGTGGACCCCCGGAACCCCTTCGGTGGTCCCGGTACAATACCGGCACCCCCCCCCCCGAACTTTTCCGGTGACCGTATAGTGACTTCCCATATATAAATCTTTACCACCGAAACTTGCCGGATTTCTTCGTGATGTCCGAGATCTCATACGGGACTCCGAACAACATTCGGTAACCACGTACATACATTCCCTATAAACCTAGCGTCATCGAACCTTAAGTGTGTAGATCCTATGGGTTCGGGAACAATGCAGACATGACCGAGACATCTCTCCGGACAATAACCAACAACGGGATTTGGATACCCATGTTGGCTCCCACATGTTCCACGATGATCTTATCGGATGAACCACGATGTCAAGGATTCAATCAATCTCGTATACAATTCCCTTTGTCTACCGGTATAGTACTTGCGTGAGATTCGATTGTCGGTATATCGATACCTTGTTCAATCTCGTTACTGGCAAGTCTCTTTACTCGTTTCGTAACACATCATCCCGTGACCAACTCCTTAGTCACATATAGCTCATTGCGATGATGTCTTACCGAGTGGGCCCAGAGATACCTCTCTGTCATACGGAGTGACAAATCCCAGTCTCGATTCGTGCTAACCCAACAAATACTTTCGGAGATACCCGTAGTGTACCTTTATAGTCACCCAGTTATGTTGTCCGAGAGTTGCACAATCTCATGGTCTAAGGAAAGGATACTTGACATTGGAAAAGCTTTAGCATACGAACTACACGATCTTGTGCTAGGCTTAGGATTGGGTCTTGTCCATCACATCATTCTCCTAATGATGTGATCCCGTTATCAATGACATCCAATGTCCATGGTCAGGAAACCGTAACCATCTATTGATCAACGAGCTAATCAACTAGAGGCTGACTAGGGACATGTTGTGGTCTATGTATTCACACATGCATTACGATTTCCGGATAATACAATTATAGCATAAACACTACTCCCTCCGTCCGGTGAAGAGTGTACATCTAGATATTTTAGGAAAAAATATGAAGTGAAGTAAAAAATGCATTGGAAATGTGCAAGCCACCATCTCTCTTCTCTTTAATTACCCAACCCCCAATGAGCTAAGTGCATGTAGAAATGAAGAAGACCATGTGTGGATTGTTATTGGTCTTGATTACCGTGTGATGTGAGAGAAGTACTTTAAAGTGCATTGGGAATCTAGAAGTACACTCTTTTGTGGACAAATTTTGATGTCAAACGTACACTCTTTACCGGACGGAGGGAGTAGACAATTATCATGAACAAGGAAATATAATAATAACCATTTTATTATTGCCTCTAGGGCATATTTCCAACAGTCTCCCATTTGCACTAGAGTCAATAATCTTGTTATATTGTGATGAATCGAACACCCATAGATTTCTGGTGTTGATCATGTTTTGCTCGTGGAAGAGGTTTAGTCAACAAATCTTCGACATTCAGATATGTATGCACTTTACAAATATCTATGTCTCCATCTTGAATATAATTTTGGATGGAGTTGAAACGACGCTTGATGTGCTTGGTCTTCTTGTGAAACCCGGGCTCTTATGCAATGGCAATAGCTCCAGTGTTGTCACATAAGAGAGTCATTGGGCCCGATGTGCTTGGAATAACTCCTAGGTCGGTGATGAACTCCTTCATCCAGACTCCTTCCTGTGCTGCTTTGGAAGCAGCTATGTACTCCACTTCACATGTAGATGTCGCCACGACACTTTGCTTGCAACTGCACTAGCTGACTGCCCCACCATTCAAAATATACATGTATTCGGTTTGCGACTTTGAGTCATCTGGATCTGTGTCGAAGCTAGCATCGATGTAACCCTTTACGACGAGCTCTTCATCACCTCCATAAATGAGAAACATATCCTTAGTCCTTTTCAGGTACTTCATGATGTTCTTGACCGTTGTCCAGTGTTCCATTCCAGGATCACTTTGGTACCGCCCCACCAAACTTATGGCAAGGTTCACATCAGGTCTGGTACACAGCATGGCATACATAATAGAACCTATGGCCGAGGCATAGGGGATGCCACTCATCTTTTCTCTATCTTCTGTCGAGGTCGGGCATTGAGCTGTGCTCAATCTCATACCTTGCAATACAGGCTAGAACCCTTTCTTGGACTGATCCATATTGAACTTCTTCAATATCTTGTCGAGGTACGTGCTTCGTGAAAGACCAATGAGGCGTCTCGATCTATCTCTATAGATCTTGATGCCTAATATATAAGCAGCTTCTCCAAGGTCCTTCATTGAAAAACACTTATTCAAGTAGGCCTTTATGCTTTCCAAGAGTTCTACATCATTTCACATCAACAATATGTCATCCACATATAATATGAGAAATGCTACAGAGCTCCCACTCACTTTCTTGTAAATACATGCTTCTCCCCAAGTCTGTATGAACGCAAACGCTTTGATCACCTCATCAAAGCGAATGTTCCAACTCCGAGATGCTTGCACCAGCCCATAGATGGAGCGTTGGAGCTTGCATAGCTTGTTAGCATTCTCAGGATTGACAAAACCTTCCGGCTACATCATATACAGTTCTTCCTTAAAGAAGCCGTTAAGGAATGCCGTTTTGGCGCCCATTTGCCATATCTCATAATCATAAAATGCGGCAATTGCTAACATAATTCAGACGGATTTCAACATCGCTACGGGAGAGAAAGTCTCATTGTAGTCAATTCCTTGAACTTGTCGATAACCCTTAGCGACAAGCCGAGCCTTATAGATGGTAAAATTTCCATCCGTGTTAGTCTTCTTCTTAAAGATCCATTTATTTTCTATGGCTTGCCGATCATCGGGCAAGTCAACCAAAGTCCATACTTTGTTATGATACATGGATCCTATCTCGGATTTCATGGCTTCAAGCCATTTGTTGGAATCCGGGCCCGCCATCGCTTCTTCATAGTTCGAAGGTTCACCGTTGTCTAACACCATGATTTCCATGACAGGGTTGCCGTACCACTCTGGTGCGGAACGTGTCCTCATGGACCTACGAAGTTAAGCAGTAACTTGATCTGAAGCTTCATGATCATTATCATTAACTTCCTCTCTAGTCGGTGCAGGCACCACATAAACATCTTCCTGCGCTGCGCTACTTTCCGGTTTGAGAGGGGCGACAATCATCTCATCAAGTTCCACTTTGCTCCCACTTACTTCTTTCGAGAGAAACTCTTTCTCCAGAAAGGATCCATTCTTGGCAACAGAGACCTTGCCTTCGGATCCGAGGCAGAAGGTATACCCAATAGTTTCCTTAGGGTATCCTATGAAGACGCATTTTTTCGATTTGGGTTCGAGCTTTTCAGGTTGAAGTTTCTTGACATAAGCATCACATCCACAAACTTTTAGAAATGACAACTTAGGTTTCTTACCAAACCATAGTTCATATGGTGTCGTCTCAACGGATTTAGACGGTGCCCTATTTAAAGTGAATGCGGCAGTCTCTAAAGCATAACCCCAAAAAGATAGCGGTAAATCGGTAAGAGACATCATAGATCACACCATGTCCAACAGAGTACGATTATGACGTTCGGACACACCGTTATGCTGAGGTGTTCCAGGCGGCGTCAATTGTCAAACAATTCCACATTTCCTTAGGTGCGTGCCAAATTCGTGACTTAAATATTCTCCTCCACGATCTGATCATGAGAACTTTATTTTTTTGTCACGTTGATTCTCAACCACATTCTGAAATTCCTTGAACTTTTCAAAGGTCTCAGACTTGTGTTTCATTAAGTAGACATACCCATATCTACTTAAGTCATCAGTGAGGGTGAGAACATAACGATAGCCACCATGAGCTTCAACACTCATTGGACCGCACACATCGGTATGTATGATTTCCAACAAGTTGGTTGCTCGCTCCATTGTTCCGGAGAACGGAGTCTTGGTCATCTTGCCCAAGAGGCATGGTTCACATGTGTCAAATGATTCATAATCAAGAGACTCCAAAAGTCCATCTGCATGGAGCTTCTTCATACGCTTGACACCAATATGACCAAGGCGACGGTGCCACAAGCATGTGGGACTATCATTATCAACCTTACATCTTTTGGCATTCACACTATGAATGTGTAACATCACGTTAGAGATTCAATAAGAATAAACCATTGACCAGCGGGGCATGAACATAAAACATTTCTCTCATATAAATAGAACAACCATTATTCTCAGATTTAAATGAGTAGCCATCTCGCATTAAACGAGATACAGATACAATGTTCATGCTCAAAGCTGGTACTAAATTACAATTATTGAGGTTTAAAACTAACCCCGAAGGTAGATGTAGAGGTAGCGTGCCGACGACGATCACATCGACCTTGGAACCATTCCCGACGTGCATCGTCAACTCATCCTTCGCCAGTCTCCGCTTATTCCGCAGCTCCTGCTTTGAGTTACAAATGTGAGCAACTGCACTGGTATCAAATACCCAGGAGCTACTACGAGCGCTGGTAAGGTACACATCAATAATATGTATATCACATATACCTTTGACGTTGTCGGCCTTCTTATCCGCTAAGTATTTGGGGCAATTCCGCTTCCAGTGACCCGTTCCCTTGCAATAAAAGCACTCAGTCTCAGGCTTGGGTCCATTCTTTGGCTTCTTCCCGGCAACTGTCTTACCGGGCGCGGCAACTCCTTTGCCGTCTTTCTTGAAGTTCTTATTACCCTTGCCTTTCTTGAACTTAGTGGTTTTATTCACCATCAACACTTGATGTTCCTTTTTGATCTCCACCTCCGCTGATTTCAGCATTGAATATACCTCTAGAATGGACTTCTCCATCCCTTGCATATTGAAGTTCATCATAAAGCTCTTGTAGCTAGGTGGGAGCGACTGGAGGATTCTGTCAATGACCGCGTCATCTGAGAGATTAATTCCTAGCTGAGACAAGCGGTTGTGCAACCCAAACATTTTGAGTATATGTTCGCTGACAGAACTATTTTCCTCCATTTTACAACTGTAGAACTTGTCGGAGACTTCATATCTCTCGACCCGGGCATGAGCTTGGAAAACCATTTTCAGCTCTTGGAACATCTCATATGCTCCGTGTTGCTCAAAATGCTTTTGGAGCCCCGATTCTAAGCTGTAAAGCATGGCGCACTGAAGCAGGGAGTAATCATCACTACGCGACTGCCAGGCATTCATAACGTCTTGAGTTGCTGGGAAAACGGGTGTGTCACCTAGCGGTGCTTCAAGGACATATGCTTTCTTGGCAGCTACGAGGATGATCCTCAAGTTATGGACCCAATCCGTATAGTTGCTACCATCATCTTTCAGCTTGGTTTTCTCTACGAACGCGTTGAAGGTGAGGGCAACATTAGCGTGGGCCATTGGATCTACAAGACATATTGTAAATATTTTAGACTATGTTCATGATAATTAAGTTCATCTAAACAAATTTAATGAATTCCCACTCAGATAGGCATCTCTCTAGTCATCTAAGTGATACATGATCCGAATCGACTAGGCTGTGTTCGATCATCACGTGAGACGGACTAGTCATCAACGGTGAACATCTTCATGTTGATCGTATCTCCTATACGACTCATGTTCGACCTTTCGGTCTTCCGTGTTTTGAGGCCATGTCTGTACATGCTAGGCTCGTCAAGTCAACCCCAAGTGTATTGCGTGTGTAAATCTGGCTTACACCCGTTGTATGCGAACGTTAGAGCCTATCACACCCGATCATCACGTGGTGCTTCGGAACAACGAACCTTAGCTATGGTGCATAGTTAGGGGGAAAACAATTCTTGAAATTTTACTGAGAGATCATCTTATTTATGCTACCGCCTTTCTAAGCAAATAAGATGTAAAACATGATAAACATCACATGCAATCAAATAGTGACATGATATGGCCAATGTCACTTTGCTCCTTTCGATCTCCATCTTCGGGGATCCATGATCATCATCGTCACCGGCATGACACAATGATCTCCATCATCGTGTCTTCATGAAGTTGTCTCGCCAAACGTTACTTCTACTACTATGGCTAACGGTTAGCAATAAAGTAAAGTAATTACATGGCGTTTTCAATGACACGCATGTCATACAATAAAATAAGACAACTCATATGGCTCCAGCCGGTTGTCATGCTCATCGACATGCAAGTCGTGATTCCTATTACAAGAACATGATTAATCTCATACATCACATATATATCATTCATCACATCCTTTTGGCCATATCATATCACACGGCACATGCTGCAAAAACAACTCAGACGTCCTCTAATTGTTGTTGCAAGTTTTTACGTGGATTCTATAGGTTTCTAGCAAGAACATTTCTTACCTACGCCAAAACCACAACATGATATGCCACTTACTATTTACCCTTCATAAGGACCCTTTTCATCGAATCTGATTCGACTAAAGTGGGAGAGACAGACACCCGCTAGCCACCTTATGCAACTAGTGCATGTCAGTCGGTGGAACCTGTCTCACGTAAGTGTACGTGTATGGTCGGTCCGGGCCGCTTCATCCCACGATGCTGCCGAATCAAGATAATACTAGTAGCAACAAGTAAATTGACAAAATCTATGCCCACAACAACTTGTGTTCTACTCGTGCATAGTAACTACGCATAGACCTAGCTCATGATGCCAATGTTGGGGATCGTTGCAGAAATTCAAAAAATTTCAACGCATCACCAACATTTATCTATGGAGTTTACTAGCAACGAGAGGGGAGTGCATCTTCATACATTTGAAGATCGCGATGCGGAAGCGTTGCAAGAACGCGGTCGATGGAGTCGTACACGAAGCGATTCAGATCGCGGCCGAATCCGATCTAAGCACCGAACAACGGTGCCTCCGTGTTCAACACACGTGCATCCCAGTGACGTCTCCCGCGCCTTGATCCAACATGGAGAGAGGGAGAGGTTGGGGAAGACTTCGTCCAGCAGCAGCACGATGGCGTGGTGGTGGTGGAGGAGCGTGGTACTCCGGCAGGGCTTCGCCAAGCTTCGTAGGAGAGGAGGAGGAGTTGGGAGAGGGGGAGGGCTGCGCCAAGGATTGGGTGCGGCTGGCCTCCAACCCCCTCTCTTTATATAGGGGCAAGGGATAGGGGGCCGGCCCTCTCAGATCCAATCTGAGGACGGGGCGGCAGCCATAGGGAGGTGGCTTGCCCCCAAGCCAGGGGGCGCCCCCCTTTAGGGTTTCCACCAACCCTAGGCGCATGGGCCCTAGGGGGGAAGGCGCCCAGCCCACTAAGGGGCTGGTCCCTCTCCATATACAGATCATAGGGCCCTCCGGGGCAGGTGGACCCTCCCGGTGGACCCCCAGAACCCCTTCGGTGGTCCCGGTACAATACCGACACCCCAAACTTTTCCGGTGCCATATAGAGACTTCCCATATATAAATCTTTACCTCCGGACCATTCCGGAACTCCTCCTGATGTCCGGGATCTCATCCGGGACTCCGAATAACATTCAGTAACCACGTACATACATTCCCTTTAACACCCAGAACTCCTCGTGACGTTGGGCTCTAACTGAACCAGAGCGAGGCGTTGGGCTCTAACTGAACCCGAGCGATTGCACTGCAGGCTACGCGTTATTGAACCCGAGCGGTCGATCGATGGCTGTTAACTGAACCCGATCGAGGATTCCATCGCTACTGATGCTAACTGAAGCCAATTGATGCTGCCTGTGGATGAGCAGTGATCGTTGCTGGGGGGGTTTGGATGAACAGTTCCCGGTGGGGGTGGATGAACATGAACCCGTGGTGTTGCCTCTAGATGAATAGGACCCCGATCGATCGAGCCGGTTGGGGCTAGATGAACAGGACCCCGTGGAGGGCTGGATGAACAGGACCACCCCGTGGAGGGCGGGATGAACAGTAGACGGTGGAGGGCTGGACGAACAGTAGCCCGTGGAGGGGTGGTTGAACAGTAGCCCGTGGAGAGGGCTGGTTGAATAGTAGCCGGTAGAGTAGCGCGCGGTGGAGGCTGGATGAACAGGAGCCCATGGATGAACAGTCGTAGGTGGAGGCATGAGGAGGTCGACGGTGAATGAATAGTAGCCCGTGAAGGCTGGAGGGGGTCGACGGTGGAGATGAACAGTATCCCGTGGAGCCCTGATTTGCGGTACGCCACACCCCTCCCGATGAACAGGACCCCCGTTTCAACCGTAGTGCTCCAACACAAGACCGTTTCCTCCGTTTTGCGGTACGCCACACCCCTCCTGATCAACAGGACCCCCGTTTCGACCGTAGGAGGTATGTTTCCTCCATTTTGCAGTACGCCAGACCCCTCCCGATGAACAGGATCCCGTTTCGACCATGGCCGGTCGAACACAAGGCAGTTTCCTCCGTTCTGCAGTACGCCAGGCCTTGTTTCCATCGGATGTTGCGTCCAAGCCCTCCTGATGAACACGACGACGCATTCCGTTCCGACCCAGCTGGTTGGCTCCCCATGAACACGACGACGACACTGTTTCTCCGTTCCGACCCAGCCATGTACACGAGCCCTGGCCGTACATATGCGCGAGTAGGCGTTCGAGACCCTGCCCATATGTACGTACGTGGCTGTATTTTCTTTCTTGCACACTTGCTGCTGTACGTACGTGTACATTCTACGTGCGCGCCTCTACTACGTCACGTGCGCGCCTCTACATCGACCAGTATGTACGTACACGTTCGCGCCCAGAATGACAACACCACGTACGCTTTGACCAGGTGGGTCCCGATAGTCAGGCACTTACTTGCCTGCGAAGATGTAGCTGGTGGGTCCCAGCAGTCAGGGGGGCAAATCATTTTTTTGCCCGGACGCACTTCCTTGAGTGCGAAGATGTAGCTGGTGGGTCCCAGCAGTCAGGGGGAAACATTTTTCTTTTGCGAAATACGATGGCCCGTTCAGTGGGTCCCCGCTGTCAGGTGGAGGAAAAATTATTTTGCGTGTAATAAGGAGGCACTTCCTTGCTGTGGCCATGGACCCATCTGCCAGCCTCTCCACGTACAGTTCACGTCCGATGGAAGCCGTTCCTTGACCACGCCGCGCCGAGAGCACCAGGGCGGTGGACGACGACGAGGCCTTGGAAAGGGACGACGCGGAGCCGGGGAGGACGCGGCAGTGGGTGCCCACGCGTAGAGGAGTATGACGGTTCACTGGTTCGTTGCGGTGTGAGGCTGCCATCGCCGCAGAATAACAGAGGGTGTGGGTGAGTAGAGGGATGGCCTGGCCAGGGGTGGGAGTAGTAGGGGGCGGTGAGGCCTCCGCCGCATCGCAGCCGGCCATGGGAGGCAGGAGCACGAGGCACGACCGGCACTGGTTTGGGCGGCTAGAGCAAGAAGACCAGAGGTTGAAGAAGCACTACGGCCGTTGGATGGACATTGTACGGTCACCGGAGCTAGAATCGTGCATATCGACTAACTTGACAAAGCCCTCCATCCTCGTCAACTTAGTAGGCTCACAAGTCAGCCTGCCACTATACTAGGTCCCAGCTAGCAGGGGGAGTATTCATTTTTTTGTGCGTAATAAGGAGGCACTTCCTTGCGTGCGAAGATATATCTGGTGGGTCCAAGTTGTCAGTGGCGGTAACATTTTTTTCACGAAATACAGAGGCCCTTTCAGTGGGTCCCATATGTCAGGTGGAGGAATCATTATTTTGCGCGTAATAAGGAGGCATTTCCTTGCGTGCGGCCGTGGAGCCAGCTGTCAGCCTCTCCACGTACAGTCCACTTCAGACGCATGTCGGTCGTTGACCACGTTGACCAGGCCGCGCCGAGAGCACCAAGGCGGTAGACGACGGCGAGGCCTAGGAAGGGAAAGACACAGAGGCAGGGAAGGCTCGCCAGTTGTTTCCCACGCGGAGGGGAGTACGACTATATGAGGGTTTACTGGTTCGTCTGCCGTCGGCGAAGAATAACAATAGGTGTGGGTGATTAGAGGGATGGCTAGGCCAGCGATGGGAGTACGGTGGGGCGGTGAGGCCTGCGCGGCAGCTCTGCCGGCCACGAGGAAGAGGGAGCAGGCAGTCCCGCTGTCGCTTGTTTGAGCGGCTGGAGCAGGAATAGCAGAGATTGAAGAAGCACGACGGCCGTTGGATGGACATCCAACAGTCACTGCTTATGCGTCAACCTTTTTTTAGGAAACCCTCAAATCCGTGGAAAACATCATACAACCCATCTGCCATTATTTCTAATAATTTACAGCCCATTTGCTAATTCTTAAGGTTTTTTTGGAGCCCATATTCTTTTTGTTAGCATTACAGCCCATATTGTGGCCACGGTTAAAAAATTATACGAAATTTTGCATATTTCGGTGCGGTCCGAACTGTTTTTAATCCCGAAATTTCGAGTCACATTCAAACTGATTTTAAAAATAAATGTATATCAATATAAAATCCAGCAAATTGTCCATGCATAAAAATCAATGCAATTTAAGATCTCGAAATGAAAAAAAGAAATTTGAAACTAATTGCCGGTTTGATGTGTTTTAAAAATGTACATCCCATTTCTCATTACTGATAGGCCATTTTCTCGGCCAGCCGAATGAAGCTCTCCTCGTCTTGAAAGATTTGCAGCCCAACAGGCCTGACAAAGCGACTTACTTGGCTAATCACAAAAAACTGGGCTGTGGCCGTGGACCCAGCTGTCAGCCTCTCCACGTACAGTACTCTTCCGATGGAAGTCGGTCGTTGACCACATTGACCACGTTGACCACAAAAACCAAGCCTGGGCAGTCTACATCCCAGTTGAAACTTGCTTGACCTGAAAAAACAATATACGTGCTCAATAAACGAGAGAATTCTGCAAGTACAAACTATTAATCGGGATGCAGCAGGGATATTGTTTTTTCATCGTGATAATAAGAGCATGCACTTGTTTAATTTTTTTTGGAGAACTGGGAATTCAAACGGCACGTGCTTATGCTACCCATCAAATAAAAATCAAGTGCCTGAAAATTCGTTTCGAAACACATGATTCAGCTTTATATCCACGTCGACCCTCGGCATGATGGTTGGAAGCAAATGCCAAGTTCATACCAAAAGATCGTTAACAACAATACCAACTTGCGAACGACAAGGTAGTACAAGTACTAATACCAAACTAACTTATAATCTTTTTACTCCTGGCCCTAGTGTTCGTCTGGTAGAAAATCTTGCAGAGGACCAGCTCCCACTCGTTCTCTTGCTCCAGGTCCCCGAGGTGGTATTGGTGCATCACCCAGTTGGTCCTCTGTTGGTCGAAGTTCTTGTTGGTGTGCAGCACCAGAACCTTTTTGCTGCCCGTCTGTCGGCCGTTGACCATCACCGGCAAGGTATTGCCGGTGTTGTGCCACATCGCATGCATGCCGCACTCCGAATTTATCTTGCGACGCGTCCACGTGACCCTTTTGAACACCCTGGAATTGCGCTGGAAGAAATGCTTGCTTAGGCCACTCAGTGTGATACCTGTAGTATTGTCGAATACTTGTTTTAGTGTACGTAGTTGGCATTTTCATAACATCTTTGGCATGTTGCAGTCACTTGTTTCACTTTTTATTAACTATAAAATTGTAAATGCTTCACCAGGTCTGCGTCTAAAAAGAAAAATAGAGCTATAAACAAAGGAATATGTTTGTGCAAGTAGACGGCCGATCGGTGTCTTACCTGGAAGTTTCTCAGGATGGGTGTAGCATATGCCGTGCTCGCTGTCGATGGTTGTTATGAACAAATCCATGAGAGGGTGAGATCTCGCACTGTCGGCACTCACTTTGGCCTCAAGGTGCTCGATCAGCTACTGATCCGTGGGATCGAACTTGACGCTAGCCGGCAGCACCGGCCAATCCTTCTTCGACTTGCATCGGTTAATTCCAGTTATATGGTACTCAATGTATGATCAATCGACTGTTTGAAGTGAATGATGAAATATTTCGATAGATAAGTGGTACTACAAATCTGAAGTCCAGAATACCCGAACACGCCGCCGGGATTCTTCTGTCACCTCAAGTCAATTATTGTGTGGACATGATGAATAATTTGGCCAACGTATACTAGTACTGTTGGGGATATAAGTATTTGATACGTCCATTTTGCATCATGCTTATATGTTGATATTTATTGCATTATGGGCTGTTATGACACGTTATGTCACAATACTTATGCCTTTTCCCTCTTATTTTACAAGGATTACATGAAGAGGGAGAATGCCGACAGCTGGAATTCTCGGCTAGAAAAGAAGCAAACTCTGGAAACCTATTCTGCACAACTCAAAAAGCTCTGAAACTCCACAGGACACCGTTTCAGAAAATATAAAAAATATCTGGCGAAAGAAGATCACCAGGGGGGCCACCACCTGTCCACGAGGGTGGGGGGTGCCCCCCTCTAGGCGAGCCCCGGCCTCGTGGCCCCCGCCGATGCCCATCTTCTCCTATATGAGGTGTTTTGACCTGGAAAAAATCATGAGGAGGCTTTCGGGACCAGACGCCGCCGTCTCGAGGCGGAACCTTGGCGGAAACCAATCTAGGGCTCCGGCAGAGTTGTTCTGCCGGGGATACTTCCCTCCGGGAGGGCGAAATCGTCACCGCCGCCATCACCAACAACTCTCCCATCTTGGGGAGGGCTATCTTCATCAACATCTTCACCAACACCATCTCCTCTCAAACCCTAGTTCATCTCTTGTATCCAGTCTTTGTACCCAAACCTTAGATTGGTACATGTGGGTTGCTAGTAGTGTTGATTACTCCTTGTAGTTGATGCTAGTTGGTTTATTTGGTGGAAGATCATATGTTCAGATCCATTATGCATATTAATTCCCTCTGATCGTGAACAATATTATGTCTTGTGAGTAGTTACTTTTGTTCCCGAGGACATGGGAGAAGTCTTGCTATAAGTAGTTATGTGAATTTGGTATTCGTTCGATATTTTGATGAGATGTATGTTGTCTCTCCTCTAGTGGTGTCATGTGAACGTCGACTACATGACACCTCACCATTGTTTGGGCCTAGAGGAAGGCATTGGGAAGTAATAAGTAGATGATGGGTTGCTAGAGTGACAGAAGCTTAAACCCTAGTTTATGCGTTGCTTCGTAAGGGGCTGATTTGGATCCACTTGTTTCATGCTATGGTTATGTTGAAAGTGCAACTAATCCCCGGGTGGTTTTGGTAATTAATAACAACATATATATCATTGAACTAATATTTACTTGAGAATCATTTCAGAAAAGTTCAATGATATGGGTATGGAAATGTCTGAAGAAGTGGACCCCTCAAAATGCTAAGACAAGCATTGGCAAAAGCTCAAGACTCTATTTTTGTTTTAGTGATCAAAGATCACATTGAGTCCATAGGAAAAGCCAATACTATTAAAAGGGGATGAGGTTGTGTTAATGATCTGGTTGCTCAAGTGCTTGGTGATCTAGCTCCCTCAACTATCAGCACTCTTCACTACTTAACACACTCATAAGTAATCTCGGACAAACCGATTCTGCAAACTCAGTCCCACCGAGATGAACCACCTCAGTTATTCTTCCAAACCCTAATTTCTCGGTCCATCCGATTTTGAGTTTCGGTCTCACCGAAAATGGACTGCCAACCTTCTGTAACCAATTGACATCACTTCGGAATATCCGAGTTGTTACTTTCGGTCTCACCGAGATGGCAAGCTCCAACCTTTGACTCACTTCGGACACACCAAGATGGTATTTTCGGTCCCACCGAAAATCCCAACGTTCACTATATTTGAACTTTCGGTCTGACCGAGTTTTAACTTCGGTCTCACCGAGATTGGTCAAATGTGTGTGTAATGGTTGGATTTTGTGTGGAGGCTATATATACCCTTCCACCCCCTCTTCATTCGTGGAGAGAGCCATCAGAAAGTCTACCACTCCTACCATATACTTTCTGAGAAGTGAACCACCTACCCTTGTGTTGAGATCAAGCCATTCCATTCCTACCATATGAAACTTGATTTCTAGCCTTCCCAAGTTGCTTTCCACACAAATCTTTCTTCCACCACAGCCATATCAGTGAGGAGAGTTGAGTGTTGGGGAGATTATCATTTGAAGCACAAGAGCAAGGAGTTCATCATCATCAACACCGTCTATTACCTTTTGGAGGGTGGTGCCTCCTAGATTGGTTAGGTGTCGCTTGGGAGCCTCCGTCTTCGAGATGTGGAGTTGAACCAAGAAGTTTGTAAGGGCAAGGAGATCGCCTACTTCGTGAAGATCTACCCCGAGTAAGGCTAGTCCTCCGTGGGCGTAGGCCGTGATGGAATAGACAAGGTTGCTTCTTCGTGGACCCTTCGTGGGTGGAGCCCTCCGTGGACTCGCGCAGCCGTTACCCTCCGTGGGTTGAAGTCTCCATCAACGTGGATGTACGATAGCACCACCTATCGGAACCACGACAAAAATCTTCGTGTCACCAAACTGCGTTTGATCTTCTCCACCTCTCTTTTACATGTGCAATTTACTTTCCGCTGCTATTACTCTAGAATTGCATGTGTAGGGTGATACTTGAATTGATCTTAATTGTGAAACTGCCAAAAACATTGCATGATCCAAAGGCAGAATTTTTATATTGTCAAGTAGTCTAATCACCCCCCCTCTAGACCTACTTTCGATCCTACAAGTGGTATCAGAGCTTTGGTCTCCATTGTTTTGGTTTCCATTGCATTGGACTCCATAAGCTTGGTTTCACAACCTAGGAGAGTATGGCGTCTAGTGAGGGTAATTATCGTAGAGGTCCTTACTTTGATGGTACAAATTTTGCTAGTTGGAAGCATAAAATGAAAATGCATATTCTTGGTCATAACCCAGCCGCATGGGGCATTATTTGTGTTGGTATGCAAGGTGATTTCTTTGAATAAGGAAAAGTTCCGGATCGCGAAGCTACACCGGAAGAGTTGCGAATGTTGCAAAAACAATGCTCAAGCCTGTGACATTCTCTTCAATGCTTTGTGTCCCGAAGAGTTCAACAAAATCAGCCGTCTTGAGAATGCTAAAGAGATTTGGGATACTTTGGTCGAAATGCACGAAGGTACTGAATCTGTGAAGGAATCAAAGCTAGATATTCTTCAAGGTCAACTTGACAAGTTCAAGATGAAGGATGGTGAAGGAGTCGCTGAAATGTACTCTAGGCTTGCTCTCATCACAAATGAGATTGCCGGCTTAGGAAGCGAAGAAATGACCGACCGATTCATCATTAAGAAGATTCTTAGAGCTTTGGATGGAAAATATGACACCGTGTGCACTTTGATCCAAATGATGCCAAACTACAAGACCCTCAAGCCAACTGAAGTCATTGGAAGAATTGTTGCTCATGAGATGACACTTAAGGATAAGGAAGAGCTTCACAACAAGTCAAGTGGTGCTTACAAAGCTACAAGTGATGCTCCTACTACCTCAAGTGACAAGCTAATTTCCAATGAAGAGATAAGCCTAATGGTCAGGAACTTCAACAAGTTCTACAAGAATAGAGGCAAAGAAAGAAGCTCAAAGTCTAGATCATATGATGAAAAGAGATCTTCTAGCCGTGATCGAAACTGCTACAATTGTGGAAGACCCGGACACTTCTCAAATGAGTGTACGGCTCCCCACAAGAGAAGAGAAGAATCTCCAAGAAGAAGAGCAAGAGATGAGTCACCTCGGAGAGAGAGAAGGAGTAGAGATGATCGTTATGAACGAAGACCCTCTCGGAGAAGCAAGGATTCGGAGAGGAAAGACAAGTCATCAAGGAGCTACACAAGAAGAAGACATCAAGCTCATATAGGTGAATGGGTCTCCGGCTCCGACTCCGACAATCAATCCGATGAAAGCTATCACTCCGACTCCGACTATAGTCAAGATGAAGGTGTTGCCGGACTTGCACTCGTATCCTCCAACTCCAACTCCTACGACTTATTTGATTCACCAAATGAGGGAATTGGAAGATGCTTCATGGCTAAAGGCCCCAAGGTAACACACCCTGAATTCATTGACTTTGATAGTGATGAGGATGACTTGCTTGGTAAAGATGAGCTCTTGCATGATAAATCTAGCGAGCTTAGTAATGATGAAAATGCTAGTAGTCTTTATAGTCGAGAAGAGTCGAATGACAATGCTATGAAGGAGATTGAGCGTCTAACTAAAGAACTAAACACTCTTAAGTTAGCCCATGAAACAACTCAAGAAGATCATAGAGAGCTCCTAAGATCTCATGAGAAGCTACGCTTCGAGAAGCTCACTCTAGAGCAAGAACATGAGTTTCTAAAAGCGATCAATGACGATCTTCGAAAGAAGAGTTCTTCATATCTTGCCAAACGACTTCTCTTGTCTAATTTCTTTCCACCTATTAAGACTAAGCATGACAAACATAAGAAAAATTCTTCCTCTAGTAGTAACAATGACAATGTTAAATCAAATGTTGTTACTTCTAGTAGTTCTCTTGATTCCACTAACAATGTTTCAAGCCAAGTTACACTTGAGCAAGAAAATAGCTTATTGAAGGAAATCATAGAGAAAGGTGTCTACAAGAGTCTTGCCGGAAGCAAGAACTTTGAGGAGATTGTTCGCAAACAAGGAAGACACCGGAAGAATCAAGGGATTGGTTTTGAGCGAAAGTTCAACGCCGAAGGTGTTGAGTGGGAAGAAGGTCAATACCATACTCCACAGTTTGTTTCACAAAAGGAGAAGTATGATCCTACTTCTTCCAATGTGGAACAAGCTCAAGATGACCTTCCATCACAAGACCACAAGCTAAAGGCCAAGGACAAGCTTCAAGAGGAGATTAATGCATTCATTGAA
This sequence comes from Secale cereale, assembly GCA_902687465.1. Taxonomy (NCBI): domain Eukaryota; kingdom Viridiplantae; phylum Streptophyta; class Magnoliopsida; order Poales; family Poaceae; genus Secale; species Secale cereale. The sequence continues at coordinate 602,155,430 of LR738713.1, read as the reverse complement.
GCACCTCAAGCCATGGTCAAGTGGGTTCCCAAGGACACATCAAGTTCTACTTCGTCAAGCTCAACTACAACATCAAGGATTCCCATCAAGATGATGTGGATCCCAAAGAAGAAGAACTAGTAGGTTCTTGAGGGTGACTCCGTCAACAAACTTCACTCATATTCATTTTGGCAAGAACTTGTGCAATCAACTTCCACATCATGCACTAGTTCATGGAGTCACAAACCCTCTTGTTGGTAAGTCAAGGGACAAGGTAATCATTGTTTTCATGGACATCATCTTTTGTGTACTTCACTCTATGTCTATGGATATTCTTGTTTGTTCCTTGTGGGACTAACCCATGTAGGTATTGAAAGTGCCCTAATCCAAAGGATTGCTCCCAACTCTTGATGATCTGCATCAACATTGAGCATCCACATCTTCAACATCTACATGAAGTCTTCTACGACAACCCAAGGTTAGTTTGACCCTTTGAAAGGGGTTCTCACATCTAGGGGGAGCTTTGCTTTAAAAAATTGAGCTAAAGCATCTCCAAATGATGTGAACACATAAATGCTTTATGTAAAAGTGGTAACCCCACTTGTGCTTAAACGATGAGTATGACCTATGATCAAATGTTCTCATTTGGCTCCTAAGTCAATATACTCATATATAGATGACCTAGTCATCGACAAATTGTGTGCTAGTAGCTAGAGTGTTGGTTGTGCATGTTTGACACATATTTCATTTGCTATCTTATTGTGTGAGCATGTTGAATGCATGATTTCATCCATTCAAGGACATCCATTTGTTGTTTTGATTGTTTTGATCTTTCTGGCCAAATGGATGGACAAGAATGCCTAAGCACCTTCTCTAGCTATCTATGCTTTCTTGTCTCAAATTCTATTCATGCTCATATCACAACTTTGAACAAGTCTTTTTCGGACAGTCCGAGTGAGGAGCACTCGGAGCCACCGATTCGTCTAAGGCTGACTTCCAAAACCTTCGAAGTCCATTTCGGTCTGACCGGCTTCTCAATCTCGGTCCAACCGAAACGCTTAGACTGATCTAGGTTTCATCTCGGTGAAACCGAGTTCAAACTCTCGGTCTGACCGATATGCGTAACTGCACAGCAGTTATACATCTCGGTGACACCGAGTTTTTCAACTCGGTCCCACCGACAGCATGGGGTTATATATACCTGAGGGCTGCGCGCGATTTAATTCTTCAAACCGTTCGCCCCCAAGACCCCTGCTGCCGTCGCCCTGGTCTACGGATCGTCGCCGTCGTCGCCTGTGCGCCCTCGCCGCAGGTCTCCGCCGCCGTCAACGGTAATCATCTCCACCGTTGCCGCCGTAGAGGGATTCCACCAAGTTAGGGTGTATCCCGATCCCTTTCGTGCTCCCCATCCGATTCTTGCACGATAGGCTTGCCATGATTCAATCCACGTTTGAGATATTCCCTATACATTAGTTCAAATCCTCTAGTTTCGAGCAAAATTCTTAGGTTTAGGTTTCCACGGAATGCATCTCGGTGAAGCCGATTTTGAAACTCGGAATGACCGATTTGGCCTCTGGCCATTGCACTGCATCATTCGGTTTAACCGAGTTGTGCCAATCGGAATGACCGAAACGTAGTTTCAGTGAAACCCTAAGTTATCGGTAGGACCGAAACCCATTTCGGTCTGACCGAAAGTGGTGTTTAGGTTTCTGCTGAACACTTCGGTTTCACCGAAACTTGAAATCGGTTTGACCGAAATACATTCTGTGAAAACTCAAAACTAAGTTTTGAACTCATTTTTTTTGCAAAAACCTCTGCAGTTGTGATAACTCTTCTACTCTGCCTATACCTTATCTTTTCACTGGTTTTTCAGCCATGTCAGATGTCAGTGACAGCCAGAACAGGTCTGAATCACCGTTTGCTGAAATTCCAGAGGCAGATACAAGTCCTGCTAGCAGCTCCAGTGATGATGGTGAGAGGAGCACCCCTAGTGGTTTGCCTCCTGCAGCCACCAGAACCAGGAAGAAGAGAATTTCTGATGATGAGGACTCTGACTTTGTTGCTGAGGAAGTTACCTCCAAGCCAAAGAGGAATGTGGTTGCCAAAGAGCACCAAGGGCAGCAGTCAAGGAAAGGCACAAGCAAAGTAAAGCAGTCAGCAGTTGCAAAGAAGCTCAACTTGGAAGAGCCTGCTCCAAGCAAGGTGAAGAAGACTTCCAAAAGGAAGAGGGTAGTATATGCTGAACCTCAAGTTGATGCTGCAGAAGAAGAAGAAGAAGAAGATGCACCCCAGCCTCCTCCTCAGAAAGCTAAGTTCATGGGTGATGCTATTCGGGCTCAAGCCTCCTCTAAACCCAAGAAGCCTGCTCAAGCCAAGGCAGCTCCAGCTAAGCCCAAGAGAACAACCAGAAGCATTCCAGCTTCTGAGAAGAACAAAGGTGAGATGCCACCGTCTGAATCAGATGAAGAGCATGTGTTGCTTAAGCTCCGTCCCAAGTTGCCACTCCACAATGATGCTCATCCTCAAGCTGAGGACATGAAGGCAAGGAAGGACAAAGGTCTCAGGCTATGGAGACAGTCTGATCCATATGCTGTAAGGAGAAGGACTGCTGTGGACCCCAGATTCCACACCAGAGAGCAGCAGGATTTCTATGAGACCGTGCTGATGGATAAGAAGCCCATTGTTGCTGACACCAGGTATGTTGACTGGAAGTATATTGATAGTGAAGAGCACCGGGACTTCTTTCCCCATGTGCATGAGAGCTTTACTGCATGTGGAGTTGCTGATTTTGTGGGTCAAGAGCTGACAGCTTGGAATGACGAGATGATCATGCAGTTCTATGCCACAGCCCACTTCTATCCTGATGGCAAGATCACCTGGATGACTGAAGGTCAAAGGTTTTCTTCGACTATTGAAGAATGGGCAGAACTTCTGAACGCTCCAGTGCAGAGAGAGGACGACATTGATGTCTATGGGATTCCTAAGAAGAGTCATGATTCCATGAAGAACATGTACAAGGAGATCCCGGCTGCTGATTTGGAAGGATGGAAGCTTGGCTCAGTGTACTATCTCCAGGTAGGTCTGACCACCACTAACACTATTCTGAGGCACACTTTGATGCCCAAGTCTGGAGACCACCGCATGATTCGAGGCTATTCTATCAACATGCTGCACATTCTCGATGAGAAGGCACCTTTCAAGGTGATGGACTTGATGGTAGAGACCATTAAGAGGACAGCAGCTGACCAGAAGAGGTCGTGTGGGTTTGCTCCGCAGATTCAGATGCTCATCAACGCCAAGTTTGGCACAGGCAAATTCATGTTGGATAGGAAGCACTTGCCACTGCAGCCAGAGCATGAGGACAACGTAGTTGTGATGGATGAAGAGGATCCTACCTCAGTTGAAGGACAAGCCAAAATCGAAGCTGCGAAGAAGGCTAAAGCTGACAAAGAGGCAGCAGCAGCAGCAGCTAAGCCAAAGAGCTTCGGAGAACAGATTCTTGAAGCTACCCAGAGGATTGAACAACGCCTGGCCAGCATTGAGCAATCTCAGGAGAGCCTAGAGAGGATTGTTGAGGACAAGATCCACGCTCTGGACGTGAAGCTGACTGAGATTCAGGTGTCTGTCAACAAGCTTGAGGCAGACATGGAGGAGACAAGGCAGGAGAGAGCAGAGCTTATGCAGGATGATCTAGTCCAGGACTCTCATCGCCAGACTACTCCGGTTCCGAGAGGATCCAGATCTGCAGCTATCCCAGTGACAGACTCCAGGGCTACCACTTCAGCACCAGCTACAGCTCCAGCAGTTCCTCCAGCTCCAGCGTCCACTCCTCCACCGCAGACATCAGCAGAAGTCTTCGCCGAGGCAGCTATCTCTACACCGACATCTACGCAGACGGGAGCCGCCAGCAGAGCCCGCAGTGACGCTTAGCTCTATACCTTTTCGAACTTTTTGGTAACTTGTTGCCAAAGGGGGAGAAATTGTTATAGATCATAGGGCTTCGAGAGAGAGAGTGCTCTTTCGTCTTTCGTTCTTTTGCCATTTTTCTTTGAGATACATTGGTTTCTTTTGGTTCTTGATACTTTAAGTGTGCTTGCTACTTCGTTTGATGCTATCTTAATGAGTGCCTAGTCATACTATGCTTTAATGTGTGCTTATTTCTTATCATATGCTATTCCTTATTGTATGGCTATTTACTCTTGTCTTGGTGATTGAGTGCATGTTATTCATTCTTATCATTTTGTGCGCTCCACCAAGATGTATGTGACATGGAAGAGTGACCCATAATCCTAATCGATTGTGCATTTGCATTCAAACGCAAATTTTAAATAATGCACAAATTTAGGGGGAGCTCTTGTTTATCACATACTTCTCAAAGCGACGATATTATTCATTGATTATATCTTTTGTCGAAGCTTTGATCTATATGTTGTCATCAATTACCAAAAAGGGGGAGATTGAAAGTGCAACTAATCCCCGGGTGGTTTTGGTAATTAATAACAACATATATATCATTGAACTAATATTTACTTGAGAATCATTTCAGAAAAGTTCAATGATATGGGTATGGAAATGTCTGAAGAAGTGGACCCCTCAAAATGCTAAGACAAGCATTGGCAAAAGCTCAAGACTCTATTTTTGTTTTAGTGATCAAAGATCACATTGAGTCCATAGGAAAAGCCAATACTATTAAAAGGGGATGAGGTTGTGTTAATGATCTGGTTGCTCAAGTGCTTGGTGATCTAGCTCCCTCAACTATCAGCACTCTTCACTACTTCGGACAAACCGATTCTGCAAACTCAGTCCCACCGAGATGAACCACCTCAGTTATTCTTCCAAACCCTAATTTCTCGGTCCATCCGATTTTGAGTTTCGGTCTCACCGAATATGGACTGCCAACCTTCTGTAACCAATTGACATCACTTCGGAATATCCGAGTTGTTACTTTCGGTCTCACCGAGATGGCAAGCTCCAACCTTTGACTCACTTCGGACACACCGAGATGGTATTTTCGGTCCCACCGAAAATCCCAACGTTCACTATATTTGAACTTTCGGTCTGACCGAGTTTTAACTTCGGTCTCACCGAGATTGGTCAAATGTGTGTGTAACGGTTGGATTTTGTGTGGAGGCTATATATACCCCTCCACCCCCTCTTCATTCGTGGAGAGAGCCATCAGAAAGTCTACCACTCCTACCATATACTTTCTGAGAAGTGAACCACCTACCCTTGTGTTGAGATCAAGCCATTCCATTCCTACCATATGAAACTTGATTTCTAGCCTTCCCAAGTTGCTTTCCACAGAAATCTTTCTTCCACCACAGCCATATCAGTGAGGAGAGTTGAGTGTTGGGGAGATTATCATTTGAAGCACAAGAGCAAGGAGTTCATCATCATCAACACCGTCTATTACCTTTTGGAGGGTGGTGCCTCCTAGATTGGTTAGGTGTCGCTTGGGAGCCTCCGTCTTCGAGATGTGGAGTTGAACCAAGAAGTTTGTAAGGGCAAGGAGATCGCCTACTTCATGAAGATCTACCCCGAGTAAGGCTAGTCCTCCGTGGGCGTAGGCCGTGATGGAATAGACAAGGTTGCTTCTTCGTGGACCCTTCGTGGGTGGAGCCCTCCGTGGACTCGCGCAGCCGTTACCCTCCGTGGGTTGAAGTCTCCATCAACGTGGATGTACGATAGCACCACCTATCGGAACCACGACAAAAATCTTCGTGTCACCAAACTGCGTTTGATCTTCTCCACCTCTCTTTTACATGTGCAATTTACTTTCCGCTGCTATTACTCTAGAATTGCATGTGTAGGGTGATACTTGAATTGATCTTAATTGTGAAACTGCCAAAAACATTGCATGATCCAAAGGCAGCATTTTTATATTGTCAAGTAGTCTAATCACCCCCCCTAGACCTACTTTCGATCCTACATATGTTTACCTTAATACTTCTTTTGTAGTTGCATATGCTTGCAATAGAGGTTAATCATAAGTGGGAGGCTTGTACAAGTAAGGACATCACCCAAGCACCGATCCACCCACATACCAAATTATCAAAGTACCAAACGCGAATCAGATGTCCGTGATGAAAACTAGCTTGACGATAATTCCCATGTGTCCTCGGGAGCGCTTTCCTTCATATAAGAGTTTGTTCAGGCTTGTACTTTGTTACAAAAAGGATTGGGCCATCTTGCTGCACCTTATTTACTTTTACCTTTTGTTACTTGCTACCAATTACCTTATCACAAAACTCTCTGTTACCTATAATTTCAGTGCGTGTAGAAAATACCTTGCTAAAAACTGCCAATCATTTCCTTCTGCTCCTCGTTGGGTTCGACACTCTTACTTATAGAAAGGACTACGATAGATCCCCTACACTTGTGGGTCATCAAGACTCTTTTCTGGCGCCGTTGCCGGGGAGTGAAGCGCCTTTGGTAAGGAAAAATTTATATAGTGTGCAGAAATTTATTGTCACTTGTTACTATGGCTCATAATCCTTTGCGGGGCTTGTTCGGGGTATCTTCACCCCGACCAGAAGAGCAAAGAGTTGCTCCTCAACCTACTGCACCTATTGAAAATGTTTGCTTTGAAATTCCTTCGGGTATGATAGAGAAACTGCTAGATAATCCTTTTATAGGAGACGGAACACTGCATCCCGATTTACACCTAATCTATGTGGATGAAGTTTGTGGATTATTTAAGCTTGCAGGTATGCCCGAGGATGTTATCAAGAAGAAGGTCTTCCCTTTATCTTTGAAGGGAGATGCATTGACATGGTTTAGGCTATGTGATGATATTGGATCATGGAACTATAATCGGCTGAAGTTGGAATTTCATCAGAAGTTCTACCCTATGCATCAGGTTCATCGTGATCGTAACTATATCTATAATTCTTGGCCTCGTGAAGGAGAAAGCATCGCTCAATCTTGGGGGAGGCTTAAGTCAATGTTATATTCATGCCCCAATCACGAGCTCTCAAGAGAAATGATCATTCAAATTTTTTATGCTCGGCTTTCTCTCAATAATCGCTCCATGCTCGATACTTCTTGTTCTGGCTCTTTTATCATGAAGACTATTGAACTCAAATGGGATTTATTGGAAAGAATTAAACGCAAGTCTGAAGATTGGGATCTCGACGAAGGTAAGGAGTCAGGTATGACCCCTAAGTTTGATTGTGTTAAAGCTTTTATGGATACCGATGTTTTCCGTGAGTTTAGCACTAAATATGTACTTGACTCTGAGATAGTAGCTTCTTTCCGTGAATCATTTGCTACTCATGTTGATCTTCCCAAGGATAAGTGGTTTAAATACCATCCTCCCATTGAAGTAAAAGTAGTTGAACCTCTTAAAGTTGAAGAAAATACTATCACTTATAATGTTGATCCTATTGTTCCTACTGCTTATATTGAGAAACCACCTTTCCCTGTTAGAATAAAGGATCATGCTAAAGCTTCAATTGTGGTTCGTAAGAGTAGTACTAGAACACCTACACCCTCTAAGCAAATTAAAGTTGAAACTAGTGTTGCTATGGTTAAAGATCTCTTGGTTGAAGATTTAGATGGACATGCTATTTACCTCCAAGAGGAAGCTGCTAGAATAGCCAAACCCGATGCTAGGAATAAACATACACCTATTGTAGGCTTGCCTGTCATCTCTGTTAAAATAGGAGATCATTGCTATCATGGTTTATGTGACGTAGGTGCTAGTGCGAGTGTAATACCTATATCCTTATATGATGAAATTATGCACGATATTGCACCCGTTGAGCTAGAAGGTATAGATGTTACTATTAAACTTGCTAATAGAGACACTGTCTCACCAATTGGGATTGCTAGAGATGTTGAAGTCTTGTGTGGGGAAGTTAAATACCCTGTTGATTTTCTTGTTCTTGGTTCCCCACAAGATGATTTTTGTCCCATTATATTTGGTAGACCCTTCTTGAATACTGTTAATGCTAAGATAGACTGCGTGAAAGATATTGTTACTGTTGGTTTAGGGGATATGTCTCATGATTTTAACTTTGCTAAATTTCGTAGACAACCCCTTGATAAAGAATTACCTTGTAAGGATGAAATTATTGGTCTTGCTTATATTGATGTGGCTCCTAATGATCCTTTAAAACAATATTTGCTAGATCATGAAAATGATATGCATATGAATGAGAGAAGGGAAATAGATGAAATATTCTTTAATCAGGGACCCGTATTGAAAAATAACTCGCCTGTTGAAATCGTAGGGGATCCTCCTCCACCCAAGGGTGATCCCGTGTTTGAACTTAAACCTTTACCTGATAATCTTAAGTATGTTTATCTTGATGAAAAGAAGATATATCCTGTTATTATTAGTGCTAACCTTTTAGAGCAGGAAGAGGAAAAAATATTGAAAACTCTGAAGAAGCACCGTGCTGCTATTGGATATACTCTGGATGATCTTAAGGGCACCATTCCCACTTTATGCCAACACAAGATAATATTGGAAGAAAACGCTAAACCGGTTATTGATCACCAACGATGGCTAAATCCTAAGATGAAAGAAGTGGTAAGGAAGGAAATACTAAAGCTTCTAGAGGCAGGTATTATCTATCCAGTTGCTGATAGCCAGTGGGTAAGTCCTGTCCATTGTGTCCCTAAGAAGGGAGGTATGACTGTTGTTCCTAATGATAAAGATGAATTGATCCCACAAAGAATTGTTACACGCTATAGGATGGTAATTGATTTCCGCAATTTAAATAAATCTACTAAGAAAGATCATTAGCCCTTGCCTTTTATTGATCGAATGCTAGAAAGTTTATCCAAACATACTCACTTTTGCTTTCTAGATGGTTATTCTGGTTTCTCTTAAATACCTGTGTCAAAAGGGGATCAAGAAAATACCACTTTACTTGTCCTTTTGGTACCTTTGCTTATGGACGTATGCCTTTTGGTTTATGTAATGCACCTGCTACCTTTCAAAGATGCATGATGGCTATATTCTCTGATTTTTGTGAAAAGATTGTTGAGGTCTTCATGGATGACTTCTCCGTTTACGGAACTTCTTTTGATGATTGCTTAAGCAACCTTGATCGAGTTTTGTTGAGATGTGAAGACACTAATCTTGTCTTGAATTGGGAGAAGTGCCACTTTATGGTTAATGAAGGCATTGTCTTGGGAAATAAAATTTCTGAAAGAGGTATTGAAGTTGACAAGGCTAAAGTTGATGCTATTGAAAATATGCCGTGCCCCAAGGACATCAAAGGTATACGAAGTTTCCTTGGTCATGCCGGGTTTTATAGGAGGTTCATTAAGGACTTCTCCAAAATCTCCAGGCCTCTGACTAATCTCCTACAAAAGGATATTCCTTTTGTCTTTGACGATCATTTTATAGAAGCATTTGAAATACTTAAGAAAGCATTGATCTCTGCACCTATTGTCCAGCCTCGTGACTGGAATTTACCCTTTGAGGTTATGTGCGATGCTAGTGATTATGCTGTAGGTGCTGTTCTAGGACAAATAGTTGATAAGAAATTGAATGTTATCCAATATGCTAGTAAAACTCTAGACAGTGCCCAGAGAAATTATGCTACTACTGAGAAATAATTTTTAGCAGTTGTATTTGCTTGTGATAAGTTTAGACCTTATATTGTTGATTGTAAAGTAACTATTCACACTGATCATGCTGCAATCAAATACCTTATGGAAAAGAAAGATGCTAAACCTAGACTTATTAGGTGGGTTCTCTTGCTGCAAGAGTTTGATTTGCATATTATTGATAGAAAGGGAGCTGAGAACCCCGTTGCAGATAACTTGTCTAAGCTAGAGAATATACTTGATGACCCACAACCTATTGATGATAGCTTTCCTGATGAACAATTAGCTATCATAAATACTTCCCGTACTGCTCCATGGTATGCTAATTATGCTAATTATATTGTTGCTAAGTTTATACCTCCTAGCTTCACATACCAGCAAAAAAAGTTCTTCTATGATTTGAGACATTACTTCTGGGATGACCCACATCTTTATAAAGAAGGAGTCAATGGTATTATTAGACGTTGTGTACTTGAGCATGAACAGGAACATATCCTACGCAAGTGCCACTCCGAAGCTTATGGAGGACACCATGCTGGGGATAGAACTACACATAAGGTATTGCAATCTAGTTTTTATTGGCCTACTCTCTTCAAGGATGCCCGTAAGTTTGTCTTATATTGTGATGAATGTCAAAGAATTGGTAATATTAGTAGACGTCAAGAAATGCCTATGAATTATTCACTTGTTATTGAACCATTTGATGTTTGGGGCTTTGATTATATGGGACCGTTTCCTTCCTCTAATGGGTACACACATATTCTAGTTGCTGTTGATTACGTTACTAAGTGGGTAGAAGCTATTCCAACTAGTAGTGCTGATCACAACACCTCTATTAAGATGCTTAAAGAAGTTATTTTTCCGAGGTTTGGAGTCCCTAGATACCTAATGACTGATGGTGGTTCACACTTTATTCACGGTGCTTTCCGTAAAGTGCTTGCTAAGTATAATGTAAATCATAGAATTGCATCCCCTTATCACCCACATACTAGTGGTCAAGTAGAACTAGGTAATAGAGAGTTGAAATTAATTTTGCAAAAGACAGTTAATAATTCTAGACATAATTGGTCCAAGAAACTTGATGATGCATAGTGGGCCTATAGAACTGCATACAAAAATCCTATGGTTATGTCTCCATATAAGATGGTTTATGGAAAAGCTTGTCACTTACCTCTTGAGCTAGAACATAAGGCATATTGGGCTATTAAAGAGCTGAACTATGATTTCAAACTTGCCGGTGAGAAGAGGTTATTTGATATTAGCTCTCTTGATGAATGGAGAACCCAGACCTATGAGAATGCCAAGCTGTTTAAAGAAAATTTAAAAGATGGCATGACAAAAGGATACAAAAGCGTGAGTTTAACGTAGGTGATTATGTTTTGCTATACAATTATCGTTTAAGATTTTTTGCAAGAAAAGTTCTCTCTAAGTGGGAAGGACCTTACATTATCGAGGAGGTCTATCGTTCCGGTGCCGTAAAAATCAACAACTTCGAAGGCACAAATCCGAAGGTGGTGAACGGTCAGAGAATCAAACATTAAATCTCAGGTAACCCTATAAATGTTGAAACCAATGTTATTGAAACCGTAACCCCAGAGGAATACATAAGGGACACTTTCCAGAATGATTCAGACTTCGAAAAGGAAGAGGTATGTGGTACGGTAAGTAAAGCGACTCCAAAATAGTTCTAAATGCAATTTTTCACCGTTTTGGAATATTTAGAAAAATAGAAAAATAAGTGGCAGTCCGGAAGAGACATGAGGCATCCACGAGGGTGGAGGGCGCGCCCCCTTCCCCTGGGTGCGCCCCTGCCTCGTGGGCACCTCGTGTGCCTCCCGGACTCCGATTTCTTGTATGTTACTCCTTTTGGTCGGTAATAATTCATTATATATACCCCCGAAGGTTTTGACCTCTGTATCACGCAAAAATCCTCCGTTTTCGTTTTGAGCTGTTGTTTTTGACAGATGTAGATCATCATGGCGTCTTCCAACACCCCCAAGGACAAGTTCTTCTAGAAGGTCATCAACCCCTACCTTGCGGAGGTGCTGCATCATCCTCAAACCATGGAGTTGCATGAGGGGGTGCTGCACATCCACGATGTTGAGGGGCCAAGGAGGACTGGAAGCATGGATACAAGACTCGAAGCAATGGACTAACAAGTTTTCAAGTGCCAAGGTATGGTGGAACAAGGACACAATGCCAACCACATGATGATCTCGGAGCTCGCCAACAACCTCAAGCTGGACTCAAGGATTTTCGGGAAAGCCATCTCCAATCTCCAAGAGAAAATCGAACATCTCCAAGCCCAGATCTATGACCTGCAAAACCAAAACTGTGAGTATGAATATATATTCAAGAAGATGAGTTTGGCTGCAGATTTGAGTATCCCGGAGACTCGATCATCCTTCTACGATGGTGAGCCCATGCCTTGGAAGATGGACGACAAGCCTACATCATCAACAACTCCATCACCACCACCTCCGAAGAAGGAGACACAATCATATGGGTATGGGCACTCCCCTTGGCAACTGCCAAGCTTGGGGGAGTGACCCCGGTATCGTATCACCATCACTCCTATCTTTACCATTTTTCCTAGTTCGATCCTTTTGGTAGTATCTTGATCTAGTAAAATAAAGTTAGCATGATCTAGTTGTGAGTTTTTGCTTTATGATCTTTACCCTTTGTAATCGAGTCCGTGAGCTATATAATAAAGATTAGTGTTGAGTCAAGGGCTTGATTTCCTCACTTTGGTCATGATAAAATAAAAGAAAACATACAAAAAATATATCAAGAGATCATATTGATCTTATGGGAAGTAATGAGTTCACATATAAAGAGTATGATGAATAAAAGTTGTTGAGAGTTGACAAACATAGTCTTGGTCATCGTTGCAATTAATAGGAAGTAATAAAGAAAGAGAGGTTTCACATACAAATATACTATCTTGGACATCTTTTACGATTATGAGCACTCATTAAAATATGACATGCTAAAGAGTTGATGTTGGACAAGGAAGACAACATAATGGGTTATGTTTTCTTATATCTAAAATAAAGTATATTGTTAGGGATCATCCAACATGTTGAGCTTGCCTTTCCCCCTCATGCTAGCCAGAACTCCTCGCACCAAGTAGAGATACTACTTGTGCTTCCATACATCCTTAAACCCAGTTTTAACATGAGAGTCCACCATACCTACCTATGGATTGAGTAAGATCCTTCCAAGTAAGTTGTCATGTTGCAAACTCGCTAAAATATGTATGATTTATTAGTGTGGAGGAAATAAGCTTTATACGATCTTGTGATATGAAAGTAATAAAAGCGACGGACTACATAATAAAGGTCCTTATCACAAGTGGCAATATAAAGTGACATTCTTTTGCGCTAAGACTTTGTGCATCCAACCATAAGAGCACATGACAATCTCTGCTTCCCTCTGCGAAGGGCCTATCTTTTATCTATGCCTTATAAGAGTCAAGGTGAAAATCACCTTTCCTTTTTACATTTTATCCTTTGGCAAGCACATTGTGTTGGAAAGATCCTGAGATATATACCCACTTGGATGTAAGTTTTCATGGTCTATTACTGTTGACATTACCCTTGAGGTAAAAGGTTGGGAGGCAACACCATAAGCCCCTATCTTTCTCTGTGTCCGATTAAAACTCCATACCCATAAGTATTGCGTGAGTGTGAGAAATTGTGAAAGACTATATGATAGTTGAGTATGTAGGCTTGCTGAAAAGCTCTTATGTTGACTCTTTCTGAAGTTATGATAAATTGCAATTGCTTCAGTGACCGAGATCATAGTTTGTTCGTTTTCAATGAAGTTTCTAATTCATACTTGACATCGTGAATGAATTGTTACTTTGGCATAAGAATCATATGACAATATATATATGTTGCTGTTATGAGAATGATCATGATGCCCTCATGTCTGTATTTTATTTTTATCGACACCTCTATCTCTAAACATGTAGACATGTTTTTCGATATCGGCTTTCGCTTGAGGACAACCGAGGTCTAAGCTTGGGGGAGTTGATACGTCCATTTTGCATCATGCTTATATGTTGATATTTATTGCATTATGGGCTGTTATTACACGTTATGTCACAATACTTATGCCTTTTCTCTCTTATTTTACAAGGATTACATGAAGAGGGAGAATGCCGACAGCTGGAATTCTGGGCTGGAAAGAAGAAAACTTTGGAAACCTATTCTGCACAACTCAAAAAGTTCCGAAACTCCACAGGACACCATTTTAGAAAATATAAAAAATATCTGGCGAAAGAAGACCACCAGGGGGGCCACCACCTGTCCACGAGGGTGGGGGGCGCCCCCCTCTGGGCGCGCCCCTGCCTCGTGGGCCCCCCGATGGCCCCCCGATGCCCATCTTCTCCTATATGAGGTGTTTTGACTTGGAAAAAATTATGAGGAGGCTTTCGGGACCAGATGCTGCCGTCTCTTGGCGGAACCTTGGCGGCAACCAATCTAGGGCTCCAGCAGAGCTGTTCTGCTGGGGATACTTCCCTCCGAGAAGGGGAAATCGTCACTGCCGTCATCACAAACAACTCTCCCATCTTGGGGAGGGCTATCTTCACCAACATCTTCACCAGCACCATCTCCTCTCAAACCCTAGTTCATCTCTTGTATCCAATCTTTGTACCCAAACCTCAGATTGCTACCTGTGGGTTGCTAGTAGTGTTGATTACTCCTTATAGTTGATGCTAGTTGGTTTATTTGGTGGAAGATCATATGTTCAGATCCATTATGCATATTAATACCCCTCTGATCATGAACAATATTATGTCTTGTGAGTAGTTACTTTTGTTCCTGAGGAGATGGGAGAAGTCTTGCTATAAGTAGTCATGTGAATTTGATATTCGTTCGATATTGTGATGAGATGTATGTTGTCTCTCCTCTAGTGGTGTCATGTGAACGTAGACTACATGACCCTTCACCATTGTTTGGGCCTAGAGGAAGGCATTGGGAGGTAATAAGTAGATGATGGGTTGCTAGAGTGATAGAAGCTTAAACCCTAGTTTATGCGTTGCTTCTTAAGGGGCTGATTTGGATCCACTTGTTTCATGCTATGGTTAGTTTTACCTTAATACTTCTTTTGTAGTTGCGGATGCTTGCAATAGAGGTTAATCATAAGTGGGAGTCTTGTCCAAGTAAGGACATAACCCAAGCACCGATCCACCCACATACCAAATTATCAAAGTACAGAACGGGAATATGATGATCGTGATGAAAACTAGCTTGACGATAATTCCCATGTGTCCTCGGGAGCACTTCCCTTCATATAAGAGTTTGTTCAGGCTTGTCCTTTGTTACAAAAAGGATTGGGACATCTTTCTGCACCTTATTTACTTTTACCTTTTGTTACTTGCTACCAATTACCTTATCACAAAACTATCTATTACCTATAATTTCAGTGCCTGTAGAGAACACCTTACTGAAAACTGCTTATCATTTCCTTCTGCTCCTCGTTGGGTTCGACACTCTTACTTATCGAAAGTACTATGATAGATCCCCTACACTTGTGGGTCATCATTATTTCATATGACCCACCCAGGAGGGGCCGGGTTACCCAACGACGGTTCATAAGACCAGCCCAGAAGTACATTAAATACATTGGTTTAGTTAAGGGCCCAAGGCCTGCGGCAGCTTAAGGCCTGTAAGTATCAACCACCATATAAGAGACTTTTATTGTAAGGCATGTAATAAGAGTCACCGAGCCGGACACGATTGTATGAGCCGGCCGGGATTCCGTAGGCCGCAGGGCGTCAACCCGTGTATATAAGGGGACGACCCGACAACGGCTTAGGGCAAGAAAGAACAGATCGAGGGCTAGGCAAGAACATCCGAACCCTAGCAATCGACACCCCAACAATTCCAGCTCAAACTGGATTAGGTTTTACCCTCACCGCAGGGGCCGAACCAGTATAAACTCCCCGTGTCCTTTGTCTTGTTTTAACCCCTTTAAGCTAACCACGTCGCTATGGCTCCGCAATCAAGTCCTTCCCTTAGGACATCTCCCGTGACACTTCCACGACAGTTGGCACCCACCGTGGGGCCTGCGACCTGTGGTTTCGAGTTCTTAAAGGGCAACTTTGAAGGGCTTAAGGGATACACCGTGGGCTGGATGACCAAGAGTCGTCGCGGTAGGGTTTACATCGACGACGAAGGTTGGGGTCCCGAGGCCGGCTCAATTGTGTACGGGTACCGGGTCCCCTTCGGCGGAATTCACGTCTTCATCGACAAGATCGGCGAACCGGGCCCTGAGTCGGACACCTACACCGACATCGTCGAGCCGGCTCAGCGTGTGTAACCCGCCCGGGTTCGGCCCGCGAGGAAGTGCGTTTTCGTCAGATACATCCAGGGCACGAGAGGCTCCGGATCTTATGAAGAAACAGTTGTTCTCTCTGACGGTGAGTCATCCACAGGTGAGACTAACTCCATGTATCGGATGCAGAGCGGAGGCTTGGGGGCTCATCTGACAGTAACAGTATTCCGGACTTCAGCGAACCGTCGAATAGGGTGGCGATTTTCATGGCCGGCACCCAGCCGGCTCTCAGATCAACAGTCGTCGGGACCATAACACCCGGCGTGAGAGCAGCTGCGGCAGGTGCGGACGGCTCAGCACACTCGCTGACTCAAGCTTTGTCAGATCTATTAGAGAATCTGGCGACTCTGATGGGAACGGAGGTCACTCCAGAAAATCAGGCTCAACACAAGACGGCTGTGGATAAGTTGCGGCAAGAGATAGCGCAAGTTAGGGAGGACATGGCAGCCGAGAACACCAGGATGGCTGAAGAACGGGCTATTCTGGATGCCCGAGCCCAGCGAATTCAAGCGGAAGCTTTCCGGCTCTCGATAGATCAGAACGCTGCTAATGAAGCCATGATGAGGAGAAATCAACATAGTCGTCTCCCCTTTGTTTACGAGCCAAGGAATATTTTTTCGGACGGGGCAGGGGGCAGTGGTCCGCCGGTATTAAACCGGACGGCAGAGGCACCCAGGACCGGCGGTCCGGTTCATCAGCGTACAACTGGATCTCTGTATGCAGGTCAAAACCGCCCGGCGCCTCGCTACCCTCCGGCACCGGCGGGGCACTATTCCATCCCTCTGGATAACACGATAGCAGCGGCATCAAGGCTAGCGGCTTTGCTAGTTGAGGACGAAACTCCGGTGGTAGTGGAAACCCGAAGAGCTCAGGAGCTGCTTTAGACAGCGCTACAGTAGCAGCATGCTTATTCTTATAATCGAGACCGGATTCACTCAACCGCCCGTCCAAGTGCCAGCTACAACAGACACGTTGACTCGCCAGAGGTTTCAAGCGCAGAACGACATCATAACTCGCCTCGTGGACATAACCCGGCGCGACATGACGTCGGGGTACAGGACATACCGGTTCATGCGGCCGATCATCACCCGGCGCCACATTACCCAGCAACATCAGTGGAAACATGTAGAACTTCCCGAGCGTGGGGCGTGCCGTGTCTAACGGTGGCTCTAAGGAACGAGCGGTTGCCTAAGGATTGTAAGGGCCCTCGCAAGGTGCCGAACTACACATCAGATCAGCCCCCTGAGGCTTGGGTAGAGAGCTACGAGATGGCGATGGAGATGTTGGATGTTAGTGAAGCTGCATGCACTAAGTACTTCACCATGATGCTAGAAGGCACGGCTCGCAACTGGTTAAAGGGGTTACTCATGAATTCCATCGGGTCATGGGCAGAGTTGAAGGCCAGGTTCATGAAGCACTTCAAGGACACGTGCACACAGCCCATGTCCATCGTGGATCTAGACTCTTGTGTTCAGAATGAGGGCGAATCAACAACTAGTTGGGTACGCCGGGTCTCGACCGTCATTCACTCCTCAGATAAGATCAACGCTGTATCGGCTATAATAACGTTGGAGAAGAATTGCCGCTTCCCTCCGCTCAAGATGAAGTTAGGGCAGCTCAAGCGCCATTGTAATGATGTGGGGAAGCTCATGGCGGCTCTCGTCAAGTATGCCGACTCTGATAGTACCAAGGACCCCGAGTCTGAAGCGGAAAGATCGGGAAAGGGAAAAAGGGGTAATGACCTGGGAAGACAACAGTGTGACCCGGGCAATCAGCACAATGGTAATAAGCGCAAGGCTGATGCTTTCGTAGCTAATACAGGGGCACGGAATTTTAACCAACGTCGCAAGGGAAGGCCACCTCCAAGGTACAATATCGATGAGGTGATGAATCAGCCGTGTCCGAAGCACGGGTCGGATGAAAAGCCGGCCACCCATGCGTGGAAGGATTGCAGCATCATGCGATCTTACAGAGAGTTCATCCAGAACGGTCAGGGACCGAACGGCGGCTCAGGATCCGGTTTTCAGGGTCCGGGTCATGGTGGAGGTGGCTCCAGCTCCGGCTTTCAGGGACAAGGCAGTCAAGGAGGCAACAATCAGCAGGACAACCAAGTGAACTAGAAGCAGTCCGGTTACCAGAGTAACCCGAAGCAGTTGAGTAATGGGCAATACCACGTGTTCACCACGAGTCTGTGCAAACGAGACCAGAAGCCCCATAAGAGGGCAGTGAATGTCGTTGAGCCGGCGATACCCCGTTACTTAAGATGGTCTGAGCAGCCCATTATGTGGAGCCGCGAAGATCACCCGCCCCGAGTTGATAACCCGGGTCAGCTGGCCCTAGTGGTGGCACCTCAGGTCGGAGGGTATAAGTTCACCAAGGTACTCATGGATGGAGGGAGCACCATCAACATTCAGTATTACAATACCTTTCGTCGTATGGGGTTAACTGATAAGAAGCTTAAACCGTCGAACACCCTCTTTCATGGAGTTGTGCGTGGTAAGTCAGCGTATCCAGTTGGTAAGGTCGATTTGGAAGTAACCTTTGGAGATGAGTATGATGCCAGGACGGAAACTTTGACGTTTGAAGTTGTGAGGATCCACATCCCATACCATGCTCTATTTGGCAGGCCGGCTTATGCTAAGTTTATGGCAAGGCCATGTTATGTGTATTTGCAGCTCAAGATGCCGGGTCACAAGGGGAATATCACAGTGCATGGGAGTCACACCATAGCTTTGGAATGTGAAGAAGGCAATGCAGCTTATGCAGAGTCGGTTTGTGCCACAAAGGAGCTCAAGTTTTACAAAGATAATGTTGACCCGGCAGATATGACATCTTTAAAGAAGCCAACTATAGAGAATGACCCGCTACTGAAGTTTAAGTCGGCAGATGACACCAAGATGGTTGATTTTGTTCCTCGCGACTCATCTAAGCAGTTCAATATCAGTGCCAATCTGGATCCAAAATAGGAAAGCGCGCTCATCGAGTTCATCCGTGAGAACCGGGACATCTTTGCATGGAAACCTTCAGACATGCTGGGTGTACCGAGAGAACTCGTTGATCACACTCTTAATATTGATCCGAAGTATAAGCCGGTCAGACAGTTTCTTCGCCATTTTAATGAAGAGAGACGGAAGGCCATTGGTGAAGAGGTGGCCTGGCTCTTGGTGGCTGGGTTCATCGTAGAAGTTTTTCATCATGAGTGGTTAGCTAACCTGGTTTCGGTGCTTATAAAGAATGGCACGTGGCGCATGTGTGTGGATTACACAGACTTAAACAAGGCTTGTCCAGCTGACCCATTTGGCCTCCCTCGTATTGATCAGATCATTAATGCTACGGCGGGATGTGAGCGCTTGAGTTTTTTGGATGCATATTCTGGATATCATCAGATCAAAATGGTGGTTAAGGACCAGGAGAAGATGGCTTTCATTACTCCGTTCAGAGCCTTCTGCTATGTATCTATGCCTTTCGGGCTTAAGAGTGCACATGCGACTTACCAGAGGTGTGTACAGAACTTCCTGCACAGTCAGATTGGGTGCAATGTTCATGATTATGTGGATGATATCGTGGTCAAATCTAGGAAGAAGGAGACTCTAATTGATGACTTAAAGGAAACATTTGACAATCTCCGGGTGTATAAGATGATGCTTAACCCGACCAAGTGTGTTTTTGGTGTTCCAGTAGGCATGCTTTTGGGTTTTCTGGTCTTTGAGCGAGGCATTGAGGTTAACCCGGAAAAGATCAAGGCTATCACCTCCTTGGCACGACCAAAATGTATTAATGATGTCCAACGCGTGGCAGGACGGATAGCAGCGTTGAGCCGGTTCATAAGCCGCTTAGGTGAGAAGGCTATCCCTCTATACCAGATGATGAAGAAGAGAGATGATTTTGTCTGGAGTGAAGCTGCTGATGAAGCATTCGAGGCACTCAAGAAACAATTGGCTGAGCCGCCGGTTCTTGCGGCCCCCATTGACAAAGAGCCTTTGTTGTTATATGTTGCTACGAATAGCAGGGCTGTCAGTGTGGCCATTGTCGTAGAAAGGAAAGAGGCTGGTAAAGAGCACCTGGTTCAAAGGCCGGTTAATTACATCAGTGAGGTTCTCATCGAGTCTAAACAGAGATATCCACATTGGTAGAAGCTGGTTTATGGTGTCTTTACGGCAAGCTGGAAGCTCAAGCAGTATTTACTGGGTCATCCCATTACAGTGGTGAGTTCTGCTCCCTTGGGGGACATTATCCAGAATAGGGAAGCTACAGGATGAGTGGCCAAGTGGGCCATTGAGCTTGGGCCTCATGATTTGAAGTATATGCCTCGAACAACCATTAAATCGCAAGCACTGGTGGACTTTATCAATGACTGTACATAATTGGAGACGCGTGAGGAAAAGCCAGATAATACATATTGGATGATTCACTTTGACAGGTCCAGGCAATTGGAGGACTCGGGCGCTGGAGTTGTTTTAACTTCTCCACGAGGTGATAAACTTTCTTATGTCATCCGGCTAATGTTTCCATGTACTAATAATGTAGCTGAGTATGAGGCCTTGCTCCATGGCCTTCGGATGGCTAAGGACATGAATTTAAGCCGGGTCAGATGTTTCGGTGACTCAGATTTGGTAGCTCAGCAGGTTTATGGCACCTGGGACTCCAAGGATCCGCTCATGGCGGCTTATCACCGAGAGGTTGATGCTATTGCAGGTTACTTCAAGGGTTACCAATTTGAGCACATCGACCGAAGGAAGAACGAGGCAGCTGACACCTTGAGCCGGTTAGGATCTCAGTGTAAGCTGGTGCCCCCAATACCTTTTTAGACGTTTCGCTTAACCCGTCTGTCAAGTTGCTTACAGAGGAGGACCTCGCTATCCCTGACCCGGAGGCACAATTGGTAGCGGCTCTTCATGTCATACCAGATTGGACAGATCCCTATTTGGCTTATATGACCCGGGGTGAGTTACCTAAGGATTAAATATTAGCCAGGCAGATAACCTGGCGGTCTAAGTCAATGATGATCGTCAATCGAGAATTGCACCACCGCAGTGTTACAGGAGCGTTTCAACGTCGTGTCTCGCCCGAGGAAGGTTGCGAAATTCTACAAGAGATTCATGAGGGAGATTGTGGTCATCATGCCGGTTCTAAATCTCTGGTAGCCAAAGCTTTTGGTCATGGATTTTATTGGTTAACGGCTGATGCTGATGCTGAAGACTTGGTCAGTAGATGCGACGGTTGTCAGAAATTTTCACGGCGTGCTCATGTTCCGGCCCAAGAGTTGAGGATGATTCCCATAACCTGGCTGTTTGCAACTTGGGGGCTTGATATGGTAGGACCTTTTAAGAGATCCAAAGATAAGAAAACCCACCTGTTGGTGGCAGTGGACAAATTCACCAAGTGGATTGAGGCAGAACCAGTCAGCAAATGTGATGCGGAAACAACGCTGCAGTTCATCAGGTGATTTCTGGTTTGGTTTCCCCCATTGTATCATAACAGATAATGGCACTAATCTGTCTAAAGGTGCTATGAAGGCGTTTTGTCAGCGTGAGCATATCCGGCTTGATGTGTCTTTTGTGGCTCATCCCTAGTCCAATGGTCAAGAAGAGCGGGCCAATCAAGAGATTTTGCGAGGGATCAAGCCCCGGCTCATGGTTCCTCTAAAGAGAATGTCGGGTTGGTGGGTGGAGGAGTTACCATCCGTGTTATGGAGCATTAATACAACACCCACTAGATCTACAGGATACATGCCCTTCTTCATGGTCTACGGGGTAGAGGCGGTTCTTCCTAGCGATATCCGTCATGACTCGCCCCGAGTGGCGGCTTACTTGGAAGCTGATAATGAGACAGCGCGTCAGGATGCGTTGGATCGATTGGATGAAGAACGTGATCTCGCGGTGGCTTGTTCGGTGATTTATCAACATGATTTACGACGGTATCACAGCAGGCGGGTCAAGACCAGAACCTTTCAAGAAGGCGACTTAGTTCTCCGGCTCATCCAAGATCAGACCGACAAGCATAAATTGTCGCCGCCTTGGGAAGGACCTTTTGTCATCAGCAAGAATCTGCACAACAGGTCATACTACTTGATCGATATTCGAGAGCACAAGGACTCACGTACATTAGAGGAGGAGACTAATCGTTCGTGGACTATCGCTCACCTCCGGCCTTACTATACTTAAGCCTCCGGCTCTCATGATGTAATTCGATGATGTAAATATCAGTGCAACATAAGAAAGCCGGCATCCCCGCTAATTCGGGGCCTCTGCCATTTTTTCCAAAGTTGAGTCTTTATTGTCATCATACATATCTTCTCGAGAAGCTTAGTACCAAAATCAAAGGATCATGAAGAGTTGGATGCATAGCACACCTACCAATCCCTTCGAGTGAAGCCACTGGAAATCTCATACAGCTCAGTCATATTCTTCAGTGACAGAGACGAAGTTCTTTTGGTCTCTGAGGAATTTGTTCTGACTGAGGAGTTAGGAATTGGCCAGTGCGGATTGCCAACATAGTGAGGAACTTCATAGTCCTGAGGAATTTGATACTCAAATTTCCGACCGTTGTTGTGCTACGCGTCAGCTGTCCCAAAATACCTACCTACCTAACGATCATATCATTAAGGGCATTTATGTCTTATCATGTCGGGCTGCTCCCTAGGCTATAAATAGCCGCCCCCCTACAACCACTAGCTGGTTCGCTGCTCCGAGAGAAACTGACACTTGTCATAAGAGAAACCCATCCTCCAAGGACTTTGAGAGAAAATCATCAAGTGAGGAAAAACCCAAACCAAACCCAAACACCTACAAACCCAAAAGTGATTGAGCATCCGTCAGGACCCCGATCCTAAGTCACACAGGTCTAGCCTGTAACACATCATATCACTTTGCGGCCTCACGCACGGTATCCCCACGGGTGCCACCTTACCTGGCCCGGAACCGTTTGCGCATTTCGGCACACATATATGATAGTGTCGCTAGCATCCATATGACAGAGAACCCGAGACGACATGAACAGTTATAAACCAAAAGTGGCGCTAAATTACAGAGACATCCATACATGACCCAGCAACGAACGTGTCGGTCATCAATGTATGATCCGAAGTCGCAGCAAGCTACAAAGACTTAAAGGAACAACGCGTGACATTTCCCCTAAGGGACAGACACGGGAACAAAGAAGGAGACATGCCGGCCAGCCTAAGTGTCCAGGAGCAGTAGCAACCTACCAAGGCTCAGTGGAAGCACTAGGAGGCATTTCCCTGTAAGATAGGCTACCAAGGGTAAACAACTATGTGTCGGATCCCACACATAGCAATACACATTACACGTACGCATAACATGCGAGTATGTGTTGTACAACATGGCATCACAACATAACTCAACAACTCATATAGATAAAGGCCCAGAAGAGCCAACATAGCATTTATTACAAACAGTGGGTCTCATGACCCAACATACAGAACATACATGCAACAGAAGCATAAAATGTCTGAGTACAAACAACTACAAATGAAAAAGGCTGAGAAGCCTGACTATCTCACTACTAGGAAAAGGGCTATAGATGGAATTGACACTAATGGCGCACCAGACATGCTGTGCGCCATTAGTGTCCAAATACTAATGGCGCACCGTTGATGTGGTGCGCCATTAGTAACATTTTTTTTTTCATATTTTTCTCAAAACTACTAATGGCGCACCAGTGGATAGTGCGCCATTAGTAGTTGAACTACTAATGGCACACCACATCCACGGTGCGCCATTAGTAATTTATTTTCAAACTTTTATTTTATTTTTTTAATTTTATTTTCAAAAAATACTAATGGCGCACGTTTGGCATATATTTAACACCCGTCGAGGAAACCCTGATTCCGGACCCCTTTTCTCCAGACGCAATTCCGATCTCTGCTGCCATCGCCATCAAGATTCGGGGGACCAGAATTCCTGTGCCGGCACCCTGCCGGGACGGGCAAGTGCCCCCGGATTCATCTCCATCGACGTTGCTTCCCCCCTCCATGATGCGGGAGTAGTTCCTCCTTGGGGCTGAGGTTTCTACCAGTAGCTACGTGGTCAATTCTCTCTCCCATGATGTGATCTTCGTTGTGATCATAGGCTATGTTAATTTAGGGTGATCCCATGATATTTCCCCTTCCTCTATGTATTGGATTGATGTACTCACTTGTCTTTATCTAGTATAATCCCCGAGACCAAGGTGACAGCGGTCTATTGGACATGGATTAGAAAAATATTTTCATGAGTGATTTCCTCTGTTGTGTGTTGATTGAAGATTGAGAGTCTCTTGGTGCTTGTCTTTGACTATCCTTTAGATATGTTGTGGTGATTGGGGGACTCTCTTTGGATGGCCGCGGTGACATTGGGAAATCCTTAGATTGAGAACTACGAACTTTGAGGTGTGCTTTTGTAGCCCTACATAATTCTCGTCCTCTCTTGACCACGAAGGAATGACCTCCTGGTGCGTCTCCATTGCATGTTTTATGGGAAATATCATGTGATTCGATTATGTTAATGTTGTTGGGAGTTGCCGCTAGTGAAAGTATGATCCCTAGGCCTTGTTTCCACCATTGCAATACCATTTGTGCTCACGTTTACCACTTGTTTGCTTGCTGCACTTTTTATTACAGATTTATATTACTTTGTTTTGCCATCCATATCACTTGCCATTTAACATCTCTTCGCCGAACTAGTGCACCTATACATCTGACAAGTGTATTAGGTGTGTTGGGGACACAAGAGACTTCTTGTATTTTAGCTGCAGGGTTGCTTGAGACAGACCATCTTCAACCTCTACTTCCCTAAGTTCGATAAACCTTAGGTCATCCACTTGAGGGAAATTGCTGCTGTCCTACAAACCTCTGCGCTTGGAGGCCCAACATAGTCTACAAGAGTAGAAGCGTGTGTAGACATCAGCGGCTCGGCGGCGCGCCTGTCACGCAGCTGCTTCTCCTCCTGGCAGGAGGAAGAAGACAGCGCTGCCCCTGGTGGGCCGGGCTGCTACAGCGCTGGGCCAGGTGGCTGTGGCTGGTGGGCCAAGTAAGTCCTTCTCTCTCTCTCTTTTCTAATTCTTTCTGTTTTCTATTTTCTGTAATTGTTTTGGCTTTATTAAAAATGCCAGAGCATTTTCAAAAATCATGAGACAGATTGTGGCCACTGTTTGGATTATTTCCAACAGCCAACATTTCAGTTCATGAGTATTTGGACATTTAAAATAATATATAAAATTTAAATGCTCAAATGCAAATATGGTATGATTTAATTCAGTGCCCAAAATATTCCACAAAAATGTTCACTATTTTTGGTATGGTCTCAAAGCCTTGCCAAAATTATCAACATTGATGAAGGCATTTTGGGTCATTGGAAATATTTTTAGGTTGAACCTAGTGGAGTTCTTTTGGTGCTAGGGTTTGAACAAACCCCATTTCAAGTTTCAAAAGAATTTAAACATGATGCAACAATCAAGACTAGTCCACAAGCAAAGCTAAAACTAGGGCTGTGACAACTCACCCCCACTAAACAAGAATCTCGTCCCAAGATTCAAGACGTGAGGTAAGAAGTTGGAGGGGACACAAAGCCATCACAATCATCTCGAATCAACCGTCCTCCTCGAAGTTGCTGATTCATTGCATCATGTTGATCTTGGCATCTTTGCTTTCGTGATCTTCACCCCAACTAAGATGACAGAAGAGATAGAAACTCTACAGAATTCGATCTTCACAAAGACCGAGCAACTCAAGATCAACTCATGGAGTGAGACGTAAGAACACCTCTTGAGCTGAGACGCGGAACACACATCCACAGGGATGGAGTGAAACAAATGATGAAGGTTCACTCGGTAGGCAATAATTCCACACTTAAGGAAGATGGTGAGCACTGTCACCAACGGGGCACCTTAGAGAAGGTGACTCGTAGAATTATTCCCTTAAGTGGCAAAAAGAATTACTTTTGATATAGAGATCATTGAAACTCTCTATACCAGCCCGAGGCAAGTCACAATCGATCGTTTGACGGAGTCCGAAAGAATGACATTCTCGGGCCAGAATGGATGATGTGGACTACCTTGTTGAAGACAACACAAAGGATGATTTTGCTTATCATTAGAAATGGATGGAACCCATGGTAAAATGGCACATTGGCAGTGCAAGCTAGGAACAAAATGTTGCCTCCGGGACTGGGTTATCTTTCCGTCCATCGTCCTGGGGTTCTTAAATCTAAAACTGCCAAGATTTGCTGAGTCATGTCATCTTAGCCCCTGAGTCTTGAGACTACTTGATGAGTTGGCTTGAGACTCTCCATATTTGATCATAGCATAAGGTGTTCATCATTGTTGTTGACAGTGCGATATGAATCCATAGAAATTTGAGGTGACTACGGTGGGTTATCAATGATCCCATATGAGCCGTGTCAGCAACTCGGCCAATGGTTCCTTCCAACTGGCGATTTGAAGTTTAACCAAACTGTAGTGGCGGCGACTTGCGCGCCTGCCCATTGAGCCACCCAGTGCAGACGGCGGTTGATAGTATATGATAATTTGCCTCCATTTTGTTGAAAGAAAAATCGGGCTACCCAAGCTGTGACTTGCTCATACTCAATAAACAGCTCATGCATACAAGTGCGGCCCAGTATGTTGATGTAGACCGGGCCGCGAGAGTCGGACAATAAAGATCACCGCAACATCAGAGGCGATATAGATAAATGAGTCGGCCACGGCGTTGTAAGTCAGTGCAGTCTGGTGAACCGGCGCAAACCAGTGAGTCGGCCTTTAAATTTGCACCAATATGGCGGTTTAGGGTCCTGCATTAGATAACTTTGCAGACTGGAGTAATTTCTCTTTTAAAGAAAGTGATATACAATCTAAAAATATACTGGATGGATTTCACCTGATATGTTAGGCCAGAAATTATCCACCGCGGAGTTGATGATCACCACGGTGAAGCTGAAATTAATCATGGGTGAGTCCGCCGTAGGAGCAGACAGATGAGTTGGCCGCGATATTATAGGCCGATGCGGACGGGCAAGTTGTCCTTCACGTTGTAAATCGGTGCGGACGCATTAACCGGCCGTCCGTTCATCAGGTAATGTGACACGGAGGAAAACACCGTTGTAGAACGTTGCCAGTGCGTGCTTTATACCCGCAGTATAACAATAATTTTACCTGTATATAAAAACACCAAATGGGTAGTGTAATGGTGCTCAAAGGAATTAAAATATACCGATAAAGTATATAAGAGGGATAACACCTGATTTTGCTTTTGCCGGATGAACACAGATGCTGGTGCTATAATATTGAATAGCATATGCACGGCAAATTTGACAATTTTGACCTGTGAACGAAATCAATTCATGGAACGAACTGTCCATGAAAGTATTTCACTCCCCCGACCCTTTTGTGTAGCGCCCGCCACGACGGCGCCACACCCTACTGCGCAGCGCCTAGCTCGGGGGCGTTGCACGCTAGTCCATCGTGGGAGCCCCTGGACCCGCACCCAGCAGTGCAGCGCCTCCGAGCTAGGTGCTGCACATTTAAAGTGCAGCGCCCAGCTCGTAGGCGCTGCACTGTGACTTATCCAGCCACTCGGCTGGCCCCCCCTCCCCCACTCCCCCCACCCAACACACTCAACCCGAGCTTTGGCCCCTCTCCCACTCTCTCCTCCTCTCAAATCCTCTCTCAAATCTTACATATTCAAAGAATTTGTCCGTGGATTTCGAAGTCAAACCCTCCCTCAAGGTAATCTTCTCCGATACCCTTGTTTTGATCCAAGTAATGCTATCAAATTGCTCATATGTTGCTAGTTTGGGGAAACCCTAGTTTTGTTTGGATCTAGAGATTTGCATGGACATGTGAGATGTTTGTTTGCCAATTTCCTATGATTAGTATGTTAGGGTTATTCCTATGGGTGTTCTTATGTTGGTGCTAGGGTTAGGTTTAGGGCTATTGTTTTGGTTAGGGTTATGGTTAGGGTTAGGGTTGTTGTTTGATATATATATTAGGGTTTCTATTCCGTGTTAATCTTTGGATTTGTACTCATGGAAGCAATGTTACCTTGTGTTCTTGGAATGTTTATAGGGATGTGAAGAACATGTGTGTTTGTTCATCATGGGGACAAATACGCCTTTTTGAAAGGCAATATTGAACCGGACCCAAATGAGCTTGACATGGTGTTTGATAGTAGTCCTAGCTATGCGGAGCTCTTGCAACAAGTTAGGAAAGATTTGAATTGGATGGACCCTAGTGATATTGTTGAGTTAGAGGGATGGCATAATGTAGGTTTTGGAATGCACATCCGTTGGAAGACAATGCGTGTCAACTCGGAGCAACGTTGGGTTGCATACAAGGAAATGGTGGCCAAATCACTTGACAAGGCTCTTGAGTTATTTGCAACGAAGAAGGTTGATTCAAGTTTGCATTTGGACTTGAAACGGAATCCCTCCCCTTTGGGTGATAGTAGCCCCCCCACCCTTAAATGCGAGATGAAATTGTTGAACCTCTTTTGACCCAAGAAGTGGGGCCAACATTGAGTCCGTTTACAAACAACCAAGATGAAGCTTTGCAAGAGGACAATGATGAGTATGCGGACGATGACAATGAAGTTGATCTCCATGACAACAATGTGGGTGATCTCGACAAATATCATTTGCAAGAGATCGACAATGGACCATTCCATCCCTTTTTCCCGTGCATATGCATCGGACTGGGATGACGATGGTCCCGATGAACAAGTTGATGCGGAGGGGTTCACGGTGAAGGAGGCCAAAGCTTTCGAGAAGGTATTCGGTCGGGATCATCAGACTACATTGTTCAAGGATGTTAGTCTCACGGATGAAGCCGTGGTAGATGGTGGCCAATGTGTATCTCTTGGGGTTAGGCCAAGCTCTCACCGTGATTTGTGAGACGACAAGAACCGGATTGCTAAAGGGTCTAAGTTCGAAACCTTGTTGGAATTGAAGATGTGGCTCGACAACTACTCGGTTACGCATTATCGTCCACATCAGGTGGTGCACTCGGACGTCAATGTGCGCTACACGGTTGCATGTGCAAGTGAATATGAAATATGTCCGTGGATTGTGCATGCAAGACCATGGAAAGGAGGTCCAACTTGGCATGTAGTGAGTTGTGTGCCAACTCACATGTGCCAAGGCAAAAGGGTGGATGGCAAGATCATGTCCCAAGACCACAAACAACTCATGTCCGAGTTCATAGCTTACAGGCTCTCCAACTCAATATCCACACTTCCAACAATGAGCGTTCAACATGTCATTAATCTTGTGAAAGCCATCTTTCATTGCAAGGTGAAGTACGACAAGGCATGGAAGGCGAAGCAAGCCGCATTTAAGATGTTGTATGGTACTTGGGAGGAAGCATACAACCGAATCCCTAGGTTGTTGTTAGCCATGGCCACAACAAACCCGGGCATGGTTCATGTGGTCGAGCCTCATGGGCATCAAACAACGGTTCATGAAGGAAGAAAAGTCCGAGTATTTGACTGTGCATTTTGGGCGTTCGAGCAATGCTTGAGGGCTTTCGAACACTTTAGGCCGGTCATCACCATTGATGGCACATTCTTGACCGGACAATACAAGGGCACCTTGTTGGTTGCGATAGCAAGTGATGCCAAGTACCGGGTGTTGCCATTGGCATTTGCTTTGGTTGAGGTGGAGAACAATGACAACTGGGAGTGGTTTTTGCGTCTTCGGAGGACGAAGGTGTTACCCGCTCAAAGGGAAATTTGTGCCATATCGGATCGGCATCCAGGAATTCTTAACGCGGTGGAGATTGACATTCTCGGTCATGCACCGTTGCATCATCGATGGTGCATGAGGCACTTTTGTTCGAAATTCTATAGGGCATGTGGACTTAAGGAGTTGGCCGATCATCTTCAAGATTGTTGTCTCACTTTCTCCGACAAGCGCTTCGCCACTTTGTACAACAAATTGCTCGCACACAAAAAACTTGATCCCGGGGGTCAAGACTTTCTCAATAGGCACATTCAATACCGGAACAAGTGGGCACATGCTTTTTATGAAGATGGCCGGAGATATGGTCAAATGACAAGCAATATGGCTGAATGCTTCAATAGGGTGCTCAAAGGTGCACGTGGATTACCCGTGACGGCAATAGTTCAATACACATTTGGCAAGATGAATGCGTACTTTGTAAAGTACTCGATGGAAATGGATGCACATATAGCGGGTGAGAACCCGCGCAAGTACAAGTACAAGTTCGCACCCAAGGTTGATGAATGGTTGGTATTTCAATCATGGAAGGTGGACTCAGAAGAAGCTATATTATATGACAATGAAGAGTGGAAGTATGAACTGAAAGAGCCAGGAGGAACCACAAAATATGGTCGGCAACATGGAGGTCGGGCTTTCAAGGTTTCGTTAACACAATGTGATTCCACTTGCGGGAGGCCATTGTTGCTTCATCTCCCTTGCTCACACTTGTATACCGCTGGTCGCGTTAGGAATGTGGACATCAATCACCCACGCACCGTGAGAGAGTCGGAGTTCTCAATCATGACGGTCAAGAAAACATGGGCTCCCCGCTTTCACCCGTACTTTGACCAATCACAATGGCCGGAGTATCATGGAGTTCAACTATGGCCGGATCCGGAGTTGAAGGTTGTTAAACGGGGTAGACGTAAGACAAAGCGTCTTAGAGGCGACATGGACGGATGGGGCCATGGTGGCCAGCGCGAAGTGTGCAACGACCAATTCCAAGAGCCTCGTGAGAGCTCCCGTTGTGGGGAGTGCAAAGGTCATGGCCACGATAAAAGAAAATGTACCAAACCAAGGAAAAGGTCCAAGAAAAATGATGCAAGCACAAGCCAACAAGGAGCTACACAAGTGTCGGGGCCGGATTTCGGGAATAAAATATTCCAGAAATTAACCCCTAGTGTCATCACCAGCCCAGGATTACTGTTACCGGTGGACACATCCTTGTTACAGATTACCAAGCATTTACAAGAATTTGATACAAGACCATAAAGGTCTGCTGATACAACCATGACTCCGGTGGTGGATGAAGGAATTGGCTTGTGGATCTCCAACATCGATGGGGCTCCATTCCCACAGGAACAGCTGACCCGGATAACTCCTATCCTGCGTGGCTGTACTCCTAGGCTTCGCACGGACGTCACTGCATTATTCCTTGCAAAACCCATAACCTGGCCAAGTAAATAGCCAGGGACAAGCCTGTGAGTACGTTTGAATGTACTCGCAAACATCATGGACAAATGATATAATAAATGCAGCAAACAATTATACGGTCATGATGAAATAAACTATATGCATATGCTCATGATGGACTTATATTAAATGCATGCTGACAGGAATTAAAACATGGCATGGTGAATAATGGCTAGTGCAGGAAAATAAATATTAGTATCAATAAAATATAAAAGAAATGCCGGTCGGATGTCAAGTGACACCACGATCGGTCTTAAGAAGAAATGCCAGTCGGGTGTCTAAAGGAGAAATCGGACGATACCATCCGAGAACTCAGGCGACGCCACGAAAGGACTTGAAAAGAAATGCCAGTCGGGTATCCACAAGAGTAGTGGCGTGATAAACCGCCTGACACTCGAGGGACGCCACAAAAGGTCTTGAAAATAAAAACGAATGTCCGGGGTAGACTAGCCAGCCCCTGAGACACTCTGGAAAGTAAAATAAGAGCAAAGGGTTAGTTCACAAATATAACCATATCATCAAATATACTAATGGTAACACCAGTAGCAACGATAATTATCCTGCAAAATAACCATGCTCAATATTTAAAAATATTTCCTCCGGAGACCGACTCTAAGACCGACACTTGACCAACCCAGACTGTAGTCCTTAACCGCGGACACGGCTATTCGAATAGATACGACTCTGCAGAGGGTGTACTCTTTACCCACAAGTATAGGATTTCTTTAATCAGTATCGGGACACTGACTAATTCCCATTATGGTCCTTGGGTTGAAAACACACCTAACCAGCACACACCAGCTTAACTTTTCTGCTGCCAGGAGTCACCCAAAACAACAGTTAAGTAAAACTCTAAGTCGGAGAGGCTACAACCTCCATGAGCATGGGATCACTATTCAAACGCGCGGATTACAAGGGTACACTCCCTCTCGGCTACAACCGGAAACACCCATGCTCCCTGACCCGATGACTGGGTTTAGTCCAGGGCCCTGGAAACCCTCATCGTAGTCCTCTGTACGGTGTGTGCACGGAAAGGGGTTAACAACTTACTAAACCATACCTTACCCGAGGCAGGGACAAGTGGTAGCACGAAACAAGTATGGGGGTTACCGGAACAAGACTCGATCTATGGTCGACTCAGGAGGCTTATGTTCCCTGCGGTGGTTAGCACAACAAAATTATTCTTTTAACCATATCATCAGGACAGGGCCACAACCCTTGCCTGTCTCCACATATATCTCTTGACACCACCGTGTCAAAAATGGCCCGTGCCCACCGGCACGTCCAAAGCAGGAGCACACTCCTGGATTCTCATATCTTAAGTATGTAGAAAAATGTATGCAAGAGAAAATATCTACATGACCATGCATGCATGAAATATTTCTACTCATATGCAATCTTTATTAATAGTATCAAACCATGCACAAAATATTCTAGCCAGCAAATTATCAAACATTCACCATATCAAGTGTTCAAAAATGCTTGCCTTGAGCATGCAGGAGTATTGGGTGTATACCAAAAGTTTTGAAAATATTATCTCCCCTCCATTTCCTATTTCAAAAGAATATTTGAATTACCACATATAGCAAAAATAGTGATAAAAAGTTGATTGTAAGATTATGAAATAACTATTAAAATAAACTAGATCAAATTTTAGGAATATCAGAAAAAGAATTAATTTATTTGGAGTTCATGTGATTTACTATGGAATTTACAAGCTGAACAACAATGAGTAAATGGATTATTTAATCTAGGCAGTGAATATAAAGCTTAGGAAAAATGTTCATCTAATCCAGATAAATAGGGCATGATTTTAAGAGTCTGCAGAAATTGGAATCATCAGATTTGGAGTTGATTTGGTGGTTATGGAAATATTTGAAACATACTGGAATGAATAAAAAGAAGGGACAGAAGCGCGCCCTGTGCGCTACTTAGCCAAGCAGAGCTATTGGGCCGAGCCCAGTCATCTGGCTGCGGGGAGAGGTGCTGACGTCGATGGCGTATTCCACGGAATACGCCTTCTTCGCGCGGAAACGGCTCCAGGAGGAAACCGCCTCCACTTAAACAGCGGGGTCCGCGGCCTGAGTCGCTGATGGCCGGGCCCCACTTGTCGGGTTCGTCTCCTTTCTCCCGCGTACGTCTAGACAGAGACAGGGGCGGGGCTCCGGCGGCGATCCCCGGCGGCAGGGACCTCCATTCGCGACCCCGACTACACCGGCGTGATCCTGAGGATGGGCCGCGTCCGTGGGATGTAAACAGGGTCGCCAGAGAGCTCGAGGTTGAGCAGAGCTTCGACCATGGCGGAGGGAAGCTTCGGGTGGAAGAGGGCTTTTGCCCCTGAGCTTGTTCCGATGGAAATGGCGAGGGGAATGGATCGGTGGGTTGTCCAGGAGTCAAGTGGTGAAGAAAACGGGGAGGGGGAAGCTCTGGTGGCGTCGGAACCATCGAGGAGGCGGCGGTGGCAGAAGCTGCCGGAGACGAGGGAGATGACCGTTTTCGGTCATTTGAGTGCTTGGGGAGGCTTGGAGAGGAGTGAGGTGAGGTGCCGATGAGAAGAGAGAGCTCGGGGAGGGGGTTTATAGGCGGGAGCGACATGGTGCCGTGGCTTCCAGAGGGAGGCACGTCAGCGGCGCCATTGATGGAAAACGCGGACGGTGGCGAGTAGGCGTGGCCGGCGCGGTTAGGTGAGGGCGGGGTCCTGCCACAGGCGAGCTGGCTGGCTCGGGAGGTGCCAGGTAGCCTGGACGGCGCCGTCCACGGCATACAGTGGCGACGGCCATTAATGGCAGACGCGGTCGGTGGCGAGGCCGTTGAGGCCGGTGGCAGTGGTAAGTGAGGTTGGTGGGTAGGTGCGGTGGTTGGTAGGGTCGGTGCGAGGTGGATGGGCTCTGGAAGCACCAGGTGGCCGGGTCGGTGCCGTCCCCGAGTCGGCAACCGCGGCGGCGGCTCTGGTCGGTGCAGGTCAGTGGCTGGTCGGCGCTAGGAGCCAAGGAGGAGTGATGGCGGGGTGTTAGGTGGTCGGGCCGACCCAGAGGGAGGCTCGGGTGAGCTGGGGAGGCCGCAGGGCAGTGGCAGGAGCTCGATGTCACGGGCTGCAGTACGGGCGCTCTGACCATGCTCTGGACATGCCCCTGGTGTGCTCGACGAAATGCCAGAGCGGCCTACAGTGATCTAATCGAGGTGATCTTTGGCATGGTGGTGCCTAGTAAGTTGACAAGGATGTTGGACATGTTGGTTTGGTCAGATGGTCAAGAGTGTAGTGTAGTTTGGAGATAGGCAAAATTGTTGTTATGTACACAAGGTGCTCGATGAAATGCTAAGGCTATTTAGAATATTCCTATGAAAGTGGTATTTGGCAGAATGGTGTCTCATTAAGTGTGAGAGATGATAGTGAAGTTGGTTTGGAAAAAGGAGATACTTTCTAGTGCAAGTTGTACTGGAATTCAGTTCTGGACAGAATATTCAGAGGGGTGTTTGGTGGGTCTAAAAGATGCTAATGGATCTGATCTTCTGGAGTTAAGGGTTTGGTAGGAGGAACTAGAAGATGACCAAGTATCAGAATCTTTGGAGCAAGAATTAATATGGTTGTAGTAGAAACCTAGAAATTGGACAGAATTAGGAATGAGGATGATTCACTCAAAAAAATTTCAAAGGGAAGGAATGGATTTCTGTAGAAAGGTGACCCATAGGCATCACATGACTCCTCATAATTTCGGTGGAAATTTTAGAGAATTATTTAAAATAGTTGTAGTGCAAACAGAAGCATATGAAGAAAAGAAAAAGCTATTAAAAGAATTTCTATGGCAAAATTTTATTATGAAAATAATTTCTACTGTTATTAAACAAGTAATGAAATGTTTTAAGATGAATATCAGAGCCCACAAAATTACTAAAAAAAATTTTCTATATGGAGGGAAGAAACAGAAACAAAAGGTTCTAAAAACACTAAAGAACTTTTGTAAATCAAATTTTTTGTTTCTAGCCAAATTTTAATTAATAAAAAGTGATTAAATTTTTGGGGTGTTACAACAAGGGAGGCAACGCCAACAAGTGCGAAGGCAACCACGTGGTAGCCAACCTAGTGGTAGTCAACAAGTGCCAACGCAACCAAATGGTAGCCAACCAAGTGGTAGCCAACCTAACGGTAGCCAACAAGTGCCAAGGCAACCAAGTGGTAGCCAACAAGTGCCAAGCCAACCAAGTGGTAGCCAAAGCGGATCTAGGCAACAAAGAGGTCGGCAACTTGGACTTACAAGAGGCCGTGGTGGTGGTAGAGCTCGTGGTGGTGGTGTAGGCCGTGGTGGTGGTAGAGCTCGTGGTGGTGGTGTTGGCCGTGGTGATGGTCTAGGCCTCGGGGATGGACTTGGGCGTGGTGATGGACAAGGGCAAGTTCGTTATGGAGGAATGTTTGGATACCTCGATGGACCATTTCTGTATGTTCCTCACTAACTATAATGTTTCATATGTTCTTGTTTTTCATATGTTTTCTTTTTCATGTGTTCTTGTTTTACATGTGCTTCCATTTGTTCTTATTGTCCTTACTAACCATTATATTTCACTCATTGTAGGTATGGCGGCTTCCCAACCCAACAACCCAACAATGAAGGAGGATGGCGAAGATGAGATGGCAGGATGGTGGGAGAAGGCTGCGAAGAAGCTTAGAGAGGAGGATGCAGCCAAGCTAAAAAGGAAGAAGGAAGAGGAGCTTGAGAAGAAGAGGAAGGAATTAGAGAGAGCGAGACAAGCGATGCGAGCTAGGGAGCAAGCGTTGGTGAGGAAATGTGAGGAGGCACAGAAGAAGTGTCAAAAGGATTTTGAAGAAAGAACCATGAAGCTTTGGGCATTTGCAGCTGAAAAAAAACAGAGGGCGAATCAGATGTTCATGGAGAGGGTGGTTAAGGAGGCTCACCTCATAAGGAAAAGGGAGGAGGAAGATGAAGAAGAGAGGAAGAAGAAGAAGGGAAAGGGGCCTTGCTCTACGCAATAGAGCTATGTCATCCTCTTCGATTTGGTTGTGAACTACTATGTGTCATGAACTACTATGTGTCCTCCTCGATTTGGTTGTGAACTACTATTTGTCGTGAACTACTATGTCTCCTCCTCGATTTGGTTGTAAGAACTACTATGTGTCATGAACTACTATGTCTCCTCCTTGATTGAGTTGTACGAACTAATATGTGCCGTGAAGTACTATGTGGTATGAACTACTATGTGTCGTGAAGTACTTTGTGCATATATTGTCTCCATAGTTGTTTGCTTGCTATGTACCAATCATACTTCACATCATCGTACTAGGTCTGCATATGCCAAAAAATTCACAAAGTAAAACTGCAACGCCTAGCTCGTGGGCGTTGCACTCTACAGTGTGGTGCATCCAAGCTAGGCGCTACACAGGTTTGTAACTATCCAGAGAGCAACAGAAAGTTGGACAAGTTATAGACCTGTGTGGCGCCTAGCTAGTGGGCGTTACACTGTACACTGTGGCGCCTCCGAGCTAGGCGCCACAAAGGTCTGTAACTATCCAGAGAGCAATAGAAAGTTGGACAAGTTACAGACCTGTGTGGCGCCTAGCTCGTGGGTGTTGCACTTTACAGTGTGGCGCCTCCGAGCTAGGCGCCACACAGGTCCGTAACTATCCAGAGAGCAACAGAAAGTTGGACAAGTTACAGACCTGTGTGGCGCCTAGCTAGTGGTCGTTGCACTGTACAGTGTGGCGCCTCCGAGCTAGGCGCCACACAGGTCTGTAACTATCCAGAGAGAGCCTGAAAGTTGGACAAGTTACAGACCTATGTGGGGCCTAGTTAGTGGGCGTTGCACTGTACAGTGTGGCGCCTCCGAGCTAGGCGCCATACAGGTCTGTAACTATCCATAGAGCAACAGAAAGTTGGACAAGTTACAGACCTGTGTGGACAAGTTACAGACCTGTGTGGCACCTAGCTAGTGGGCGTTGCACTGTACAGTGTGGCGCCTCCGAGCTAGGTGCCACACAGGTCTGTAAGTATCCAGAGAGCAACAGAAAGTTGGACAAGTTACAGACCTGTGTGGCGCCTAGCTAGTGGGCGTTGCACTGTATAGTGTGGCACCTCCGAGCTAGGCGCCACACATGTCTATAACTATCCAGAGAGCAACCGAAAGTTGGACAAGTTACATACCTGTGTGGCGCCTAGCTTGGAGGCGCCACACTCCATAGTGCAGCACTGATAAGCTAGGTGTTGCACTATGGAGTGTGGCGCCTCCGAGCTAGGCGCCACACAGGTCTGTAACTATCCAGAGAGCAACAGAAAGTTGCACAAGTTACAGACCTGTGTGGCGTCTAGCTTGGAGGCACCACACTCCATAGTGCAGCGCCCATAAGCTAGGCGTTGCACTATGGAGTGCGGCGCCTCCGAGCTAGGCGCCACACAGGTCTGTAACTTTTCCTACATTCTGTTGCTCTCGGTTGCTCCAGTTTTTTTGTCCCTCTAACTGGGTCATTTTAAGTCACAGATAGTTGCATCACATAATAAGTAGTAATTCCCACCACGACATTACTAAGAGCTTCTAGTTGAACATTACCACCAACATAGAGTTCAACACATAGAGTGACCATCACGATAAGTTCGACATTACCACCAACATAGAGTTCAACATAGAGCTACCACCAACATATAGCTACCATTACTACCATTACTAAAAGAGGACGACGACTAGTTCCTTGAGCGCTTGCTGGCTCCTCCCCCCTCTTGCAGCTTATCTTCTTCACCTTCCTAGGAAGAGGAACCCGCTCCGGCTCCGGCTCCGGTTCCTCCACGTTATCCACATCGTCATCCAAATAGTCATCCAAAGCCGCAATCCGCGAGGTGCCGAGCGTCCTTTTGCCTCTTTGGGTGAAGTCCTCAGGTGTGTATTTGTTGATTCCCTTCCTAGGCTTTAACTGGTATGCAGACCGAACCTTGTAGTTCCCCAAGGTCATATCATCAGGAACCTACGCATCAACAAAAGATATGGAAAGACCGTGTGTGAGGATATAGTTAGCAATGCATCAACAATTGGATATATATCTCCATGCCATACCTCTTGGGTGACCACACCCACATCCTCATCCTCCAATGGATCAGCATGGCCAGAAGTGGGATCTGATGGTGTCGCCGACCTAGAACGTTATGGTGATACATACTCGGGGTCACGACAACCGAAAAGATTTGATAGCCGCCTTAACTTTTGGCCCTGGCGCTGCAACATGAACAATTGAATGAGACATCAAACGTAGAAACACATGTTAATTGCTAGTTTGAAGGAGATGTGAACCTTAATGAATGCTCGAAGTGCACCTTCCCCATCGCTTTTGCCAGCCGAGGTTGTTTCCAGAATAGTGTTGGTCTCATCAGCTGCTTTCTTGATCTAGGAGCGCTATGAACAGAAACGGTATTAACGTGTTAGGCAAGCGAAGATGTAAATAGTGGGAATGGAAAATCAGAAAGAGCAAATACCACAAAGTTCATCATTGCAGCTGAAGGGATCACTGAGTTGCCTTTCCGAACTAATGCGTTGTACTGGTGCTGGGCTAGCTCATCAAAAACGGTGGGATTTTCCAAAATCTCCTCAGCATACGCCGGCTTGCATACCTCCACACGAGTTCTTGCAAGAAACCATGTGAGATAGTTGTTGAACGCGATCGGGCAGTGCTCACGAAGCTGGGCTCGTTTGTGGCGCCTAGCTTGCTCCACACTAAGCTGGAACTGTACGACATACTTCCTGTGATGCTTCGTCCAGTCCTTGATCTTCCGCTGCTTTTTCCTATCCAACCTGCAAGTTAGAAACATAATATTACAACTATTGATGAGGCCGAGAAGCCGCTAGGTGCTCAAGGTTAATTATATCTTATGCGTGTACCAGCCTGTCCGTGTCCTCCCACTCCGACGGGTGTGGCTGGAGCAAACCAAACTGGCGAAACACCCGATGTGGCAGGTGAAGCTCAACCGCCCAGTTGCATATGAGTGGACACCGCATATGCCAGAGATCCGTATCCATAGTGCACATCGGATTCAGCCTGAACTCCATAGGGTTCCCAAAACTCTCTTCTTTTCCATACGGTTCCCATTCAACCTGCAAAATGGGATAGAATGCAAAATTGATATCGAGTTACGATAGAAGCATGATAATAAGTTATGCAATGTCGATTCACAAGCTCAGGCGTGATCGCGTCCATCTCGCTCCTGTACAGCTTGTACATGACCGAGGGATCGATCTGTCATCTCATTTAACACATCCCACTTGTAAGCCCAAGTGGGGAGCCGTAGTGGGTCGTCTTTGTCATCCCAATCCTCGTACTTCACGGTCTTCGGTCGTCCAACCAGTAAACGCTCCCAGCTCCATATGGAAAGTGCGAGCAAACAACCACCAATACCTCCAGATAGCCTACAACAGGCTTCGTCCAACTGCACATAAAAGAGAACATGGTTGAATTAACAGCAAGATCGC
Source organism: Secale cereale (assembly GCA_902687465.1). NCBI lineage: Eukaryota > Viridiplantae > Streptophyta > Magnoliopsida > Poales > Poaceae > Secale > Secale cereale. The sequence goes on along the minus strand of LR738713.1, from coordinate 602,115,900 downwards.
ATTCATAATGTAGCAATGAAGTGAAGCAGAAACAACTTCATACCTGTCTATACAAGTAAGCCAGTGTCGCCGAACCCCAACTCCATTTGCTATCGAAGACGGTTAACGCCTTCAGCCACATCCATGGAGCATTCTTGCATGTGCCATCAGCAAACATAGTCCTGGATATCACGTACCACATGTAGACACGAGCATATGTATTGACTGTGTCCTCATCAGCATCCTCAGGGCAAGTACCAAAGTGCCCAGTAATCCAAACCATTCTTGCCAATACAATTGTAATTTCAATAAACTAAACTAAGCCTACTTCATGCAAGATTCAATGCAAATATCTTTTCCATATAAATAAAATGTCAACATATGTATCCAAACTATATAAATAACATGTCAACCTATGTATCCAAACCACATTCTAATCTATCAAGGGTTCCCCAAATCTAATACATGCAAGATTCAAACAAAAGTTCCCCAAATCTAATACATGCAAGATTAGAACAAGGGTTCCTCAAATCTCTGAAATAGCATACATTCTATGGATAGAAAGAAGGGGATCGGAGAAAAGTACCTTCTAGGATGGATTGGTGAAGGAATCCACGAGCCAAATCGTCAGATCTGAAGATTTTTTAAGAGGGGATTGAGAGGGGGAGAGGAGCCAGCCGCCGCAACGATGTCTCCATAACTGCTGAAGAATGGGGTGGGTGGGGAAGGCCTAGCGCGCGGCGGCTGCATCTAAGTCAATGTGCAGCGCCTAGCTCGGTGGCGCTGCACATTATATGTGTGGCGCCTAGCTCGGAGGCGCTGCATGGCTGGGTGCCGGCCCAGGGACTGCCACGGTGGACTGGCGTGCAACGCCCCCGAGCTAGACGCTGCATCGTAGGGTGTGGCGCCGTCGTGGCGGGCGTTACACAAAAAGGTCAGGGGTGTGAAATTGTTTCACGTGCAGTTCATTCTGTAAATTGATTTCGCCCAGAGGTCAAAATTGTCAAATTTTCCCATATGCACGTTGAGCTCCGCTGATGTGATGTATTATAACATCCACGTGAACCTCCACTGTAACTTGATGTTTTTTCTTTTTGAACGAATAGTTGATATTTCTGATGTAGTACTACTCTGTATAGCTTTAGTATTTGTAGCACCAGGCCTCCATGTGACCTGCCCTCCTTCGTATTTTTCTTGTCTCACATGAGGTTTGTACGTGGATCACTTTGATTGAAAATACCATGCAGGCCACTCGTGAGTCTTGATACCCCCATGCTGTGAGTGTCAGGTACGTGGAGGGATAACTTGATCAATGTGACGTAGCACCTTTAAACCAGAAGAAAATGACAAAACGTCATCTGCCTCCCTCTGCTGACACACGTCACCTCGACTCCATGCACTTGCTTTTGCTTTCTCCACCTGATTTCCTCCAATAAAATAACACCGAACACCGGCCACCGACGGCAACCACCGCGGTAGGATGCAGGCACCACCAGCTGCTGCAACCACTCCACTCGCTATTCTTTTTCACCTGGTCAAACTCCCCCTCATAATCCTTTTACTTCAACGAGCCAGGACGCTCGGGGGTGCGTCAGTAAAGCGAAGCGATGCTGTGGCGGCTACAGGTAAGAGGAGGTGAGCACGGCGAGGCGACTTGATGGCGATGGCGGCGAGGTGGCGGGCCAGGTCGGAGTGCGGCGGCTTGAGGGCAACCGCGGCAGCTCGCGGTGACTTAGAAACTTGGAGGTAGATGCAACCGGAGGAGGGTGTCAAGGCGCTGGTGACTCGAAGACGGCGGCTCAAAGGCGAATGCTGTGGCGGCTCCGCGGGGGCGAGGCCGGCTAGATGCGACTCGGATGGCGAGGCGAGGCTCAGTGGGGGTGAGGCGCATCAGGAAAACACTAGTGAACTCCTAGCGGTGGCGCCGGCGAGTCATAGCGGCTCAGGGTGAAGCGACTCTTGGCAGTTTAGGCGCCAAAGTCCTACTTGTAGCCTCATACTTGCAGGCGCGGACTTGGGTCGCAGGTGAGCCAGTGTCGGCGGTTCAGAGGCGGGCGAGTCTGAGGTAGAGCCGGCTCATGGAGGAGCAGCGGGTTGAAGATCGGCCACAACGACCGAAAGGCCAGGCAGCCCGTGGATGTCCCTAGCAAGGCGGAGGTATGGTGGCGGGCTGGCTTGGCAGCTCACGATGTAGGTGAGGCAGTTTATCTTGAGGCCGCGGAGACGCGCCGATTTAACTTGAGATGAAGCCGATGAACCGGCGTTGATGAGTTGGAGTAGCAAAAACGGGACTGCGGCGGCGAGTTACAGCAGCTCGACAACGACAGCTGAAGCAGGGACGCTAGGAGGCACCGCGGGTACTAGACTGAGGAGCAGCCCCGGTCGGGGTGGCACATGCAAAAGGGAAACGGCTGAAAAGCACGGGCGGCTCGTGGACGAGGAGGCCTCAAGCACAGCCAGTTCACACAGCAAGGTTGGTGGCTTCAAAAGCGTGGAAACGGGTGGATCCCGCTCATTATGACCATGGTGGAAGTGGGCACGTCGATTTGGCCGTAGCTGTACGTGACTCGCCGTTGTGGAATTTTGGCAATGGCAATGGAGCGGTGGGTGCACGTCCAACGGGCGGAGGCAAGATCGCACGCGGGGAGCCACGCAGAAGCAGAGCTCAGCAGCTCAACGACGCGGCAACCTTGTGACGAGTCAGAGCGGCCCTCCCGCTGTATTCAAGGAGGCAGGCCACAATGGCGGTTTGAGCGCGGATGAGCCGGTTTATGGTGACTGATGCGGATGGGCTTGACGAGGGCGGCGGCTCACGGATGGTGGCTCTAAGTGAGCGGAGGCGAAGGCGGATACTGAGGTGCCGGACCCCGGCAAAGGCGGATACCTCGCATAAGATACGACCCGGAGGCGGCTCTCGAGCGACGGCGGTGGCGGCTCAACCACGGCGGAGACCCAGCGGCGATTCATGGCCGGCTCTCAGGGCGTTTCAACCGAGCAGAAGGGCGACCCAAGCTGAGGCCGCACAGGGGTGAAGATGAAGCCGGTTTGAGCGAGGCCGGGGCGGTTTGGCCGCGAAGACGATCGACTTAACGGCGGCAACGGTTCATCCTGGCGCAGAGAATAGCTGCTTCGAATCCGTATCAACTTCGAGGGGGCGGCTCTCCGTCCGCGCGTTGAAAGCAGCTCAGGGCTTAAGCAAGACCGCGGACGCGGGCACCGATGAGGGCTCAGGGCAGCGAAACCGTGTCGTAGTGGCAATTTAGGCCTGCCAGCGAGGTCGGCCTGACCCAGCGCGACAACGGAATTGCGGCGGTGACTTTGTGACTGAAGCAATGCGGCAGCTGAGGCCGCCACAAACGATGACAACTTGATGGCCCTATCGTGGCCGCTCGCGGTAAAAAGCAAAGACGGTTTGACTGCCGGGTCAGCGGGTCTTTGTTTACTGTTCCGGCGATACGCGATAGCAGCAGCGAAAGTTGACCACCTCCAGGCTGCAGCAGTCCTGGATAACCCACGCTCAGGTCGCGATAGTTTTCTCGGTTCACCAGAATAAATGTTTTCCTGGCTCGCATGACGGCCACGGTAACTGATATTGATTCATCTCCAGACTCGATGGATCGCCGGGTCACGTTCATCCGCAGCATAACGCGCAACCCTAATTCCCTCTTGACCTCAAATCTTCATAGATTTTAGATCTGGACTGATGAATCTGAATCTGAAGCAAATCTTCGAAGCAGCTTTTCTTCACCTGGATTTTGCAAACTTTTTGATCCATGTGAAAGATCCCTCCAAGAGCTCAACACCACTGTGCGCGAACCTCACGGTGGGCGCCAACTGTCGTGGAATTGTCACGGCAGATGTCCTTAGCGTGAGGACTTAGTCATGAGGCCAACGCATCTATGTGGTAGCTTGAGAGGGGTTGAGCGGAATCGAGAGACGCAACACAAGACAAGGGTTTAGACAGCTATGGGCCCCGGGAAACATCATCCGGTAATAGCCCTACATGCTGTTCGTGGCTAGGTCTCATTATCATCACGAGGGAGTCGCCGTAAACCGGCTCTCCTAGTTATGTCTAGCCCTAGAGATTGTTTGTTTCTTACTTGTGAGAACTTGTCCCTCTTTTGGGAGCCCTGCCCCTCCTTATATATGTTGAAGGGGCGGGTTACATGTAGAGTCCTACTCGAAGTAAGACTTAAACTATTTTGACTTCTCTTCATGGGCTTCTTAATGACTTTGGCTTCATAACGTCTCGGGCTTCATAACTCCACGCGACTTGTTTGTCGGGTTATAACTGTCAACCGGTTATCACTGTCTGCTGGTTTATGAAGGTCTGCCGGTTTAAGATTGTCTGCCGGTTTAAGCTTGTCTGCCGGTTTAAGATTGTGTGCATTAACTCCTGCCGGATTATAACTCCGTGACGATAATTTTGGTAATGTCATGGAACACTTCTACGACAACATAGGTATGATTATCTTGATTCTGTCATAAATTTGTCATGGATGTACATGCATGACAAAAAACATGACCTCCCGTGACAAACACGTATCATCACAGAAGTGTAATTTTTTTGTAGTGTGATTTATTCCAAGAGGAATTACCAGGAATCCCACTGGATAGAGACATTGAACTTCTGATTGAGTTATTTCCCGGCAAAACCCCAATATCCAAGAGACCTTACCAGATACCCCCGAATGATTTGGAAGAAATCAAGAAGCAGGTTAATGAGTTATTGGACAAGGGATATATTCGGCCAAGCTTGTCACCTTGGGGAGCCCCGGTTCTTTTGGTAGAAAAGAAGGATGGAATTCTGAGAATGGTTGTGGATTATCGTCCGTTGAACGAAGTTACGATCAAGAACAAGTACCCTCTGCCGATGATTAATGACTTGTTTGATAGTTGGAGCAAGGTATTCTCCAAGATCGATCTTCAATCATGATATCATCAGCTAAAGATCCGTGAACAGGATATACCCAAAACCGCTTTCACGACAAGGTATGGTTTGTATGAGTCTACTGTCATTTGGATTGACTAATGCCCCTGCGTATTTTATGAGCATGATGAACAAGGTTTTCATGGAATTTCTGGACAAGTTTGTCGTGGTGTTCATCGATGACATATTAGTTTTCTCCAAGAGCGAGGAAGAGCACAAGGAACATTTGCGTCTACTTCTGGAGAAACTCCAAGAAAACCAATTATATGCCAAGTTCAGTAAATGTGAATTTTGGTTGAAGGAAGTCGGATTCCTCGGACATGTTATTTCAGGAGAAGGAATAGCAGTCGACCCCGCAAAGGTGGAAGACGTCACCAAATGGAATTCACCCACCTCAGTCAAGGAGATCCGCAGTTTTCTCGGACTTGCAGGCTATTATCGGCGATTTATTGAGAATTTCTCCAAGATTGCTAAGCCCATGACTGAGCTGTTGAAGAAGGAAACTAAGTATATTTGGACCAAGGATTGTGAAGCCAGTTTTCAGGAGCTGAAGAAACGTTTGGTTACAGCCCTAGTGGTAATTCTATCGGACGTACACAAGCATTACCAGGTATATTGTGACGCTTCTCGGCAAGGACTCGGAGGAGTTCTCATGCAGGAAGGAAAGGTTGTAGCCTATACATCCAGACAGCTACGACCTCACGAGGTGAACTATGCCACACACGATTTGGAGTTAGCAGCCGTAGTGCGCGCACTCAAGACCTAGAGACATTTCCTTGTTGGAAACAAATGTGATGTTTGCACGGATCATAAGAGCTTGAAATACATTTTCGCACATAAGGAGTTGAATATCAGGCATGGGAGATGGCTAGAGTTGATCAAGGATTACGACATGAGATTGCATTACCACCCAAGAAAGGCTAATGTTGTAGAAGATGCCTTGAGCCTTAAGAGTTATGTGAATACCCTTACAACGGGAGGATTACCCCAGGAGTTAGCCGATGACCTCAGAGATCTTCAACTAGAGATAGTTCTGAGAGGATATGTTGCTGCACTGGAAATTCAGTCCACTTTGGCCGGAAGAATTCGTGAAGCCCAGAAGTCGGACAAGGAAATTGCTGAGATAAAGAAAAGGATGAGTGAAGGTAAAGCTAAAGGTTTTCGTGAGGATGAATACAGAGCTATATGGTTCGAGGATCGTTTCTATTTACCCAACGATCCCGAGCTCAGGAAGCTAATTCTTCAGGAGGCCCATGACTCACCATACTCGATACATCCAGGCAACACCAAGATGTATTTGGATTTGAAGGAAAGTTTCTGGTTGACAGGTATGAAGAAGGATATTGACGAGTACGTAGCAGTATGCGATGTCTGTCAGCGAGTAAAGGTGGAACAACATCAAAAGCCAGCAGGGTTACTCCAACCTTTGCCCATGACACGTTCAGGTTATGATTCTATCTGGGTAGTTATTGATCGCTTGACCAAAGTAGCTCATTTCATTCCCGTGAAGACCACATATACTAGCACTAAGTTAGCCAAGATATACATGACCAGGATCATATGTCTGCATGGAGTTCCGAGGAGTATCGTGTCGGATAGAGGACCACGATTTACCTCAAAGTTTTGGAATCAGTTGCATGACACTTTCGGTACGAGGCTGGAGTTTAGTACAACTTTTCATTCGCAGACACATGGATAGACCAAGAGAGTCAATCAGATTCTGGAGGACATGTTGAGAGCCTATGCGCTAGACTATGGATCTAGATGGGATGCTAATTTGCCATACGTAGAGTTTTCGTACAACAACAACTACCAGACTAGTCTGAAGATGGCCCCTTTCGAAGCTCTATACGGAAGGAGGTGCAGAACACCATTGATGTGGGATGGTGATGGAGACCTAAAGCTTTTTGGTCCCAATCTTATCAGAGACTCTAAAGAGAAGGTCAAGCTGATTCGTGACAGATTCAAGATTGCTCAGTCGAGACAGAAGAGTTATGCCGGCAGTAAACGAAAGGAGGCAACGTAAAAAGTGGGTGACCGAGCATATCTCCGTGTGTATCCACTTCGAGGAATCAAGAGGTTCGGTGTTAAAGGAAAATTAGCACCCAGATACATAAGCCCGTACCAAATCCTCAAATGCCGAGGAGAAGTTGCATACAAGCTGGAATTGCCGGAAGGATTGCCAGGAGTTCACGATGTCTTTCATGTTTCCAAGCTGAAGAAATGCGATAACCCACAGGTATAGGGGATCGCAACACTTTTCGAGGGTAGAGTATTCAACCCAAATTTATTGATTCGACACAAGGGGAGCCAAAGAATACTCTCAAGTATTAGCAGTTGATTTGTCAATTCAACCACACCTGGAAGACTTAATATCTGCAGCAAAGTATTTAGTAGCAAAGTAGTATGGAAGGAACGATAGTAGTGGCAAAAGTAACGGTAGCAGTTTTGTAGTGATTGTAACAGTGGCAGCGGAAAAGTAACTAAGCAAGGAGCATTATGTGAAAAGCTCGTAGGCATTGGATCAGTGATGGATAATTATGTCGGATGTGATTCCTCATGTAATAGTTATAACATAGGGTGACACAGAACTAGCTCCAGTTCATCAATGTAATGTGGGCATGTATTCCGAATATAGTCATACGTGCTTATGGGAAAAAACTTGCATGACATATTTTGTCCTACCTTCCCGTGGCAGGAGGGTCCTATTAGAAACTAAGGGATATTAAGGCCTCCTTTTAATAGAGTACCAGACCAAAGCATTAACACTTAGTAAATACGTGAACTCCTCAAACTACGGTCATCATCGAGAGTGGTCCCAATTATTGTCACTTCGGGGTTGCCGGTTCATAACACATAGTAGGGGACTATTGACTTGCAAGATAGGATCAAGAACACACATATATTCATGAAAACATAATAGGTTCAGATCTGAAATCATGGCACTCGGGCCCTAGTGACAAGCATTAAGCATGGCAAAGTCATAGCAACATCAATCTTAGAACATAATGGATACTAGGGATGAAACCCTAACAAAACTAACTCGATTACAAGGTAAATCTCATCCAGCCCATCACCGTCCAGCAAGCCTAATGGGATTACTCACGCACGGTAATGAGCTTCATGGAATTGGAGATGGAGGAAGGTTGATGATGACGACGGCGACGATCTCCACTCTCCGGAGCCCCGAACGGTCTCCAGATCAGCCCTCCCGAGAGAGTTTAGGGCTTGGCGGTGGCTCCATATCGTAGAACGCGATGAATCATTCTCTCTAATTTTTTTCTCCCCGAAAGTGAATATATGGAGTCGGAGCTAAGGTCGGTGGAGCATCAGGGGGGCCACGAGACTGGGGGGTGCGCCCCCACCCTCGTGGACAGTGTGTGGGTGTCACGCCCAAGATGCGATTCTATCCCGATCATGTGATGCACTCGTGATTGGGGCACAAGTGCATTTCAGGCGCTTAGCAAGATGGATATCATTACATCGCACCATTACATAAATACATGTGCATACAACAATTCATACAAATCACTTGGATACATCAACATCAATACAAGACATTCGACTACGGATGCAAACATGAAAAGAACAACGACATCCATCCTGCTATCCCAGGCTGCCGACCAGGAACTTAACCCAAGACTGACGAGGCAGAAGAAGAAAAGAACTCCAACACAAGTACATAGCTCTCACGTCAAGTCATCGGAAGCCTGCACCTGCAACTGTTGTTGTAGTATCTGTGACCCACGAAGACTCAGCAATCCCATATCCATGGGTATCAAGACTAACAAAACTTAAAGGGGTATGGAAAGGATAGTGGTGAGGTTGCAACAGCGACTAAGCATATGTATGGTGGCTAACTTACGAGTACAAGAATAAGACGAGCCTCTACGCAAACGGTCACAAACTATTAATGATCGCTAGAGATCCTGAACTACCTCCGAGTCAAACATAACCCCACCGTGTTCTCTTCTCAAAATGAAAAGAGACGGTCACGGTTACTCACGCGGTTCGTGTATTTTATTTCGGATCCTCTGTCAAGTTTTCTATAACCGGACATTAACAATCTCCAATTCGTCACATAACCACGGGCACGGCTTTCGAAAGATCATAACCCTGCAAGGGTGTCCCAACTTAGCCCATCACAAGCTCTCACGATCAGCAGAGGTAAAAATAATAATACCCCTTATCTTAGGGATAACCCAATCAGACTCGGAATCCCGATGCACAAGACATTTCGACAATGGTGAAACAAGTCGAGCAAGACCTCCCGGCGTGCCGACACCCTGATAGTAGCCGCGCGTATCTCATCTCAGACCATGTCCGGATGGGACAAGCTACATGTATGCCAGATACCTCGAGTTTCCCCAAGGCGGCCCCGCAGGTTTCCCGGTTGGGACCAACACCATCAGCACTGGCCCCCCTGTAGTAGAAGAATCCTCGGGTAGCGCTAACTCCCTGTGCAATTTAATTAATTAATTAAGTTTTTATTATGTTACAAATTAAAACCAAAGTTGGGCCTTGCTGGAGGTGTTTTATTCCAAGATGAACTGTCAAGGGGTCCCCATATACCCAACCGCGTTAGGAACGCAAAATCAAGGAATATTACGCCGGTTTATCGGTTCTTGAGGCGGCATGAGTGGAACAAAACACCGATCAAAAGGCCAAGCCTTCAACCCATTGCCAAGTATATAGGTGTGTTAAATTATAGTAATAGATATTGTGATATTCCAACAACAAGATCCAACATGGAGCAATCTTCATCTCCACCTGCAGCTAACAACACTATAAGAGGGGCTGAGCGAGCGGGTTACATAGCCAAACAACCGTTTGATGTGAAGGTGTCAAAGGTTTGAGGTTTCATGGCAACAAGGAGAGGCTGACAAATAGATAGGTAGCGCGACATATAGCGATAGCATCGAGACAACTAGCATAGCAATGATAGTAAAGGTATCCAAGGTGACGGCCATCTTGCCTGAGATCCCTCTAGGAAGAAGAACGAGTCCATGAACAAGACGAAGAAGAAGCCACGAAGACGAACCAAGTGTAGTCGAACGAATCCCCACGGTCGCAACGAAACAGGCACTAACAAGAAGAAGCAAGCAACACGGTAAACACACCACTCAAGAACATGGCATAATGCTCAACCAAGTATGATGCAAGACAAGTCTATAAGATGCAAAACATGGCAAGGGATGATGCATACAAGACCAACACAACAAGGCAAGTTTAAATGAGGCCGGAGATAACATATAACAATTCCGATAAGTCCTGATATGCAAATTTCGAAATTGGTCCAGATTTGAACAAACCTTAAGTTCAAGTTGTTAAACAGCAAGTTAACATGCACCATGATGATCTACTCAAAATTCTATTCAAGTCACATATAAAGTTCATATAATTCGGAGCTACGGCCTAGAAGATATGAGCAAGACAAGTTAAGCATGGCAAAGATGCAAGATGCATTCAAACAACAAGCAAACACACTCCAAACAGGTATTAAACATGATATTATGCATCTTCATGCAAAAACACACAAGTTTCATATAGGACACGCCCAAAACGGAGCAACGGTTCATCACATACACATGAAACAAGATATAACAACAAGCTATCCTAAAACAGCAACATGGCACTTAGTTGACATCAAAACAAGATATTTCATGGCATCAAAGGGCATGGCAAGCATGTACATGTCAAGCACTACAAGCATGATCCATGAGCTACTACCAAACACCACTAGAACATGCTCAAAACATCATGGCAAGATTGCAAAAGATAACAGATTCACAGACTTAGTGAAATAAACTAAACATGGCAGCAACAACGACAAGTAGGCATGTTTGCAAGCATGTGCAACTCATCTCAAAGCATATCATGGCATGTGAATATAACCAACAGCAAGAAGGCATGTTTATGAAGCTACACATGGCAAGAACATGGTCATAGGATGCATGCATAGATCACTAGCAATTCACCTGGTAAAACTGAACTTACTATTAACAGGCTGACGGAAACATTTTATAGCAACTTGAGAGCATGAAAACAACAAGCTACATCATGCCATATTTGCAAACAAGGGCATGGATGGATATAGCATAACATGTACTGCAAGAAATGGTCATTGGGCATTCCAAAACATTCATGAATTTGACTATAGCATCAAGCAAACATGGCATTAGGATATAACAGTTTCAGACTTAGCATTTTTCAACAAGTCTCAGAAAATAACAACAGCGAGTTGACCACTTTGCAAGCTTGTTGCACTCACCACAAGGCATATCATGAAAATTGGATTTCACCACAGCAAAGATGACATGATTGTGCTTCTAAAACATATTGACATGTAGCTCAAACAAAAATCACACATAAAGATATGAAAAAGACAAATCAACATCTTATAACAAGTTTCAACACTTAACAGCCACATGCATTTTTGCAACAGAGATAAACATGGCAATATGGCACCTAACATGAATGTAATAGCCCCCCAACATATAGAGCACTTCACAATGAACATTTTGACATATCATACACTCCATTTGGACCAACATGCACAGAGATACAACCTCACAAACATGCTAACATATTGTTGACAGGCAACAAGGACTTGACAGTAACATCACATAGCAGTTTGGCAACGAAGATTAAGTCATCAAGATGAATAGTAATATGCATGAAAATGCAACATGTAGAGCACTTCGAGATGAACATTTAGACATATTATTTGCTCAATTTGGGTAAACATGCACAAAGTTACCAACACTCAAAAGTGCATACATAATAAGAGTTTGTAGGGACTTAGTCAAATTCGTAGGCAGTATAAAAACAAAACTGGGCCGAAAGTGGCTGGCCCATCAACAGGAAAAAAAGGGAGGGCGCTCGGCCTGGCCTCACCTAGTGGGCTGAGGCCCAAGCGGAAGGAGGCGAGGCAGGCCAGCGCTGGGGCTTGAAGTTCTGGGCCGCGGATGGGCCGGCCGACGCGGGGCCCACACGGACGGATGAGCAGTGCGGCCATGGCGGCGCTGATGCGAGAGGCAGGGAAGGTGGACGGCAGGAGGCAGCGAGGCCGAGATCCTGCGGATCGGACCCCCGGGCACTGGATCCGGCCGGTGGTGGCGGAGAACGACACCGGTGGCGACCTCGGGGCCCAGCGGTGAGGATCCTGGGAGGAGGCGAGGTGGCGCTCGGCCTTAGCATGGGCGACGAGCCGTCTCGAGGCGGGGTGCTTGGCCGGCGAGGCGAGACGCGGTGCAGGGCGGAGAGAGCATGCTCCGGCAGCAGCAGGCCTTGCCGGCAGGAGGACTCGGACGGATGTAAGTTTTGAAAACATGATGATGACATGCACATGATGACATGGCAAAATGCAACACGCAAGCAGATGACATGGCAACGGCGACGAATAACTGACTGACACCTGGCACATCGGTCTCGGGGTGTCACAACACTCCCGTACTAACAAGAGATCTCGTCCCGAGATCTTATGAACGAGACGAAAGATAAAAGGAAGAAGGTGAAATCAAAGAACCTTGAGAGGTTGAACTACTTGAAAGGAAGAACACCACGAGGATGAGCGAGATTGTGAAGCTCCGTTACAAAATAGGAACAAGGCACACGACGAGAACACTTAAACGACAAGAGAGACATTCAAACCATTCTGGTTAAGAGAGACAAACAAGGAATAAGAACAAGAAAATTTAGATAGCACTCCGGTTGAATATGAATAGAATGGAACAAGAACTTGAAAATATGAAATGATACTCGACGAGAGCAACAACACAACCTCCGGAAGAATTTAAAGAGTGGAATGAAACGAATGATTAAGGGAAGAACAATTTCTGCCATGAATGAATTCAAGAGAACATCTTTAGAAGCAATGATTGAATGAAGTAGTTGAGAAAATCAACAACAAAAGAATTGATTTGCGTGGGCTTATGGAACGTTCTCAAAATTTGAGGTGAATTTCCGCCACTACCAAAAGATTGAATAGCCGAGAATGAAGAAATGCAAAACTTGACTTCAAAGAATACGGAGAATTATTTGCATCTCGATGTGCAAAAGAATAATGTTTGAGCTGCTCCACAAGGGTTATTGATGAACACTTGAAGAATGAAATAAATCATGTGGAACCATGATGAAGAACTCCGGTAACAAAAGGATGATGACGGATGAAAATAATAAGAATAAAGCCTTGCGATGATTAGTCGGGATTCCGACGAGATAGCCGAGAAACTATGAACTCCGGAAAGAAAAGGTGAAGACGCTTGGGACTAGAATTTATTCATCATGAACAAACTCTGAAGGACCGAATTAATCAACTTGATGAAAGAAGTATAAGATTTATGTTATGCTTATCCTCCATCAATTAAATTGATGAAAGCAATGGATTCGCATACTATTTATTCGCGTTGAAAAATGATTAAAGAGGGACATAGCTTGAACTTGAGAAAGTCTTGATGAACCACCGGTAGGATTGCAAAGAACGAAATAATTAATGTGATAACAAAGGAAGAGAATTCTTGGACGAACCGCCGTAAAAAAATTGAAACCTGGTGAAGAAAAGAACAAACCACCGGGAAGAATTGAAATTGGAGGAAGAAAAGAGAATGAATCCCCAGAAGAATTATAATATGAATAAATAAAAGAACAAAGAGATCGCAAGCGGATTAAAGAATGCTTGAATGAAATGCCGAAAGAATGTGAAGACGAACGAAGAGACATCAATGAAGAATATTTTGGGGGATGAAGTTGAAAACTGAGAACGAAGAAATCTTCTAAAATGATGGCCTTCGGAGGATCACAAGGAAATAATTCATGAAATATTCCGGATGGTTAAAGAAAAGAATTTATGACAAACGGAATAGTTTGAGAGGATAACATGAAGCTAGAACCACGAATCTTCAAGGGAACGGTCAAGAATTAGAGTAAAACTCTTCTTTGGTCTTCAAGTGTTGAGAATGGCGACGAGAAACATTACCAAAATTGTCAAGATACCCTGGAAGAATGAAAGGAGGAAAGGTTGAGCCAAACATGAAAAGAATTGAAAACAAACTTGGAGAAGGCACGTGACTAATGGAATCCATACTTATGTTACACTTCAAAAAGAATTTGAGAATAGCTCCGGAATTATTAGAGAGTCAGGTAAGATCCTGGGAAAAGACCTGTGGGTTATGAGCCCACCGAAGAGAAACACTGTTGGAAAGGATTATTCGAACGAGAAATGATGCACCAGAATGATTGAAAGACTTAAATGAGGTGACGACCTCGAATTAATTGGAACACAGACGAATCAGAGATGTCTTCAGAGGTCCGGAAAATTAAATGGCGAGAGGTCAATGAGCAAGGCGAAACATCTGAGCCGAGGAAAAAAATATGATGAACACCGAATACTTGAATTGAATCCACCGGAGAAGAAAATAGATGAAGAATGATGAACTAGACGATAATTCACGAGTTGAAATAATTAATGAAAGGAATTCAAAGACTTCACACGAGAAGGATGGATAATCAATTAATGACTTCGGTTCCAAGAAGAAAAAGGGTGGGCGGGTGGGAAAAGAAAGACCACATCAGAAGTGGAAAATGACACCGGTCGGAAAGAACTGGGGATTGAACTAGAAAAAGGCAAAGAGGATCGAATCCACTTGCTGAGAAATGCACCGGATGAAAAGAGCAGACAACGCAACGAACGAAACTAACCACATGATCCTAAAAAAAATTGAAGGGGAAGAGGAGTAATTCAAAACACCTACGTCAAGATTCCTTACCAGAGCGACGAAGGGGCTGAGGAGTAAAAATAATTCCTACTCTCCGATATAACTAGACTCCAAAATCAGTATTCTTCTAGACTCGACAACGGCTAGACTACAATCAATCAAGGGTTCTCCTATGGTTGGTCGAGGCACTGATACCAACTTGTCACGCCCAAGATGCGATTCTATCCTGACCACGTGATACACTCGTGATTCGGGCACAACCGCATTTCGGGCGCTTAGCAAGATGGATATCATTACATCGTACCATTACATAAATACATGGGGATACAACAATTCATACAAGTCACATGGATACATCAACATCAATACAAGACATCCGACTACGGATGCAAACATGAAAAGAACAACGACATCCATCCTGCTATCCCAGGCTGCCGACCAAGAACCTAAGCCAAGACTGACGAAGCAGAAGAAGAAAAGAACTCCAACACAAGTACATCGCTCTCATGTCAAGTCATCGGAAAGCTGCACCTGCAACTGTTGTTGTAGTATCTGTGAGCCACGAGGACTCAGCAATCCCATAACCATGGGTATCAAGACTAACAAAGCTTAAAGGGGTATGGAAATGATAGTGGTGACGTTGCAGCAGCGACTAAGCATATGTATGGTGGCTAACTTACGAGTACAAGAATAAGATAAGCCTCTACGCAAATGGTCGCACACTAGTAATGATCGCTAAAGATCCTGTACTACCTGCGAGTCAAACATAACCCCACCATGTTATCTTCTCAAAATGAAAAGAGACGGTCACGGTTACTCACGCGGTTCGTGTGTTTTATTTCAGATCATCTGTCAAGTTTTCTACAACCGGACATTACCAAATTCCAATCTGCCACATAACTGCGGCCATGGCTTTCAAAAGATCATAACCCTGCAGGGGTGTCCCAACTTAGCCCATCACAACCTCTCACGATCAGCAGAGGTAAAAATAATAATACCCCTTATCTTAGGGACAACTCGATCAGACTTGGAATCCCGGTGCACAAGACATTTCGACAATGGTAAAACAAGTCCAGCAAGACCTCCCGGCGTGCCGACACCCTGATAGTAGCCGCGCGTATCTTGTTTCAGGCCACGTCCGGATGGTACAAGCTACAGGTATGCCAGATACCTCGAGTTTCCTCAAGGCGGCCCCGCAGGTTGCCCGTTTGGGACCAACACCGTCAGCACTCCCCCCTGTATGTAGAAGAATCCTTGGGTAGCGAAACTCCCTATGCAATTTACTTAATTAATTAAGTTTTTATTATGTTGCAAATTACAACCAAAGTTGGGCCATGCTGGAGGAGTTTTATTCAAAGACGAACTATCAAGGGGTCCCCATATTCCCAACCACGTTAGGAATGCAAAACCAAGGAACATAACGCCGGTTTATCGGTTCTTAAGGCGGCATGAGTGGAACAAAACACCGAGCAAAAGGCCAATCCTTCCACCCATTGCCAAGTATAAAGGTGTGTTAAATTATAGTAATAGTTATTGTGATATTCCAACAACAAGTTCCAACATGGAGAAATCTTCATCTTCAGCTGCAACTAACAACACTATAAGAGGGGCTGAGCGAGCGGGTAACATAGCCAAACAACGGTTTCCTGGGAAGGTGTCAATGGTTTGAGGTTTCATGGCAACAAGGAGATGCTCACAAATAGATAGGTAGCGTGACATATAGCAATAGCATCGAGACAACTGACATAGCATTGATAGTAAAGGTATCCAAGGTGACGGTCATCTTGCCTGAGATCCCGCTAGGAAGAAGAACGAGTCCATGTAGAAGGCGAAGAAGAAGCCACGAAGATGAACCAAGTGTAGTCGAACGAATCCTCACGGTCGCAACGAAACAAGCACTAACGAGAAGAAGCAAGCAACACGATAAACTCACCACTCAAGAACATGACACAATGCTCAACCAAGTATGATGCAAGACAAGTCTATAAGATGCAAAACATGGCAAGGGATGATGCATACAAGACCAACACAACAAGGCAAGTTTAAATGAGGCCGGAGATAACATATAACGATTCCGGTAAGTCCTCATATGCAAATTTCGAAATTGGTCCAGATCTGAACAAACCTTAATTTCCAGTTGTTAAGCAGCAACTTAACATGCACCATGATGATCTACTCGTAATTCTAGTCAAGTTACATATAAAGTTCATATAATTCGGAGCTACGGCCTAGAAGATATGAGCAAAACAAGTTAAGCATGGCAAAGATGCAAGATGGATTCAAACAACAAGCAAACACACTCCATACAGGTATTCAACATGATATTATGCATCTTCATGCAAAAACACACAATTTTAATATAGGACACGCCCAAAACGAAGCAACGGTTCATCACATACACATGAAACAAGATATAACAAGAAGTTGTCCTAAAACAACAACATGGCACTTAGTTGACATCAAAACAACATGATACAAGAACATTTCATGGCATCAAAGGGCATGGCAAGCATGTACATGTCAAGCACTACAAGCATGATCCATGAGCTACAACCAAACACCATTATAACATGCTCAAAACATCATGGCAAGATTGCAAAAGATAACAGATTCACAGACTTAGTGAAAAAAACTAAACATGGAAGCAACAACAACAAGTAGGCATGTTTGCAAGCTTGTGCAACTCATCTCAAAGCATATCATGGCATGTGAATATAACCAACAACAAGAATGCATGTTTACGAATCTACTCATGGCAAGAACATGGTGATGGGATGCATAGATCACTAGCAATTCACATGGAAAAACTGAACTTAGGTTAACAGGCTGACAGAAACATTTTATAGGAACTTGAGAGCATGAAAGCAACAAGCTACAACAGGCTATATTTGCAAATAAGGGCATGGATGGATAGAGCATAACATTTACTTCAAGAAATTGTCATTGGGCATTCCAAAACATTCATGAATTTGACTATAGCATCAAGCAAACATGGCATCAGGTTATAACAGTTTCAGACTTGGTAGTTTTCAACAAGTCTCAGAAAATAACAACAGCGAGTAGACCACTTTGCAAGCTTGTTGCACTCACCCCAAGGCATATAATGAAAAGTGGATTGCACCACAGCAAAGATGACATGATTGTGCTTCCAAAACATATTGACATGTAGCTCAAACAAAAATCATAAATAAAGATATGAAAAAGACAAATAAGCTTCTTATAACAAGTTTCAGCACTTAACAGCCACATGCACTTTTGCAACAGAGATAAACATGGCAATATGGCACCTAACATGAATGTAACAGCCACAATCATCTAGAGCACTTCACAATGAACATTTTGACATATCATACACTCCATTTGGACCGACATGCACAAAGATACAACCTCACAAACATGCTAACATATTGTTGACAGACAACAAGGACTTCACAATAACATCTCATAGAAGTTTTGCAATGAAGATTAAGTCATCAAGATGAATAGTAACATACATGAAAATGCAACTAACATGTAGAGAACGTCAAGACGAACATTTAGACATACTATTTGCTCAATTTGGGTAAACGTGCACAAAGTTACCAACACTCAAACATGCATACATAATAAGAGTTTCTAGGGACTTAGTCAAATTCGCATGCAGTATAAAAACAGAACTGGGCCGAAAGTGGCTGGCCCATCAGCAGGAAAGAAAAAAAAGGAGGGCCCAAGGGCTGGCCTCACCTAGTGGGCTGAGGCCCAAGCGGAAGGAGGCGAGGTAGGCCGGCGCTGGGGCTTGAAGTTCGGAGCCGCGAATGGGTCGGCCGACGCGGGGTCCACGCGGACGGACGCGAAGCTCGTCGTCCTCCTCGTGCGCCCGCACGAGCAGTGCGGTCATGGCGGCGCCGATGCGAGAGGCGAAGAAGGTGGACAGCGGAAGGCAGCGAGGACAGGATCTACGGATCGGACCCCCGGGCACTGGATCCGGCCGGTGGTGGCGGAGAACGACACCGGCGGAGACCTCGCGGCCCGGCAGTGCGGATCCTGGGAGGAGGCGAGGTGGCACTCGGCTGTAGCGCGGGCTCGAGGCGGGGTGCTTGGCCGGCGAGGCGAGACGCGGTGCGGGGCGGCGAGAGCATGCTCTGGCAGCAGGAGGCCTTGCCGGCGAGGGAAGCGAGGCGACGGAGCACGGGATCGAGTGGGAGGCCTCAGGAGCTCGGGCACTGTGGCAAACGGGCGCAGGCGGGCAGTTCGGACTGGTTCGGGCCCGGGGCGGCTCAGATCCGGGCCACAGCGGGCCGCGGGAGGTTGGAGGTGGTGGAGACGATGTGGCAGCTTGCCACTGGCTGTGGGAGGCGGGGTTGGCGACGTGGCCGGGCGTGGTTGGCCGAAGGGTGTGGCGGTGGCGGCGCCAAGTGGCGGAGAGGGGGTGGATTTGCGCGGATTCTGTCGGGGCCGGATTTCGGGAACATAATATTCCAGAAATTAACCCCTAGTGTCATCACCAGCCCAGGATTGCTGTTACTGGTGGACACATCCTTGTTACAGGTTACCAAGCATTTACAAGAATTTGATACAAGACCATAAAGGTCTACTGACATAACAATGACTCCGGTGGTGGATGAAGGAATTGGCTTGTGGATCTCCACATCGATGGGGCTCCATTCTCACAGGAACAGCTGACCCGGATAACTCCTATCCCGCGTGGCTGTACTCCTAGGCTTCGCACGGACGTCGCTGTGGTACTCCTCGCAGAACTCCTAACCTGGCCAAGTAAATAGCCAGGGACAAGCCTGTGAGTACGTTTGAATGTACTCGCAAACATCAAGGACAAATGATATAACAAAGGCAGCAAATTATTATATGGTCATGATGAATTAAAATATATGCATATGCTCGTGATGGACTTATATTAAATGCATGCTGACAGGAATTAAAACATGGCATGGTGAATAATGGTTAGTGCAAGAAAATAAATATTAGTATCAATAAAATATAAAAGAAATGCCGGTCGGATGTCAAGTGACACCACGATCGGTCTTAAGAAGAAATGCCAGTCGGGTGTCTAAAAGAGAAATCGGACGATACCATCCGAGAACTCAGGCGACGCCACGAAAGGACTTGAAAAGAAATGCCAGTCGGGTATCCACAAGAGTAGTGGCGTGATAAACCGCCTGACACTCGAGGGACGCCACAAAAGGACTTGAAAATACAGGTGAGTGTCCGGGGTAGTCTAGCCAGCCCCTGAGACACTCTGGAAAGTAAAAATAAGAGAAACGGGTTAGTCCAAAATAATAATAATATCATCCATAAAATTCATAACAACACCAGTAGTAGTAAGAATTGATCTGCATAATACACCATGCTCAAAATTAAATTATTTCCTCCGGAGACCGACTCTAAGACCGACACTTGACCAACCCAGACTGTAATTCTTAACCGCGGACACGGCTATTCGAATAGGTTTCAAACTCTGCAGAGGGTGTACTCTTTACCCACAAGTATAGGATTTCTTTAGTCAGTATCGTGATACTGACTAATTCCCATTACGGTCTTTGAGATGAAAACACACCTAACCAGCACACACCAGCTTAACTTTTCTGCTGCCAGGAATCACCCAAAACAACAGTTAAGTAAAACTCTAAGTCGGAGAGGCTACAACCTCCAAGAGCATGGGATCACTATTCATACGCGCGGATTACAAGGGTACACTCCCTCTCGGCATCACAACAGCCGGAAACACCCATGCCCCCTGACCCGATGACAGGATTTAGTCCATGGCCAATGGAAACCCTCATCGTGGCCCTCTGTACGGTGTGTGCATGGAAAGGGGTTAACAACTTACTAAACCATACCTTACCCGAGGCAGGGACAAGTGGTAGCACGAAACAAGTATGGGGGTTACCGGAACAAGACTCGATCTATGGTCGACTCAGGAGGCTTATGTTCCCTGCAGTGATTAGCACAACAAAACACTCTTTCACAGTATCACCAGGACAGGGCCACAACCCTTGCCTGCTTCCACAAATATCTCGTGACACCACCGTGTCAAAAAGGGCCCGTGCCCACCGGCACGTCCAAAACAGGAGCACACTCCTGGATACTCACAAACTATGCATGTTGCAAAAATATATGCAAGAGAAAATAATTATACGAACATGCATGCATGAAATATTTCTACTCATATGAAATTCTTATTAGGAACTAACAAACCATGCATCAAATATTCTAGCAAACATTCACCATATCAAGTGTTCAAGATGCTTGCCTTGAGTATGCAAAAATATGGGGTGCACTCCAAGGTTTTTGAAATAAACATCTTCCCTCCATTTCCTATTTCAAAAAAATATATTTGAATACCACATATAGCAAAAATAGTGATAAAAAGTTGATTGGAAAATTTATGAAATAAATATTAAAATAACTAGATCAAATTTTAGGAATATCAGAAAAAGAATTATATTACTTGGAGTCATTGTGATTTACTTATGGAATTTACAAGCTAGACAATAATGAGTAAATGGATTATTTGTTTTAGCCAGTGGACATAAGGACTAGGAAAAATGTTCACCTAATCCAGATAAATAAGGCATGATTTTAAGAGTCTGTAGAAATTGGAATCATCAGATTTGGAGTTGATTTGGTGGCTATGGAAATATTTGAAACATGCTGGAAAGAATAAAAGAGAAGGTCAGAATCGCGCCCTGAGCGCTGTTTAGCTCCACGGCGCCACTGGGCCGAGCCCAGTCGCCCAGCCGCACGGGAGGCCGCGCGGCGTGTCTCCCAGTCACTGACGGTGGGTCCCGCGGGCCCACCAGTCAGGTTTGACTGGTCCTCCCCTGCCCTTCTCCTCGGCGACAGAACAGGGGCGGGCTCCGGCGATCGCCGCCGGTGAACGGTGGCACCGTTCGGCGATCTGAGGCCACCGATGTGTTCGGGAGATTGAGGCGGTCACATGGGCACCCTCTTTGGTCACCGGAATGGACGGGGTCGCCGGCGACGAGGTCTTCCCGAGAAGCTCCGGCGGAGCTCGAAGAGGGATTTTGCCCACGATCGATCTCAGGTGAAAATAAGTAGTGGAACTGAGTCGTGGAGTGCAGTGGAGACTATAGGAGAAGAAATGGTGAAGGGGGAGGCTCTGGTGGCGTCGAATTTAACCGGAAGGTGGCGGTGGCCGTGGTGGTCGAAGACGGCGAAGATGGCCATCTCCGGTTGATTTTCTATTCAGGGGGGTTTGCAGGAGGAGGGGAAAGGTGGTGATGAGTGCAGCGAACCCCGGGGTGGGGTATTATAGCGCGGGCGAGGCGGGTCAGTGGCTTCCAGAGGAAGCCATGGTGGTGGCGGCGATTTACGGCGGTGGGTGAGGCCGGTAGAGGTTTGGTATGTTCAGTAATATCCGCGGATAAGCTTGGGCGAGCTGGTAGGCTAGGAGGGCGCCGGGTGGCTTGGTGGTGCCGTTCACGGCAGATTCCGGCGGCAGCCATTGATGGCGAGCGTGGGCGGTGGCGGGGGCCAGCGAGACCGGTAGGGGGTCGGTGGGGAGCTGGCGAGCTATGGATGGGCGCGGCCGTTGGCCATATTAATGCCAGGGGGAGGCCGGTCAACTCAGGGTGAGCCGCGTGTCTCGGCGGTGGCGTGGCGGAGTAGGATTCGTCGGGCGGCGAGGAACGGTGGCGGTGGGCGGCGGTGGCCGGCGCAAGCGGCCAAGGGAGGGTGTCGGCGGGGGTGGTGGCTTGCCAGTGAAGCGCCATGTAGCGTTTGGCGTGCGGGAGGAGTAGCAGGGAGGCCACGCGGTGCGGTGCCGGTGCCTGCAATAGAGGTGCTTCGGGGGCGCTCTGGACGTGCACGAAATGTGTTCTACGAAATGCCAGGGGTATCTAGAGGGATCTTCTGCAAGGAAGACTTGGCAGGGTGGGGCTACTCTACAAGGCAAGGTTGGTGGACATGTTGATTTGGTCAGATGGTCAAGAGTGCAGTGTAGTTTGGAGATAGGGAAAATTGTTGTTATGTACACAAGGTGCTCGATGAAATGCTAAGGCTATTTAGAATATTCCTATGAAAGTGGTATTTGGCAGAATGGTGTCTCATTAAGTGTGAGAGATGATAGTGAAGTTGGTTTGGAAAAAGGAGATACTTTCTAGTGCAAGTTGTGGAGAAACTCGGTTCTGGACAGAAAATAAAGGGGTATATTTAGTGGTCTTGCAAGATGAGATTGAAGCTGCCCTCTTGAACTTAAGTGTTTGGTTGGAAGGACTATGAGATGGACAAGTTTCAGAAATTTTGGAGCAAGGAAAAATTGGGTTGTAGTTGTAACTGAAAATTGGGACAGATTTGAAAAGAGGATGGTTTACTCAAAATTTACAAAGGATAAGGGTGGATTTTTGTAGAAAGGTGATACATAGGCATCACATGACTCCTCATAATTTTGGTGGAATTTTTACCGAATTATTTAAAATAGTTGTAGTGCAAACAGAAGCATTTCAAGAGTTGAAAAAGCTATTAAAGCATTTTTCTAGGGCAAAATTTTATTATGAAAATAATTTCTACTGTTATAAAACAAGTAATGAAATGTTTTCAGATGACTATCAGAGCCCACAAAATTACTGAAAAATTTCTATATGGAGGGAAGTAAACAGAAACAAAAGGTTAAAACACTAAAGAATTTTTTTTGTAAATCAAAAATTTTTGTTTCTAGCCAAATTTTATTTAATAAAAAGTAATTAAATTTTTGGGGTGTTACAAACTCTAACCCCCTTAAGAAAAATCTCATCCTCGAGATTTGTTAGGGTAGCGATAAAAAAAAATTTAGCCCACCCTTCCGAGGAGATTCTGCTGAGCAGAAACAAACAATTCTAAAACCTAGCTCGGCACTGTTGACGTAAGGCTACTGATAATTGGTGCAACCACAGTGTGCTGTTACGACAAATTTGGAGAAAGTATAATTTCTAATTCCAAATTTGCTCGTCGCACTCCAGCGCACAGTGCCCTCTTCGGCTGACAGGTGGGTCCAGGACCCACTGTCAGTCTCTTCGCCTTCTTCTTCCTCCGGCTCTTCTTCTTTTCTCCCTCCCGCGCGTGCTCACCGCACTATCTGCTGCTATGGCGTCTAGCGCGTAGGGTATCTAGGGTCGTACCGTGGTAGTGTGCGGCGTGCTGTCACTGGCAGCATGCACTCACCTCGCGGGCCAGTGCCCTGTCGGCACTGCTCGCGGATTCGTCTCCGAACACCGGCGATCGAGCGACGAGCGGCGCTGGTGGACTACGCTCACCGTGCACCGAGCTCGGGCTATAAAACGGCCACGGTTTCTTCTCCTGCCTCGCACTTCACCTCACTTCTCTTCCTTCTTCTCCTTCTCCTTCTGGCTGAAAGAGCTCGAGACGAGGCATCAATGGAGGACGTGGGTTCGGAGCTGATCACGATCCTTCTGGCCGGCATGCTGGCAGCATTGATCGGCTCCTCGCTTCTACTGTGTGCGATGATCTACGACGATCGCCGTGATGCTGCTGCTCGGGTGGTGGTTCTTCGAGGCGGTGGTGATCATCGGGACTAGGTAGCAGTGTCTGGTGCGAGAGAGAGTGTGTGTGCTCTGTGAAAACCCACGAGTTTTTCTTCTCTGGTCTGACGAGAGTGATCGAGTCGATGTATTAGGTGTTGACTGTGTGTGTGTGTGTGAGTTGCACTTAGTGCAGCTAGCAGAGCAGGTGTGGTCTTGTGCGGGATGCTGTGATGGCACGCGACTTGAATCTATGGTGGGAAAAGTCTTGTGAGGAAGGTCCTTAAGAAACTTCTCCTCTAAGTGTGGGCAAATCACCCTGATACATAAAATATCAGATAGGTAGATTCTGGTGAAAACAAGATGTGTGGTAGTAATGGACACGGTGCTCAGAGGGTGATAGTAGCTGGGTTGGAGCAGGGCTTCCTTTATAGGTAGCAGAGTCCTCCGTCACATGCTTGTGGATGGGACGACTCAGATAACGGCCGCAGGCACATGCCTTATAGGTCGACTGCTAGGTTTGGCACCAACTATCAAAAGTTGTCGGCTGGCCAGTGTGTAGGCTTATCGGATGAGACAGGCTCGTCTGTGGACAGGAAAAGTAATGGATGGTGTGGAAACCTAGGGATAGCGACCAGGCTAAGATAGAATTAGCCAATGGTCAGCCTGGCTCTGATACCAAGGCTGTCGGGGCCGGATTTCGGGAACATAATATTCCAGAAATTAACCCCTAGTGTCATCACCAGCCCAGGATTGCTGTTACTGGTGGACACATCCTTGTTACAGATTACCAAGCATTTACAAGAATTTGATACAAGACCATAAAGGTCTACTGACATAACAATGACTCCGGTGGTGGATGAAGGAATTGGCTTGTGGATCTCCACATCGATGGGGCTCCATTCTCACAGGAACAGCTGACCCGGATAACTCCTATCCCGCGTGGCTGTACTCCTAGGCTTCGCACGGACGTCGCTGTGGTACTCCTCGCAGAACTCCTAACCTGGCCAAGTAAATAGCCAGGGACAAGCCTGTGAGTACGTTTGAATGTACTCGCAAACATCAAGGACAAATGATATAACAAAGGCAGCAAATAATTATATGGTCATGATGAATTAAAATATATGCATATGCTCGTGATGGACTTATATTAAATGCATGCTGACAGGAATTAAAACATGGCATGGTGAATAATGGTTAGTGCAAGAAAATAAATATTAGTATCAATAAAATATAAAAGAAATGCCGGTCGGATGTCAAGTGACACCACGATCGGTCTTAAGAAGAAATGCCAGTCGGGTGTCTAAAAGAGAAATCGGACGATACCATCCGAGAACTCAGGTGACGCCACGAAAGGACTTGAAAAGAAATGCCAGTCGGGTATCCACAAGAGTAGTGGCGTGATAAACCGCCTGACACTCGAGGGACGCCACAAAAGGACTTGAAAATACAGGTGAGTGTCCGGGGTAGTCTAGCCAGCCCCTGAGACACTCTGGAAAGTAAAAATAAGAGAAACGGGTTAGTCCACAATAATAATAATATCATCCATAAAATTCATAACAACACCAGTAGTAGTAAGAATTGATCTGCATAATACACCATGCTCAAAATTAAATTATTTCCTCCGGAGACCGACTCTAAGACCGACACTTGACCAACCCAGACTGTAATTCTTAACCGCGGACACGGCTATTCGAATAGGTTTCAAACTCTGCAGAGGGTGTACTCTTTACCCACAAGTATAGGATTTCTTTAGTCAGTATCGTGATACTGACTAATTCCCATTACGGTCTTTGAGATGAAAACACACCTAACCAGCACACACCAGCTTAACTTTTCTGCTGCCAGGAATCACCCAAAACAACAGTTAAGTAAAACTCTAAGTCGGAGAGGCTACAACCTCCAAGAGCATGGGATCACTATTCATACGCGCGGATTACAAGGGTACACTCCCTCTCGGCATCACAACAGCCGGAAACACCCATGCCCCCTGACCCGATGACAGGATTTAGTCCACGGCCAATGGAAACCCTCATCGTGGCCCTCTGTACGGTGTGTGCATGGAAAGGGGTTAACAACTTACTAAACCATACCTTACCCGAGGCAGGGACAAGTGGTAGCACGAAACAAGTATGGGGGTTACCGGAACAAGACTCGATCTATGGTCGACTCAGGAGGCTTATGTTCCCTGCAGTGATTAGCACAACAAAACAATCTTTCACAGTATCACCAGGACAGGGCCACAACCCTTGCCTGCTTCCACAAATATCTCGTGACACCACCGTGTCAAAAAGGGCCCATGCCCACCGGCACGTCCAAAACAGGAGCACACTCCTGGATACTCACAAACTATGCATGTTGCAAAAATATATGCAAGAGAAAATAATTATACGAACATGCATGCATGAAATATTTCTACTCATATGAAATTCTTATTAAGAACTAACAAACCATGCATCAAATATTCTAGCAAACATTCACCATATCAAGTGTTCAAGATGCTTGCCTTGAGTATGCAAAAATATGGGGTGCACTCCAAGGTTTTTGAAATAAACATCTTCCCTCCATTTCCTATTTCAAAAAAATATATTTGAATACCACATATAGCAAAAATAGTGATAAAAAGTTGATTGGAAAATTTATGAAATAAATATTAAAATAACTAGATCAAATTTTAGGAATATCAGAAAAAGAATTATATTATTTGGAGTCATTGTGATTTACTTATGGAATTTACAAGCTAGACAATAATGAGTAAATGGATTATTTGTTTTAGCCAGTGGACATAAGGACTAGGAAAAATGTTCACCTAATCCAGATAAATAAGGCATGATTTTAAGAGTCTGTAGAAATTGGAATCATCAGATTTGGAGTTGATTTGGTGGCTATGGAAATATTTGAAACATGCTAGAAAGAATAAAAGAGAAGGTCAGAATCGCGCCCTGAGCGCTGTTTAGCTCCACGGCGCCACTGGGCCGAGCCCAGTCGCCCAGCCGCACGGGAGGCCGTGCGCGTGTCTCCCAGTCACTGACGGTGGGTCCCGCGGGCCCACCAGTCAGGTTTGACTGGTCCTCCCCTGCCCTTCTCCTCGGCGACAGAACAGGGGCGGGCTCCGGCGATCGCCGCCGGTGAACGGTGGCACCGTTCGGCGATCTGAGGCCACCGATGTGTTCGGGAGATTGAGGCGGTCACGTGGGCACCCTCTTTGGTCACCGGAATGGACGGGGTCGCCGGCGACGAGGTCTTCCCGAGAAGCTCCGGCGGAGCTCGAAGAGGGATTTTGCCCACGATCGATCTCAGGTGAAAATAAGTAGTGGAACTGAGTCGTGGAGTGCAGTGGAGACTATAGGAGAAGAAATGGTGAAGGGGGAGGCTCTGGTGGCGTCGAATTTAACCGGAAGGTGGCGGTGGCCGTGGTGGTCGAAGACGGCGAAGATGGCCATCTCCGGTTGATTTTCTATTCAGGGGGGTTTGCAGGAGGAGGGGAAAGGTGGTGATGAGTGCAGCGAACCCCGGGGTGGGGTATTATAGCGCGGGCGAGGCGGGTCAGTGGCTTCCAGAGGAAGCCATGGTGGTGGCGGCGATTTACGGCGGTGGGTGAGGCCGGTAGAGGTTTGGTATGTTCAGTAATATCCGCGGATAAGCTTGGGCGAGCTTGTAGGCTAGGAGGGCGCCGGGTGGCTTGGTGGTGCCGTTCACGGCAGATTCCGGCGGCGGCCATTGATGGTGAGCGTGGGCGGTGGCGGGGGCCAGCGAGACCGGTAGGGGGTCGGTGGGGAGCTGGCGAGCTATGGATGGGCGCGGCCGTTGGCCATATTAATGCCAGGGGGAGGCCGGTCAACTCAGGGTGAGCCGCGTGTCTCGGCGGTGGCGTGGCGGAGTAGGATTCGTCGGGCGGCGAGGAACGGTGGCGGTGGGCGGCGGTGGCCGGCGCAAGCGGCCAAGGGAGGGTGTCGGCGGGGGTGGTGGCTTGCCAGTGAAGCGCCATGTAGCGTTTGGCGTGCGGGAGGAGTAGCAGGGAGGCCACGCGGTGCGGTGCCGGTGCCTGCAATAGAGGTGCTCCGGGGGCGCTCTGGACGTGCACGAAATGTGTTCTACGAAATGCCAGGGGTATCTAGAGGGATCTTCTGCAAGGAAGACTTGGCAGGGTGGGGCTACTCTACAAGGCAAGGTTGGTGGACATGTTGATTTGGTCAGATGGTCAAGAGTGCAGTGTAGTTTGGAGATAGGCAAAATTGTTGTTATGTACACAAGGTGCTCGATGAAATGCTAAGGCTATTTAGAATATTCCTATGAAAGTGGTATTTGGCAGAATGGTGTCTCATTAAGTGTGAGAGATGATAGTGAAGTTGGTTTGGAAAAAGGAGATACTTTCTAGTGCAAGTTGTGGAGAAACTCGGTTCTGGACAGAAAATAAAGGGGTATATTTAGTGGTCTTGCAAGATGAGATTGAAGCTGCCCTCTTGAACTTAAGTGTTTGGTTGGAAGGACTATGAGATGGACAAGTTTCAGAAATTTTGGAGCAAGGAAAAATTGGGTTGTAGTTGTAACTGAAAATTGGGACAGATTTGAAAAGAGGATGGTTTACTCAAAATTTACAAAGGATAAGGGTGGATTTTTGTAGAAAGGTGATTCATAGGCATCACATGACTCCTCATAATTTTGGTGGAATTTTTAC
The DNA here is from genome assembly GCA_902687465.1 of Secale cereale. NCBI lineage: Eukaryota > Viridiplantae > Streptophyta > Magnoliopsida > Poales > Poaceae > Secale > Secale cereale. Next base: position 602,087,124 of record LR738713.1, on the reverse strand, counting down.
AGAATTATTTAAAATAGTTGTAGTGCAAACAGAAGCATTTCAAGAGTTGAAAAAGCTATTAAAGCATTTTTCTAGGGCAAAATTTTATTATGAAAATAATTTCTACTGTTATAAAACAAGTAATGAAATGTTTTCAGATGACTATCAGAGCCCACAAAATTACTGAAAAATTTCTATATGGAGGGAAGTAAACAGAAACAAAAGGTTAAAACACTAAAGAAATTTTTTTGTAAATCAAAAATTTTTGTTTCTAGCCAAATTTTATTTAATAAAAAGTAATTAAATTTTTGGGGTGTTACAGATTCCAAGGAGGAGGTGGCTGGAGGTATGGGAAGAGGTAGGTGATATCTTCCATACTACACACATTATAAGCGGTTCCCAAACAGAATGGTAAAGTTTATACTCCCCCGCCACCAACAAGCACACTCCACGGCTGACTCGAAACAACGGGTACCGTCCATACCAACAACAGCCCTAGGGGAGTTTTGTATAATTATCTTGATTTGTTTTGAGCATGGGACCGGGCATCCCGGTTACCAGCCATTTTCTTTTGAATGGTGAGCGGAGTCCACTCATCGTGAGAATAACCCACCTAGCATGGAAGATATAGACAACCCTAGTTGATACATGAGCTATTCGAGCATACAAAACAGAATTTCATTTGAAGTTTAGAGTTTAGCACATACAAATTTACTTGGAACGGCAGGTAAATACCGCATATAGGAAGGTATGGTGGACTCATATGGAATAACTTTGGGGGTTTATGGAAGTGGATGCACAAGTAGTATTCTCGCTTAGTACAAGTGAAGGCTAGAAAGAGACTGGGAAGCGACCAGCTAGAGAGCGACAACAGTCATGAACATGCATTAAGATTAATCGACAATGAGTGCACGCATTAGTAGGATATAGATCTGGAACATAAATATCGTGGAGGCTATGTTGATTTTGTTTCAACTACATGCGTGAACATGTGCCAAGTCAAACCACTTGAATCGTTCAAAGGAAGATACCACCCTATCATACCACATCACAACCATTTTAATAGCATGTTGGCACGCTAGGTAAACCATTATAAACTCTTAGCTAATTAAGCATGACATGAGCAACTAAACTCTCTAATTATCATTGCAAGCATGTTTAATTCATAATAGGCTGAATCAAGAACGATGAACTAATCATATTTATAAAAACAAGATAGGTCGAGTTCATACCAGCTTCTCTCATCTCAATCAGTTCATCATATATCGTCATTATTGCCTTTCACTCGCACGACCGAATGGTGTGGATAATAATAATAGTGCACGTGCATTGGACTAAGCTGGAATCTGCAAGCATTCAATACAAGGGAGAAGACAAAGTAATATGGCTCTTGGTTAAATCAACGGTAATGCATATGAGAGCCACTAAACATTTTCATCATGGTGTTCTCCTCTTGACCCTCCCCAAAGAAAAGAAAAGAAATAAAACTATTTACACAGGAAATCTCCCAACAAGCAAAAGAAGAACGGAAAATCTTTTTGGGTTTTCTTTTAATTACTACTACTACAGGCATGGAAAGTAAACTAGCTAAAAGCTACAACTATTTTTTTTGGTTTTTCTTAAGGTTTTTCAGACATACAAGAAAAAGACTTCGAAAAGAAAATAAATTAGCATGGATAATACAATGAAAAAGTATGAGCACCGACTACTGGAACGAGTGTGTGAACATGAATGTAATGCCGGTGAGAAATACTTACTCCCCCAAGCTTAGGCTTTTGGCCTAAGTTGGTCTATGGCCAGTACTGGCCTGACGGATATCCAAAGTCGTAGTTCGGGTTGTACTGAGATGCAGCGGCTATTGCCTGATGAGCTGCAGCTTGGAGGCAAGCCGCCTCTGTCCTCTCTTCATACTCGTTCGCCTCCTTCCTGGTTATAACATATCTCCTTTTTGCCTGAAAGTCAAAGAAAGTAGGAGCCGGGAGAGCAATATGGACAGTGCGACGCATGTCAAAGATTAGTCGGTACTATAGGAATCATTCAGGCCTCTCAACAAACTGATGGCGAACCATAGCATTATAATCTAGATAAGAGGGAGGCAACTTCGCATCGTTTTCATGTATGGGTACACGAAGATAATTAGCTACTCGAGTTGCATAAATTCCACCAAACAAATCTCCACTTACAGCGTTAAGATGTAACCTTCGTGCAACAATGACCCCCAAGTTATATTGTCTATCACCTAGTACCGCACTTTTGAGGACACTAAGATCTGGAACGCACATGTGGCAAGCCTCGTCTTTACCGTTAATGCATCTACCAATGAAGAGAGCAAAATAATGTATGTAAGGGAAATGAATGCTCCCTAAGGTGGCTTGGGTGATTTCTCTAGATTCCCCCACAGTGATACTTGCTAGGAAGTCCTTATATTCAGATTTGCGAGGTTCACTAATATTACCCCACCGTGGGAGTTTACAAGCATCATTAAAATCTTCTAGGTCCATAGTATAAGATTTATCATAAAGATCAAATAAGACAGTGTGAGAATTGTGTGAGGATGAAAATTTAAACCTTCTCACAAAGGAATCAATTAGATAGTGGTAATGTGGGCACTTATCTGCCACGAAGCCCTCATGATCAGCATTACACACATATATATGTGTAGAATTCTTCCTTGATGCCTGCCTGCACCATATACTCCTCCGACGTCCATTCACAAGGCCGCACTTGAGCTTCCCTCGGTAGTTCATCGTCCGGCTCACGTATCGCGACCCTTGGTCATTGCTTCCTTAAGGAACCACCTTGGTAGATTTTCCCAATGTTGAGGATATCGCTTATCGTTATCGTCTCGGACAGCTGTGGATTAGAAAGTAATCGGAAATCGGATGATTAATCGATTTTATCGGTCGACCATTAATCGGTCATTTTTTGCAAATCTCAGGTTCCCAACACTAAAATATGCTAAATTCAACATCAAAACAATATTGGACAGAAGTGTTACCTTGATCCCTAGCCTTTGAATCCTTGTACAATGGCGAACAAAATAGGACAACAGTACATATTGCGTAACAAGATCCACAAAATGCAAATAAACATGGCTTTTGCAAACATAGTTTTATGAATAGGTCCAATTTATCGGTAGATTCTTGATAAATTGCTTGTCATAGCGATAAATCGGCCCAAAGGATAAATTGTGAAGATAAGGCATAATCTTATCGGTCACCCCAAGAATAACGATAAATCGGATGATAAATCGCTGAATCGGAAGATTTCTTGAACAGTGGATTTTCCTACGCATTTTTTCGCTGAAAAATTTCTGAAATTTTAGGGACACAAAATAAAAGTGAACCAAAGTCAACAAGATTGATAGCAACTAGCCCCACAAGTGCCTAGAGATTATATTATACATTAGAACTACTTAGGACCACATATATTTGACATGCAAGCTCAAGAACACGGTCACCTTAGCAGCAAAAAATTGCAATAAATAAAGCACTAGATCAAAAACTATTTGGACCATTGGAGGAGTCACATACCGAAGAACAATCTCCCCAAACAGTTTTGTGAATGGAGCTTCAAGAAAGGAGATAAAAAATGGTAGCAATATGAGTTAGAACACGAGTTTGAGATATGGGAGGATTTTTTCTGGAGGAAGATGAAGTGTGTGGGTGCTGGAATAAGTGGAGGGGGGCTACGTGGGGCCAACGAGGCAAGGGGGCGCACCTAGGGGGTAGCGCGCGCCCTGTATCCTCGTGGCCAGGTGGTGTGGGCCCCTGATGTGTTCTCAGTGCCAAATATTCTTAAATATTCTAGAAAAAAATCATATTTCATTTTCGGGGCATTTGGAGAACTTTTATTTTCGGGATATTGTTTTGCAAGGATAATTCAGAAAACAGATAGAAAATACTATTTGCTTTATTTAATCTAAATAACAAAAAGTAAAAGGAGGGTACAGAGAGTTGTGATTTCTAAATTCATCCATCTCATGCTCATCAAAAGGAATCCATTAACAAGGTTGATCAAGTCTTGTTAATAAACTCTTTCCGAATAACATGAAACCAGAGAATTTTCGAATAACACTAGGTTACCTCAACGGGGATATGCATGTCCCCAACAATAAGAATATCATATTTCTTCTTGAGAGTGGGAAGAGGAAATTCAAAACCTCCAATAATAATCGTTGAAAATTTTCCAATAGAATTGATACTATGTACTTGAGGTTGTTTACTCAGAAAGTGTACCGTATGCTCATTACCATTAACATGAAAAATGACATTGCCTTTGTTGCAATCAATGACAGCCCCTGCAGTAATAAAAAGGGTCTACCAAGGATAATAAACATACTATCATCCTCGGGAATATCAAGGATAACAAAGTCAGTTAAAATAGTAACGTTTGCAACCACAACAGGCACATCCTCACAAATACCGACAGGTATAGCAGTTGATTTATCAGCCATTTGCAAAGATATTTCAATAGGTGTCAACTTATTCAAATCAAGTCTACGATATAAAGAAAGAGCCATAACACTAACACCGGCTCCAAGATCACATAAAGCAGTTTTAACATAGTTTCTTTTAATGGAGCATGGTATAGTTGGTACTCCTGAATCTCCTAGTTTCTTTGGTATTCCACCTTTAAAGTATAATTGGCAAGCATGGTGGAAAAATCAACTTCCGGTATCTCCCTTTTATTTGTAATAATATCTTTCATATACTTAGCATAAGGATTTGTTTTAAGCATATCAGTCAAACGCATACGCAAGAAGATATGTCTAATCATTTCAGCAAAGCGCTCAAAATCCTCATCATCCTTTTTCTTGGATGGTTTAGGAGGAAAAGGCATGGGTTTCTGAACCCATGGTTCTCTTTCTTTACCATGCTTCCTAGCAACGAAGTCTCTCTTATCATAACGTTGATTCTTTGATTGTGGGTTATCAAGATCAACAGCAGGTTCAATCTCTACATCATCGTTATTGCTAGGTTGAGCATCAACATGAACATCATCATTAACATTATCACTAGGTTCATGTTCATTACCAAATTGTGTTTCAGCATCATAAATAGAAATATCATTGGGATTCTCAGGTGTGTCAACAACAGGTTCACTAGAAGCATGCAAAGTCCTATCATTTTTCTTTTTCTTCTTCTTAGAAGGACTAGGTGCATCAACATTAGTTCTCCGAGAATCTTGCTTAATTCTCTTAGGGTGGCCCCCAGGATACAAAGGTTCCTCAGTCATTCTACCCCCTCTAGTCATAACTCTAACAAAATTATCATTTCTCTTACTATTTAATTCATTGAGCAAATCATTTTGTGCTTTAAGCACTTGTTCTACTTAAGTGGTAACCATAGAAGCATGTTTACTAATGAGTTTAAGTTCACCTTTAACTCTAGACATATAATCACTCAAGTGTTCAATCATATAAGCATTACGTTTCAATTTTCTACCAACATAAGCATTGAAGTTTTCTTGTTTAACAATAAAATTGTCAAACTCATCTAAGCATTGGCTAGCAGACTTATAACAAGGAATATCACCTTCATCAAATCTATAGAGGGAATTTACCTTTACTATCCATGTCGGGTTATCAAGACCATATATTTCTTCAATAGGTGGTAAATTCTTAACATCTTCAGCTTTAATACCTTTTTCTTTCATAGATTTCTTTGCCTCTTGCATATATTCAGGACTGAGAAATAGAATACCCCTTTTCTTCGGAGTTGGCTTAGGAGCTGGTTCAAGAAGTGTCCAGTTGTTTTCATTACTCAACATATTATTTAATAGTAATTCAGCTTGATCAATAATTCTTTCGCTGAAAACACAACTAGCACAACTATCCAGGTGGTCTCTGGAAGCATCGGTTAGTCCATTATAAAAGGTATCAAGTATTTTATTTTTCTTAAGAGGATGATTAGGCAAAGCATCAAGTAATTGGAGAAGCCTCCCCCAAGCTTGTGGGAGACTCTTTTCTTCAATTTGCAAAAAAATATATATTTCCCTCAAGGCAGCTTGTTTCTTATGAGCGGGAAAATATTTTGCAGAGAAGTAATAAATCATATCCTGGGGACTACGCACACAACCAGGGTCAAGAGAATTAAACCATGTTTTAGCATCACCCTTTAAGGAGAATAGAAATAACTTAAGGATATAATAGTAACGGTTTTTTTCCTCGTTGGTGAATAGGGTGGCTATATCATTCAGCTTAGTAAGATGTGCCACAATAGTTTCAGACTCATAGCCATGGAAAGGATCAGATTCAACCAAAGTAATTAACTCAGGATCGATAGAGAAATCATAATCCTTATCGGAAATACAGATAGGTGAAGTAGAAAAAGCAGGGACATATTTCATTCTAGCATTCAAAGACTTTTCTTTTAGCTTAGCTAATAGTTTCTTAAGATCGTATCTATCTTTGCAATCTAAAAGATCCCTAGCAGTTTCAATATCATCAGGCACAACAGGCAATTCATATCTAGGGGGAGAATCTTCATCATCACTTTCATCAGTATCATCAGTTTCAATAATTTCATTCTCTCTAGCCCTAGCAAGTTGTTTATCTAGAAATTCACCTAGTGGCACAGTATTATCAAGCATAGAATTAGTTTCATCATAAGTATCATGCATAGCAGAAGTGGCATCATCAAGAATATGCGACATATCAGATTCAATAGCAGGTGTAGGTGTCGCAAATTTACTCAAAACAGAGGGTCAATCAAGTGCAGAGCTAGATGGTAGTTCCTTACCTCCCCTCATAGTTGAGGGAAAGATCTTGGTTTTTTTATCTCTCAAGTTCTTCATAGTGATCCAGAGATATAAATCCCAAGTGACTCAAAGAATATAGCTATCCTCCCTGGCAACGGCGCCAGAAAATATTCCCCACGGTGTCATCTTCGTCTTCGTCCTCAACGTCCTCGAACGTTGGCTTCTTCTTGATCAACTCTTGTATGTCCACAGCACGACATGCAATCTTTTCACCGGTGTTATTAATGTGATGGTTCTCAAAGATATTAGGAACATCTGTCTTATCTTGTACATCAAGAGCAGTGTAAGCATCATCTTGTTGTGCAACTTCATTAAATGAATTCCTCTACTTAAACCTTTGCAATACTCTCCAGTCATCACTAAGTGGAAATGTGTCTTCCAAGAAAAATATCTGTGTTGCTTGATTTGCCAAAATAAAAGGCTCATTGGTCTGGTACGCCGCCTTGACATTGATGGATTTGAAATAGTCATCAACTCTGGGTTTTGCGATCCTGGAAAATAGGTTATACCAACGACAACACAACATGCCAAACACCGATGATCCTCGAAACTGGAGATATACTGCAACTGAACAATGTCTGTTATGTTAGCATACATTTCAGTTGTTTCTTTGTCATACGTATCCGTGCTCATGATGGCACTGTTTTGTGTCTTACTGCCTTCGTCTCATGCAAGGGTGTTGTAGCGCACATCTCCAACAACGAAGGATTCATAATGTCTTACCCGAGTATCAGGACCCATTGCTAGTGAGTAAAGGGCATCATCAACTGCCTGCCCATCCTCCCGCATCTTCTTAACCTATGGTTAGAAAATAGACAAGCTGATCATGTTATGTACTCAATATATTAAAAAAACTGACAGTGCAATTCAAAAGCTTGCATGGATCTTGAACCATTTTCCAAATCCTGCCATAACCAGTTTGTCAATATTTCTTGGATTTTGCGGCGGTAACTCCTTTTTGTAGATGCTGCACAACATAGTGATCGCATCAAACATCTAAATATATGAGAATGTGCTGCAAGTTTAGTAGATTACGATGTATAAGCTGTAGGACTTAGCACTTACTTGATATAAGGTAGTATCTCAGGACAGTTATTCAACACATACCAAACCATTTTTTCCAAATATTTAGGTTTGTCCTCTTGTCGACTCTTCCATGTAACTCGAATAGAATAATCGAAAACATTGAACCTGGGATTGTCTTCATCCACCTCTTTGCTAAGATGATCAGCCGTTTCAATGTATTTTGAGCAGAATGTCAACGCTTCTGTAGCAATGTAGGCCTCTGCAATGGAACCCTCGGGTCTAGCTCTGTTCCTAACATAGCCCTTGAAAGTGCCTAGCCGCCTTTCAATAGGGTACATGCATCCATACTATACTGGACCCTCTAAGTAGTGCCTCATCAGGTAGATGAACAGCCAAATGCACCATCACATCAAAGAAGGCTGAAGGATATATCTTATCAAGGTCGCATAGGATAGTTGGCATCTTGTCTCTAAGATGCTCCAAAGCATATATCCTGATATTTCTACTGCAGAGCTCCCTGAAGAATTGTCCCAACTATGCAACTGCTCTGTATAAGTCAGGGTGGCCCAATCCTCTAAGGATAACAGGTAAAACCCTTTGAAGTAGGATGTGGCAGTCATGATTTTTCAACCCTTGTACCTTGTTTCCATCTGCACTGACTCTCCTTTCAGGGTTGGAAGCAAATTCATGTGGGAATCTCACACGTGACAGGACCTCGCAGAATTCTTTTGTTTTTACCTTGTCCAAGACGTACACAGCTGGTGCCATATCCCGTGGTTTACCTTCATCTTGCACCTACAAATCCTGTCTGATACCCAGGTGTGTCAAATCAATCCTAGATTTTAACGTATCTTTCATCTTTCGTTCAATAATTAGAAGTGTGTCGATAATGCTGTCACATATATTTTTCTCGATGTGCATCACATCAAGATTATGCCGCAGATCCAAATCTTTCCAATGCTCCAAGTCCCACAAAGTGGGCCTGTGGGGTAAACAATAATCTCTCTTCTGCCCTACCACGCTTCCTTGTCCCGCTACCATTATTAGGATGGTTTCCTGGTGTAATATGCCTGACCTTCTCTAATTCCACTTGCAACTCATCGACGGTGAGCCTCTTTGGTGCATCACAGTTTTCATGCTTTGCATCGAACACATGTCTTCGGTAGTTTCTAGGATGCGGCATGTCCTTGGCAAGGAAACGGCGGTGTCCAATGTAACAGATCTTGCTAAGTATTGCGTGTGACAGCGGATTCCTGTCACAGCGAACACATGCATTGTAACCATGTGTCGTTCGCCCTGACATAGTGCCCAAAGCCGGATAATCATGGATGCACCAAATTATAACAACACGTAGAAAGAAATCAGCTGGTGGGCTGCTATATATGTCTCGAGTGAGAACACCCCTCCATAGCTGTTGAAGTTCCTCCACAAGAGGCTCCATGAACAAATCTAACTCCTTTCCAGGACTTTTTGGACCTGGGATGAGCAAGGCCATCATGTAGTTTGATTATTTGTTGCACACCTTTGGAGGCATGTTGTAAGGGATAACAAGCACTGGCCACATGGTATATGTGGCGCTCTGGTGGCCAAATGGGTTAAATCCCTCTAAAGCTAAGCCAAGTCTAATGTTTCTCAGGTCAGCAGCAAACTTTTCGTGCTTCCGATTGAAGCTTTTCCACTCACTACCATGTGATGGATGACTCATTACATTCTGATCTCTGTACTCCTGGTTCCTAGAATACCACAGTACATCCTCTCTTGTTTCAGCATCATGAAACAACCTCTGCAATATGGTGTAATTGGAAAATGTCTCAGAACATTAAGAGGAATCCTCTTCACAGCATCACCATCTTTCCACCTTGATGATTTGCATTTCGGGCATTAACTTAAGTTGGCATAAACCTTCCGGAACAGAACACAATTATTCTTACAAACATGGATCATATCATATCCAATTCCAACTGCATGAAGGAAATTCTTCATTTTACTGTAGGTGTGTGGCAGCTCAGACGTATCTGGGAAAGTTTTGCGGAAAGCAGCCAACATCGCATCGAATGATTTGTTGGTCATCCGCTCAGATGTCTTCACGTGAAGAAAGGTGACCATAGCTGAGAATACTGACAGCTTATTTCTTGGGGTGACAGCCACGTTGCATTGTTCCAACATGTGGGCCCACCATTTTTCTTCTGCAGGTGAAAGTTCACGGAATGCACGAGCATTTCATAGCATTGTTTCAATGTTGGTCAAACTCACTGGCTCCGCCACCACCTCCTCATCCTCTTCCTCCTAAGCATCAGGTAGATCAAGATGGTGATCTGCTGCTTCCACGTAGTCAATAACATTGACGTTCACAGCTTCACCATGATGAACCCACCTAGTATATGTGACTGACATCCCATACAAGTGTAGATGATTTTGCACAGTTGACTGGGGTCTTGTAACTGAATTCATACTACTGCTACACGGGCAGAGCACATCTGATTTCAGACCACCGTACTCAGCTCTGATAAAGTTCATGAAGTTTTCAACCTCCTCGACATATGCAGTGGAGAATCTTTGAGCAGAAGTTATCCAAGTCCTGTCCATCTATTAGACATACAAATTAGTTCTTCTACTAGATATTACAGGAAAAATATATATGCTTTTTTATGAAGTCCAGAAGAAAATACCTAGGTCGATGTCTAAAGCTATGGCAAGATATTTGGACGAGCAGATCTAAGTAACGAAATATATGTAAAGCTAATTCAGCAAACAGATCTAAGTGCTAAATTATGGCAGGCTATTTCAGCAGTCAATGAGGCCGAGCACACAGCCATCGAACTATCGAAGGCCATCGCATCAACAAAGGTTGAGTATAAAACAGTGTAGAGGAATTTTACCTAACAGATTGGCTACTAGACCATGGCAATCTATGTCACAATAAATATATGGCAGGATATTTTAGCAACTAAGCTGCCTTGGCATGCCATCTCAGCTAAGCAGATTGAGTGCAGAACAGGGCAATGAAGCTTCTTAAGCAGAGCATATTGATTGTAAACTACTTCGGCAGACAGTGAGATTAACAGCGTCTATCAGCTAACATTCAGCGCTACATCGACATGCACGGGGCCTCGGTCTAGAATGCGCGTACTGTGGGAGAAGCTGACCGTCTCCACACGAACATCGGCAGCGGTGGCGGTGCTAACCGCCGTGCGCCTCCACAAGAATGTCGCCAGTGGTAGCGGCGCGGCTAGAGGACGACAGACTATGAGAGCATACTATGGGAGCGAGAGGATCGCCGTGCGTCCCCTCAAGGAACCACGGCGCCGACATATAGGCGTGGCGGGGAGGGCGGCTTTGGCGGAGCGAATGGAGTGGAGGTTGACGGGGGAGGGGGGTCTGGGGAATATTATTGGCTAGTTGGCCGAAGGGCG
>LR738713.1:602054864-602075852 GCA_902687465.1 Secale cereale | reverse complement strand
TGGGAGGGGGGACTTTGGCGCATGGTCGGTTTCTCCAAGTGCAGTCCCACGTGCTAGTGAAGAGGCAAGCCGAAGCGCGTCCCGTTTGCATGAGCCGTGTGCAGGACCGAACGTGTGTGGGGTGCAATGCGACCGCGACAGGGGTGCTATGAGTGTACCGTCTTTTTTCCTTCTAAACTAGGTGCTTCGCCCCCTCAAAACAAAAAAACTTGTTGCTTCGCCCGATCCATCGATACTACTACTAGTAATCCGGTAATCCCGACTAAAACGGCACGGCCGGGTCTTCTCCTGCGCGATATGCTGGGAGGTTGGCTTAGTTGGGTTTTTTAGGATGAGTAATGCTACACCTATGTAGTCCCAGTTACGTAATTAACATAATGTGAAACGTGTGAGCTGTTGATTGTAGATTGGGGGGAGGGAGGGGCCCACCACCATGAAAATCACGGGAGGAGAGAGAGAGGCAATTTACGTTAACCCTCTCATAGGTCCCCGAAGATGTGAAATGCGTGAATGTGCATTTGCAGATAAGGCCTTCCCTCGTTCATCCTTTTCTCCCACAAGATCTTGATTTGCAACGCACGAGCATCTTGCTAGTACTCCTACAATATACTATATTATTGTCAAAGTTCATATACACCGGCCGAGATTAATGCAACCACAATAGATTTTCATAACATTTCGAACTTTTATAGGACAACAAAATAAAAGAAACCCGACCCTAAACCTATTCTACGGCGGCGACCGACGTCCTCCATCTGCGATCTCCATGTACGGGGGCGGGGTTCAAGACCCATGAAGTGAAGGTGTGGTCTCCGACGAGGAAAAGTAGAACACGGGAGACGGACTGGCCAGTTGGCACACCATGCCCTGCCGCCTCCCATGCCCTACTCATCCTCAGAGGAGTCCCCGACCTCGGCGGTGCCGGACGTTGGACGGCAGCAAGTAGGACGCGTGGCTGATGGTGCTCCCGTCGTCGGCCGCCAGTGTGGCCACCGCTTGTGCGGCGACTTGAGCAAGGGCGCCCCAAACACAAGCTCTCCCGCAGAGCGTTCGCGCTTGCGGTCTTGGCGGATGTGGTGCTAGGTAGAAGGACGATGCGCTATGGCGTAGAGGTTAGCTGGGCGTTGCCGCTTTAAGTAGCGCATTCCGGTGAGGCCAATTGTCCTGGTGCGTCATTAAGTCACCGGAGTTGGATCCTCGGGCACTGAGCCTCTTAACGACGGCATACGGACGGACGACATGAATGTGGGCAGCTGGCGCCTACTGCGAACGCACCGCACGACGGCGCGAGGGATGAGGGTTTTTGGTGTGCCAGGGTAGTCAGCTGCGGTCGTTGCAACGTTGGAGATGCCCTTTGCTCACATTTGTTCGATGCATGTCATTGAAAAAGCAAGACACCACCTTCGGCACACTCAAACCGACCGTGTCTATCGACGATGAGTGTGTCGCTCACCGTGGTGGCCGTGTCCAGAGGCGGTGCTTGAGCTGCGCCATGTTGTTGGCCCCCACGACCCACCTGAACGGTTGCCGATTGCGAGGAGGTCGTGGGCCAGCTCCTCCATTGGACTAGTTTGCGCTATGTCGTCCCGACAGGTGTGCCTCACATGTCGGTTTCCCTATTTTCCAGGCCATATTCGAGCGTCAGTGCTCCGCCTTGCGCATTAGGCCTTTCACTATGTAGGCCAAGCGAGACAACTTATTGTTTATTTGAGCTGTTGAAGTATAATCATGTGGCGTTTGCTTATTTCTTATTCCTCTCCATCCCTCTTCTCGATCGATCATTTCGCCCTCCAGTCGAGTCCATCCTGCCGCATGCCTCATTTGAACAATCCGCCAAGTATCATTCGCATGTGGGCCTAGACCATGCTTGTATTTCCAATGTTTATTTGTAATTTGTCCGACATGCATACAAACAAACAGTTCGTTTGAAGTTTCACTTTGCCTCCACTATGTGTCGCTTCGCGTCTTAGTTTTGACATCTCATTCGGTTCATGCCCCGACACATGTTGACGAGATCGATTGATGTTCAGAGATCAATTGCGTGTCACGCAAGGAGATAAAGGTCTGGTCTGTTTCTCTGATAGAAATGACCCACGGGAGGGGGGGGTCTGTGGGGATCAGAGGGAGTATATAGTACGTTCATAAGTGAAACAAACGTATTGTACCCACCCTAGTCCTCTTTCAATTGATCTTCGGACCCCGAGATAAAATCGAGAGAGAACTAGTGGGGGCATGTGTGATACCTAGGGCGGATTCAAAGTTTTGAACTGGTGATCATAGAATCCGCAAATAATATATAAAGGGTATTCAAAGTTCGTTTCGTTTTTGAACATACAATATACACCCTCCTATCCTTTCTAGTTTACATATAAGTTTTATGTGTTGGCAAAGTATCTCTACTTTGATAAAAAAGTATCAACATTCAACAACGCCTAATCAATATTGTTAGATTTGTATCTACTCCTAGATTTGTAATCGAGATGGTTTCCAATTTGTTTTCAACCACGTGAATGTGCTTGTTCTCGCGCATGCTCTTCATACTAGGATTTCGCCACGTATAGCGAGTCCAATAGTAACTTTCTAGCTCCCTGTCCAATAGTACTAGTGGAGTACTGACAACATCTGTACTAGAGTATGCAGTGCTCATAGTTGTACTCGCTCCTTCCATTTATATAGGGCCTATGTGGAGGAGAGAGATGTGAAAAAGTAAGGGGATTGAGATCTCATGCAAGAGCCTAGCTATATACGCATTCCTAGTTAAATACGTACAATAAATATGAAGAAAGAGATGGAGAGGAGTTGGAACAAAGTACTAATACAATAGCCAACCTTATAATTTTTTTGCGGGAAATAGCCAACCTTATAGCCCACACTACCGTATGAGTGCATATAATAGATGATGGCTATAGATGACATGGCAGTTCCTTATAGCCATCAACTGGCTATATTATTAACCATGCTCTAATGCGTTTTTCAAAACCGCATTTGACTATTGACAAGATTAATAGTACATGAGATGTATAATGTGAAAATTATATCATTGGAAGCTCCTTTCACATATGTATCCCTGCCTTGCCCTCCCTTTCGGTCACTTACTGGCGGACCCCATGCTTGCTAGGCCCCGCATGTTAGTTACTCAATGGGTTCGGCCACGTCAGGGGATCCTCATCCGTAGTATACTCCCTCTGTTTTTATTTACTCCGCATAAAATGAAGCGGGCGGGGGAGGGGGAGGGACGTCGGTTTGCTCTCAACTGCGGTCCCACAAGCGAGCGAAAATGAAAGATGAAGCGCGTTCCATTCGGTCAGAGACATGGAGGGTCCAGCGTGCCGGGCTACAACGCGAATGCGACAATAGCGATGTACAGTCAAAACCGAATGACTGGTAGACATCGGAACCACAATTCACACCAGAACCTTCGCTGCTCGGCCTACGCCAGCCACTGCCCTAAAACCACACCTAATCTCCATCCCCTCCCCCCACCTTTTGATCCCTAGCCCGCATCAAGCATCCCCTAGTTAGCCGGAAAGCCATGGTGCACCGCAAGATCACGTACTACAAGATGCTGACGCCGGAGCGCAGCGCAGAAATCGCGGCGGCAGTCGGCACCAGAGACCTCCGTTCCCATGCTCACTTTGCAGCAGGCCAATCCCCGAATTCTATAGAGCCATGCTACAAGAAGGAGGAAGCCGATCCAATGTTAATGGAGGAGGTCGCGGCGCAGAAGGCCCCCAATGGGTATGAGACGATGGACGTCGACTTCGTGCCGGCATCCGAGTCCCCCATGGTGCAGGCGGACCAACGGTTCAACCTGGCGATACTAAAGGAGGACCAGGAGGCAGAGGCTCAACTCGACGCGGAGCGCGCGCATGCCGCTGCCATCGAGGCTCTCCTGCAGGCGGAACCGGATGTCGTGGATGTGAACCGGGCGGCGGAGGCTCAACTTAAGGCGGTGCGCGCAGATGCCGCTGCCATTGAGGCCCTCCAGCAGGCGGAACCGGACGTCCTGGACTTGAACCGGGCGACAGAGGCTCAACTCGACGTGGAGCGCGCGGATGCCGCTCTCATCGAGGCCCCCTGCAGGCGGTTCTGGAGGTCCTAGACTTGAACCGGGCAGCGGAGGCTCGACTCGGCGCGGATGGCGCTGCCATCGAGGCCCTCCTGCAGGCAGAACTGGACGTCCTCGACTTGAACCGGGTAGTGCTCTCGTCCGTGCAGAGCGCCCGCATGCTCCGCGTGAACGAGTAGCTGGAGGCCGAGGACAACCATGGTGCGGAGACACACATCGGTAGCTACGGCTGGATCGCGCCGGCAGCCAAAGACGATGAGGCCGTCTCATTCCGCGAGCAGTGATAGTTTTTCTTTATGTTGGTGTTTTTATGGATCTTTTGCTGTGTAAAAACATATATTGTTATGCAAGTCGCCCGACTTGGGTCAGTCTACCATTTCAGGCGGTTGGATGAATATCCTACATCTCCTAACCCTTCTTCCTCACCTCTTCTTCTTCCCCAACAGACCACCGCACGGGCCATACGGATACTCCCCAACATGCGGTTGGATAAACATACTCTATGAACGAAAGTTATGTGTCACAGGTAGGATGGCTGAGTTTGGTTTGTTCACATGCAACAAGACGTGTCCCTGAGGGTGCGTTCCCTTGGTTGGGTTTGCGGCGTGCAGGAGCGACTGTGCATGTGAGGGTGCGGTGCGACCGCGGCGTGCAGGAGCGACCGCAACAGTCATGCGCAAGTGTACCTCCTTTTCATTTTGAAAACTTTAGGCAAGCTTGGAAAAAATGTGTGGCGAAGTATGGCAATGCAAGGCCTAGACCCAAAAAGGATAAGTACGTAGTACTACGTACTAGGTGTACTAGTGTTAAAAAAGATAGACGGGATTAATCGATACAAATCCTCGTTTCACGTGTCAATTAATGCATATTTTTTTCTCCAAAGCCCAAAGAGCTAACCATCTCACTCATCATCGCTTGATTAATGCAGCGCCATGCAAACCAACCTTCGCACTTCTGCATGCATGCATGGGATATTAATGTCCTTGGTTGCTAGTACGAGGCAAACCCCATCAATTTTGCCTCGATTAGTGTTAGTGGCCTTTTGCAAATTGTAATTTTGATATACTGGCCTTGTGTACAAAAAAATGGAGATAGTAACTATATTTGACTTCCTTCCCCATTGCGGTGACGTCGATGATATCTCGAACGTTGTGGTTTGGCGAAGTGCGTTGGATGGAGAACACCATTGAGGGAGACCATAGTAAGTCATTCGCAAGTGCCGCCTGCAAGCCGAGACAACCGCCTTATTTGCATCTAGGAAGTCCGTTGAACCAAAGGACGCGTAAATGTACTAGTACTACTCGTACACAATAGCATCATCCGTCCAGCTTAGTGCGGTGAGATGGTTTCTCGAAGAAGACGATGGAGAAACGGAGTCAGCGAAGAGTGAAATGATGGTTGCTTCATCCGTGCTTTGTGATTTGACGCCTCACTTCTTTGTGATTTGTGATAGAAGGGACAGGGGAGTAGACTCTGTCCTTTATACTGTACATGCGTCCAAGCACAGGAGAAAGAGGAGAGACGTTGCATTTTTCTATTCCTTCAATCAATCAATCAGGGACCTTCGATTCCATCCTTTTGGCTTTGGCAACACCGTCCATAATGGTTCCCACGATGCCAAAAGCTATTTTCACATTTGGCTACACATTGTGGATGCCCTTAACCCTACCACTTGGTTTTGCTCATGTGTGCTATCTATACAAATCTCAATTATATAGATCTAAAAAATTATCGAATCAAGATTAGTAAAAAGGAGGTGATTTTGTCGCGCGGATGGCGGGGGAGGTTTCTTATTTTTAGAGGACGTTGTCCTGGCGGTTTGCTAACTTGCGGTCCCACGTGTCAGTGCTTCACCAAGCCGATCCGCTTCCCACATGAGGCAGAACAACGGTAGAAGCAACACGTGGTTAACTTGAAGAAGATGAGGGAGAAGCGGATTCAGCAACGAGTGAAATGATGGCTGCTTTGTCCCTCCAACTTCTTTTTTTAGCATTATTACTTCGTCCCTCCAACTTAACTGCGGGAAAGGTGCAACTTTGTGATTTGACGCCTCATTTCTCATTACTACGTCGACGCCATGACTGGGTGCTTCACCCCTGTCGGGGCCGGATTTCGG
The DNA here is from genome assembly GCA_902687465.1 of Secale cereale. NCBI lineage: Eukaryota > Viridiplantae > Streptophyta > Magnoliopsida > Poales > Poaceae > Secale > Secale cereale. Next base: position 602,069,667 of record LR738713.1, on the reverse strand, counting down.
GAACACAATATTCCAGAAATTAACCCCTAGTGTCATCACCAGCCCAGGATTACTGTTACTGGTGGACACATCCTTGTTACAGATTACCAAGCATTTACAGGAATTTGATACAAGACCATAAAGGTCTACTGATACAATAATGACTTCGGTGGTGGATGAAGGAATTGGCTTGTGGATCTCCACATCGATGGGGCTCCATTCCCACAGGAACAACTGACCCGGATAACTCCTATCCCGCGTGGTTGCACTCCTAGGATTCGCACGGACGTCGCTGTGGTGCTCCTCGCAGAACTTCTAACCTGGCCAAGTAAATAGCCAGGGACAAGCCTGTGAGTACGTTTGAATGTACTCGCAAACATCATGGACAAATGATATAACAAATGCAGCAAACAAATATACGGTCATGATGAAATACACTATATGCATATGCTCAGGATGGACTTATATTAAATGCATGCTGACATGAATTAAAACATGGCATGGTGAATAATAGTTAGTGCAGAAAATAAATATTAGTATCAACAAAATATAAAAGAAATGCCGGTCGGATGTCAAGTGACACCCCGGTCGGTCTTGAAAAGAAATGCCAGTCGGGTGTTTAAAAGAGAAATCGGACGATACCATCCGAGAACTCAGGCAACGCCACGAAAGGACTTGAAAAGAAATGCCAGTCGGGTATCCACAAGAATAGTGGCGTGATAAACCGCCTGACACTCGAGGGACGCCACAAAAGGACTTGAAAATAAAAACGAATGTCCGGGGTAGACTAGCCAGCCCCTGAGACATTCTGGAAAGTAAAATAAGAGCAGGGGGTTAGTTCACAAATATAATCATATCATCAAATATACTCATGGTAACACCAGTAACAATGATAATTATCCTGCAAAATAACCATGCTCAAATTTTTAAATATTTCCTCCGGAGACCGACTCTAAGACCGACACTTGACCAACCCAGACTGTAATCCTTAACCGCGGACACGGCTATTCGAATAGGTTTTTAAACTCTGCAGAGGGTGTACTCTTTACCCACAAGTATAGGATTTCTTTAGTCAGTATCGTGATACTGACTAATTCCCATTACGGTCTTTGGGATGAAAACACACCTAACCAGCACACACCAGCTTAACTTTTCTGCTGCCAGGAATCACCCAAAACAACAGTTAAGTAAAACTCTAAGTCGGAGAGGCTACAACCTCCAAGAGCATGGGATCACTATTCATACGCGCGGATTACAAGGGTACACTCCCTCTCGGCATCACAACAGCCGGAAACACCCATGCCCCCTGACCCGATGACAGGATTTAGTCCACCGTCGTGGAAAACCCTCATCGTGGCCCTCTGTACGGTGTGTGCACGGAAAGGGGTTAACAACTTACTAAACCATACCCTACCCGTGGCAGGGACAAGTGGTAGTACGAAACAAGTATGGGGGTTACCGGAACAAGACTCGATCTACGGTCGACTCAGGAGGCCTATAATTCCTGCAGTGGTTAGCACAACAAATTATTCCTTCAACAGTATCACCAGGACAGGGCCACAACCCTTGCCTGCTTCCACATATATCACATGAGACCACCGTGTCAAAAATGGCCCGTGCCCACCGGCACGTCCAAAACAGGAGCACACTCCTGGATGCTCACAAACTATGCATGTTGCAAAATGCATGCAAGAGAAAATGATTATATGAACATGCATGCATGAAATATTTCTACTCATATGAGATTCTTATCAAGAACTAACAAACCATGCATCAAATATTCTAGCAAACATTCACCATATCAATTGTTCAAGATGCTTGCCTTGAGTATGCAAAAATATGGGGTGCACTCCAAGGTTTTTGAAATAAACATCTTCCCTCCATTTCCTATTTCAAAAATATTTGAATTACCACATATAGCAAAAATAGTGATAAAAAGTTGATTGGAAAATTTATGACATAAATATTAAAATTAACTAGATCAAATTTTAGGAATATCAGAAAAAGAATTATATTATTTGGAGTCATTGTGATTTACTTATGGAATTTACAAGCTGGACAATAATGAGTAAAAAGACTATTTGAATTAGCCAGTGGATATAAAGGCTAGGAAAAATGTTCACCTAATCCAGATAAATAGGGCATGATTTTAAGAGCCTGTAGAAATTGGAATCATCAGATTTGGAGTTGATTTGGTGGCTATGGAAATATTTGAAAAGTGCTGGAAAGAATAAAAGAGACGGACAGAACGCGCTCTGTGCGCTACTTAGCCGAATCGAGCCACTGGGCCGAGCCCAGTCGCCCAGCCGCACGGGAGGCCGCGCGGCGTGTCTCCCAGTCACTGACGGTGGGTCCCGCGGGCCCACCAGTCAGGTTTGACTGGTCCTCCGCTGCCCTTCTCCTCGGCGACAGAACAGGGGCGGGCTCCGGCGATCGCCGCCGGTGAACGGTGGCACCGTTCGGCGATCTGAGGCCACCGATGTGTTCGGGAGATTGAGGCGGTCACGTGGGCACCCTTTTTGGTCACCGGAATGGACGGGGTCGCCCGCGACGAGGTCTTCCCGAGAAGCTCCGGCGGAGCTCGAAGAGGGATTTTGCCCACGATCGATCTCAGGTGAAAATAAGTAGTGGAACTGAGTCGTGGAGTGCAGTGGAGACTATAGGAGAAGAAATGGTGAAGGGGGAGGCTCTGGTGGCGTCGAATTTAACCGGAAGGTGGCGGTGGTCGTGGTGGTCGAAGACGGCGAAGATGGCCATCTCCGGTTGATTTGCTACTCAGGGGGGTTTGTAGGAGGAGGGGAAAGGTGGTGATGGACTGAGGGGGCTTGGGGTTGGGTATTTATAGGCGGGGCGACGCGGTTCGGCGGGTTCCAGAAAACGGACACGGTGGCGATCGCCATTACTGCGCCGTCGAGGCAGCTGCGGTCGGTGGCGTGTGTCAGCGAGGTCGGTGAGGACGGTGGCGTGGTCGACGGGGTCGGTGGCGTGGTCGGCAGAGAGCTGGCGGGCTGCGGATGGTCGAGTGGTTCTGGCGGTGCCGTGCCCGCGCTGATCGCGGCGGCGGCCATTGATGGCGCTGCTGAGGCCGGTGGCGAGGTGGTTGGGGGCGGCGGGGTTCTGTGGGGATGGCGGCCGTCCATATTAATGCCAGGGGAGGCCGGTTGACTCAGGGTGAGCCGCGTGTCTCGGTGGTGGCGTGGCGGAGTAGGATTCGTCGGGCGGCGAGGAACGGTGGCGGTGGGCGGCGGTGGCCGGCGCAAGCGGCCAAGGGAGGGTGTCGGCGGGGGTGGTGGCTTGCCAGTGAAGCGCCATGTAGCGTTTGGCGTGCGGGAGGAGTAGCAGGGAGGCCACGCGGTGCGGTGCCGATGCCTGCAATAGAGGTGCTCCGGGGGCGCTCTGGGCGTGCACGAAATGTGCTCTACGAAATGCCAGGGGTATCTAGAGGGATCTTCTGCAAGGAAGACTTGGCAGGGTGGTGCTCCTAGGCTTGAGAAGACCGATGGACATGCTGGTTTGATCATAGGGGCTAGTGTGCTATGCAAGCTAGAAGGATGCCAAATTTCTGTCATGCCTGCAAGGTGTTCGACAGAATGCTAGGGGGATCTAAGGACTTTTGTTGAACATGAAAATTGGCAGGAAGTTGTCTCCTTGGATGATAATTATGGTGGTGGGATTGATTTCGAAAAATGCAAAACTTGCTAGTGTAAGTTTTGATGAATTCCCATTCTGGACAGAAACTATAGAGGGGTTTTTGGTGGACTTACATAACTCAAATGGAGCTGATCTCTTGGGGTTAAGAGTTTGGTAGGAAGGAATATAATATGCCCAAGTTACAGACTTTTTGGAGAAAGGAATAATGGGGTTGTAGTTGTAACTGAAATATAGGACAAAATCGAAAAGGGGAGTGTTTGCTCAAGAATTACAAAGGATAAAGATGGATTTTTTGTAGAAAGGTGATCCATAGGCATCACATGACTCCTCATAATTTTGGTGGAATTTTTACAGAATTATTTAAAATAGTTGTAGTGCAAACAGAAGCATTTCAAGAGTTGAAAAAGCTATTAAAAGCATTTTTTCTAGGGCAAAATTTTATTATGAAAATAATTTCTACTGTTATTAAACAAGTAATGAAATGTTTTAAGATGACTATCAGAGCCCACAATATTACTGCAAAATTTTCTATATGGAGGGAAGTAAACAGAAACAAAAGGTTCTAAAAACACTAAAGAACTTTTGTAAATCAAAATTTTTGTTTCTAGCCAAATTTTATCTAATGAAAAAGTAATTAAATTTTTGGGGTGTTACAACCCCGGCTGCTCCGCACTGTATTCCGGTATGCCACGTGGACCCGGTAGCTTGATGCCCCACATGTCAGCGAAAGTGACTAGAAGATTTATAAAAGCGAGCGCTCCACTCTTACGACGGAGGAGTACACGGCACGACGGCCCAGTGAACTGTCACTTGTACTATATAGTACTATAGTTTTGCTGTTTCGCACGATCCATCGATACAAACCCCATTAAACAAGAAAGGGCGGGATTTTTCCTGCGTAGTATATGATATTGGCCATACATTTCAAAGGCAATTTTAATGTATGCAAACTGAATAATTAAGTAACAATATGATATCTAGTAAAACTAAAAACACATATGATTTATTGTGTTAGAGTGTAGTAGTAGTGCTGTATTGCATAGTTGTTAGAGGTAACACGCGAGAACGTGTAAAGATGTAGTTTTGGAGGGCCTACAGAGAGAAAAGCGTAATACATTCACCGAACTTCAGAATAAGCTGATTACGGTCACTATATACATTTTGCGGTGATTATACGGTCACTTGCTCACGGTTCAGCATCGGATTGCACTCTGTTGACCGGCCAAATAGTCTGCGTGGCACCATGTTGACTAGTTAAATTGACCACATTCCTAGTGGGTCCCACCTGTCAGTTCGCATAGGGAAAAGGTCAGATAAACACAAATTTATGTAGGCGTGACAAGACTCCACCCCGTGCGCGGGAATCACCTGGTTGTGTATGTGTCTGTCTGGGCCTGATGTGTGCGCATGCACGTGTAGGTTGAGCACTTGAGCGTGAGAGTGTGTGTTGGTCGTGTGGTGTACTGGTGTGCATGCATGCGTGCGTGTGAGTGTTGCGTGTGTGCGTGGCTGCGTGTGTACGTGTGAGTATTGCGTGCATGCGTGGGTGCATGTGTTCGTGTGAGTGTTGCGTGCATGCAGTTCGTGTGCATGCGTGCGTGTGTGTATAATCACCACACCAGCTCCTGTGTGTTAAAACAGACGGCTCAGCATACCAATACAAGGCCACCTTGCCCGCTGTGCCCGCGGTCATGACTTCGAACCACCATCCAACTTTTTTTTGTTTGTTTTCATTCTTACTAGCAAGATGCGCGTGTGTTCCACGTAACATCAAGATGCATTTGTATGACTAGTTTATCTTGTGAGAGAAAAAGATGAACGAGGGAAGGCCTTATTTGCAAATGTGGAGAGGTGTGTGGGTACCTTTTTGCAAAATTGTCATAGTTTCTTTCCTATCCGTTAGATATAAATTGGACGACCTATATTGCAGGATGGCAGGCACACCATCATCACCAACTCTATTTTTTATAAGAGTGTATTTTATCCCTAGTCTTATAAAAAGCATAGTCAGTGATGATCGTGTGCCTGCCATCCTGCAATATAGGCCGTCCGATCTATATCGGATGGATAGGAAGGAAACGATGGCAATTTTGCAAAAAGATACCCACACCCTTCTCCACACTAGCAAATAAGGCCTTCCCTTGTTCATCCTTTTCTCCCACAAGATAAACTACTCATACAAATGCATCTTGATGTTCCGTGCAACGCATGGGCATCTTGCTAGTTATTTTATAAGAGTGTAGATGTAGAGTAGATACAAGCCGACAGGTGGGCCCGATGGTAGTGAGATAATGTGATGCAACACTAAAGGTGCCACGTGGAGCGTTTAACTAGTCAACTAGTCGTGTCTTGAGCAAATACAGAGTTGTACGGTGAGCCCGTGACTGTATAATAACCACAAAACGTAAATGGTGACCGTAATGAGTGGATTCTAAAGTCCAATGTACATATCATGCTTTCGCTACAAATACAATGATCCTCACTGTATATATCACGAGAGAAAGATGAAACACGCATGAATGTGTTGGGGGCTTACTTTTAGAGGACCTGGAGATAGTTTGTGTGCATACGTGAAAGGGGCATAGGGGGGGGGTATGCGATGGAGAGAGAGATGCTCTTCGTTTCTCTTTATTATGACTAACATTATATATAGTATAAAAATATACAAATTCACAGTGCGGAATAAATATCATTGTGGGCACCATGCAATCCAAGCGTTCATACTCCTCCATATAACTTTGTAATGTTGTATATATGTAGAAATTCTAAAATATTTTTTTGGCCACACTTTATTCAAAAGGAATGTTGTATGAGAAATAAGGGTGAAGAGAGGGCTTCCTTTAATCAATGGGTTACGTGATGTAACATGTGTGAATCTATAGTTGATGCATTTGGCAGGGCCTAGAGAGGTATGTAGGTGTATTACGTATTCGAGAGAGGCATGGATAGAGGGGCCGGTGGGGGGGGGACGTGGGAGAGATAGCACGAGAAATGAGAGTGGTCTAGAGAGAGAGAGACGAATATGACGTCACGGCGAGAGATTCCCTTGAGTGTGTATATGTTGGTATGTGTATGGGAGTGGATAGAGGCATCAGGAGAATATTTTGTGTGTGTGTGGTGTCTGTGTTGGTATGTGTGGGTGTGAGAAGATAACGAGATGTGGGGGCAGAGGGTGTGTCACCGCGTGAGGTCTGGTGTGTCGAGGTGAGGCCCTTCGTTCAGTTCCGTCTTGCGCCACATTGGTCGGCCCGTGACGCATTTACGGAGACCATGGATGACTTGTCGTACAAGACTAAGATAGCATAATTGTGAAGGACTCTATGTCCACTGACAAAGCCGGCTAGGATTTGTAACCCTTGGTTCTCGGACTAAGGTAACCCCTCTATCTCTGATATTGCTATTCATCCAACCTAACTTTAAGGGGCATCCTACAGAATGCTCTGCTAGAATCATACTCGTCGATTAGGAAGAGAGGTGTGAGAGAATGAGTGAGAGACAGGCCTAAAGATAATGTGCGTACAGGACACACGTAGGCAGGTATATGTATATAGAAAGGGTCGATGGGGATTGTGCGTGTGTATGCTTGCGAGAGGGCGAGTGCTTGTGATAAAGGTTAGTGAAAACAGTCGTAAATGGTTACGAGAGGGAGGCAGGGTTATAACGAGAGCATGTGTGTGAGAAAGACACCTCGGGAGAGTGTGTGTGAGCATGTGTGAGAGACCACCGATGGAGAATGAAACTAGACGTACAAGACTGCTGTACACATTGATTAAAGTTATAAATTGTATCCAAATATTAGGATGGGATCACGATATTTGCAATTCGCGCAAGGAACGGTCATTGATCCATCAGACATCTAGATTCTATCGAATTTAAACATGTCTATTTTATTATTCGACACAATTGATCCACATAGTTAGTATTTTGAACTCCAGACAATGCATCGCTTAACAATCGAATATAAACGTGACTATAGTTCATGTTGTGTGTTTAAAGCACATTATACATACGAAAGTTACACAATGAACATTATAAATAGCTACCTATGAACTAGCATACATTTGAATTCAACTTAAGGTGGTTTAAAAAAATCAAATTCAACATGAAGTCCATTCAATTATTTGAATTTGATATCATGGCATTTGTAAATCATACCTAAATTATGGGGGCACCAATCTTTGCTCTGATTTTGTACATAATAGCATATGTAGTCGTGTACAAAATAGATTCTAATTTAGCTCCTCCATTCCAAAATAATCATAGTTATAGGATTTTCAAGTGTCAAAATTTCAAAAAGAAGCGGATAATTTAATGTGGTTTTCAAACATACAAGGTCAAATTTAACGTTTTCTAAACGTGAATGCTTGTGTTTCAAAATTTTGAACGAAGCGCCAAAAGAGCCTCTACTCGCCCAAAACCGCGTGAGACTAATGTTCGGTAGTACAAGGAAATTACTTTTCTAATAACTCCGACCTGTGAAACCTACTGGCCCGACGTCCAAAGTTCTAAACTGGGGTAGGTTTGTAGCTTCATCTAGACGCCACGCAACCGCCTCCGAAAAACATTCATACACAATGGTCGTCTAAGCACACATGCGCGCAGCCGAAATGGCTCCCGCCCACTATTTGGGACACTTGGGATTACCATCCTACCCCCGACCCGTAGTAGGTCCGAAATTTAAGAGGGTGGCAAATTTTGTACTTTCCCCAAATTTCAAACAAGAGCGTCCCATCTTATATTCAAAAAAGCCAAAAATAAGCGCGTCCCAGACCGAAACATGGTTCTCCCCCTCCCCCCGCCCACCATCCGATTCCCCATTCGTACTCCGTGGGCGCGGAAACTACCTCTCCACCAGCCGCGAAACCCCGGCGTCCTCCGTCCTCCACCCCATTCCACCCATCAACCGCCGCCCTGCTCCATCACGCCGGAGCCGATACCCCAATGTCATCATCCACTGCAACCTCAACCGCAGCGCCCTCCAAGGCTAGTAGTTGAAGCCGAGGCCGAGTCGTCCGTACCCGAGCCAGTTCAACCATGCCGTCCTGTGCCTCACCGCTGTCGCTCCAACTTCGCCACCCTCCACCGCACCGGAGCTGTTCCTGCTACGCCGTCCTTTGCCGCCTCGGATCTGCGGCCGCGACAACACAGTCAACAATTTGGCCATGGGTTCGTCCAAGCCTGCACCCTACGCCAGAACATCGGTTTCCCCGGCAAAAAGTGGAATATCGGCGCGACATGTGGAGGCGACCACACCAGCAACCGAAAATGGTACTCCTCTTCCCGTATTCATGCAAATCTTACGTGTCTGCTTGCACGGTATTTATCCCACAGAAGACACTAGTTGACCGATTCTTCTTGATAGTAGATGTTCCTAGTAACTCGCGATGCACAAGGTTTCTCCTCATATACTAATTCACCTTAGCTAGAGGTCCATCGACCCCCTGAATTTCAATTCCTGGTCAGTTGATTCCCAATTAACGGAAGCATTCCCTGGCGTAACAGGCGCTAGTCCGCCTATTACGCCGGGGAATCAGAGCCTCGGTGTTTATCTTAGGGGCGTGTGGGGCCTAGAGCTACTGGCGCCCGATCTGGAGGTCGGCTGCGATTAAAGGGATGGCCTGGGGGCGCTACCAAGCACGGCGGTGGTGTGAGGTTGAGGGGAGGGCGGGGCGGCGGAGGCAGGGGTCCGGGCCGGTGGTCGCTGGAGGTTCGAGAAAGATCGTCAACAGTGACTGGCGGGAGGTAGACGAAGGCCATCTGCCCGTTCCTTATAGATCGGACGGTTCATTATAAAAATCGACTCACCTATTTATTTTCAGTCCACTGTTATCTTGATATGACCACATGTGGTGGTGTGCTGGAGGAGTACCTGCATTTCCAGTGCTCATATATTACAAAATCATACGGAGTAGAATCTAATTTTGTTTGCCATGCAATGTTGTAGAGCTATCATATGTCTCCTGTCATTTATTTTTCAGCCACCTGCAATCTGCTACTTTTACAGTGCACTAGTTCTGCACACACTTCATCCATACCCTCACTATTATGTTTTTATGCAAGGGTATTTCAGACTCTCCTGCTATGAGAGAAGAAAACAAGAAAAGAAAGAGAGAAGTTGCTCCAGCGTCGTATGCGGATAGGCCAGACACGTTTAAGCCTTATAATAGGTGCAGTGTCAGCAGATGGAGACGGTAAACGTGGCTGTGAAGTTGATGACCTCGCTCGCAATGAACCACCATCCCAGGTGCTTGCTTTAACTTTGCGGTGTCATATGTGGTTGCACGTTCCATATGGTGTCTAGCTTGTATTCGAAAGGCCGAAGCCGGTCTTTATTAAGATAAGGAAAGATATTTTTTACATGAACCACCATCCCGTGAGCACCAGAAGACAAATAGCTAGTCAGGGCACTGGCCGAGCCGGTGACAAGCCCAACAAAGAGAGGCATCACCTGGAAGCCAACTAAAAAGCCATGATGGTGGCGAAGCAGCCCGCCTCCCACCAGGCTCTCACGTCCTAGATGATCATTCTCACCACTCCAGCCGGATGTCCAGTTTGTATTGCTTCCAATTTGGTTAAATTGCATCTGCTTAGCTTACACATTATACCTTTGAATATGGCATGCCTTTCTTTTTTTTGGTACATACTAGTACATCAGTGTATTAACCATGTTCTTACATCAAACTAATGTTCTTGTGTATCCCTCATCAATCACTTATGATGAGGCAGTCAGGCAAGTCGATTACTCCTCATTTAAAGAATGCACCGTCAGCCTCCCGACATGATTCTCAAGAAACAACAAGGCTAGATGAAGATAGTGAACGTATCTCTGTAGTTGATTACCGCATTTCCCCTACACTAGCATCGCAGGTGCTTGCTCTAACTTGGCAGCATGATATGTGGTTTCATGTTGCATATGGTGTCTAGATTGTAATTCTGCTTAGCTTATACATTATACCTGTTAATGTGACATGCATTCCTGTATTTAGTACATAATACATCTGTCTACTAAGCATGTCCTCACATAAAACTATTGTTTTTTTGTATTCCACATAAATCAATATGACGAGACACCTTCAGTATATCCAGTGTGATATTAGTTGCATCGTTGATATGATTTATAGCATGCACTGCTTCTAATTTTTTGAAATGCCATTTATGATGGGACACTTTTAACTTGGCAGAGTCATATTGGTTGCATCTTTCACGTTGTGTCTAGCTTGCATTGCTTCTTATTTGGTGAAATGGTTTCTGCTTAGTTTACACAAACAGTTGTGAATATGCCATGTCGTCCTGTTTTTCGTATTATTCCATCCTGGAATCATGTGTTTCCCTTACATCAAAGTAGTGATTGTCAGTATCATGCATGAATGAGTTCTGAAGAGTGAATTTTATTGCTTTTCCTTGTCGGTTTTACTTGACAATTCAAAATCAATAAAGCGGAAGGAAGTCAGGAAGGCAGCGGATAAAGGTGCTCCTTCCAAATGGAGGGCCTTTACAGATTCTACTCCTCCATCCCCCCAAGATGATTTCCAAGACAACACATGCATAGACACTCAACGTAGTTGTGTTGGTGATGAGCACGTCTCCCCTAGTGCACCATCACAGGTGCTCCCTCTAACTTGTCACTATTATATATGGTTGCATGTTGTGTATGATGTCTAGCTTGTGTTGCTTCTAATTTTGTTGAATTTCATCTGCTTACTTTACACATTATACTTGTGACTAAGACACGTGTTCCTGTTTCTAGAACATACAATATCTGTCTATCACACCATGTTCTTACATCAAAGTACATTTGTTCTGAAGAACTAAATTGATATTTGTTTTTCTTGTCGGCTTGACTTTACATGGCATAGAGCAAGAGGAAGCAAGACAGAACGATAGGGAAACGGAAGCGGAACAATCCTGCAGATTCTGCTGGTACTGATGGTGCAATAGAAGGTCAAAGTCCAGCGCAAAATTGTACCGATAGGGTATCCCGTGCTACACGAGCTGCAGAACAAGCCAAACAGAAAAAATAGCTGCCACCAAACAAGCAGAGACAACCCTAGTTTTTGCAACACCTTCCACAATACCACCAACTGCACGATTTACTCGTTGGTCAACTCAGCTAGCAGAACGTTCCCAAGCTCCCTTGCCACCTGACACTACTTCCAAAGCACTCTTGACACAAGATGAGTAGGCAAGATCATATGAACTTTGTGTGCTTCAACAACAAGAAGGTAGTCGCTGGAGTCAAGTTACAGTTGCATGCTTCTTTATATGTAGTCTCATAGTCTGATGTACACTAACACTTCCTATGATGGTTGTTGGACTATCACCTAGGCGCAAGAGGAAACAAACATCAAGTATAATGCTCGATAGGTTAACTAAATCTAGAGGAGGAAGAATAGAGATCCGTTTTGAGGCAGGTTTTAAAAGGCCACGTGATGCTATAGAGTCAGCCAAGTTAGTATCAGAGGCAGCGATTGCTGTTAGGTGTCATGTACGTATCCTCCAACATGGATTCAGTACAGGAAGGACAAAGACGAAACCCAGTTCAACACCTTCCTCGACCATTTATCTGTAAGTATGGTTATGTATGGAAACTAGTAATATCGTCTTGCTCTGTCCAATACTTTCTAGGTTGCTGATAATGAGACTCCCATAATTTTCAACAGATGAGGTTCAAGTTGGATAGCCAAGATGATGCAACCAGACAAGCTTGCACCCATGTTTTCAAGTCTGCTCTGCTACAGTATTGGTATAACTTGAGGAAAACTCACTTTGAAGGCAAGGCTAACAGTGAACTTGCCCAAACATCTCTAGTGGAAAATATATCTGATGAAGACTCGAGAGGCCTCGTTAAACACTGGTCCGATCCGAAGTATTAGGTACATTATATATATGTGAGCAGATAACATGTTGAAGTCCTATTTACGCATGTGCCAGAAAAATCTATCTTCTTGTAGGTGAACTGTTCAAAGAACAAGGCCAACCGTACGAGAGAGAAATTCCAACAGACGACATGATCTCGTAGCTATATTGCACACTACGAGGCTCTTGTAATTAGCTGTTGTTTCACTCTTTTCGTTGTACCACATTATCAGATCTATATTGACTTGTTCCAAATGCAGGGGAAAGCCCGCAAGGACCAAAAAGTACCTGAACCAAATGCTGTGGAAATCTACAAGGACTGTCACACCAGCAAGAAGAAGGGCATGTCTACACCAGTCAAAGCCGCTGTTGTAAGTCCTGAATCCTCATGCCTTTTAACTACTACTTAATCTGACTTGTGCCCTGAACTGCATGGTTTGCAGCCAATGTCTATTACTCTTTTCAATTTTATACACAATTGTCTTAGCGTATCATTGCACCTTACAAGGTTTAAAAGTGAGGAGTGATGTTCCTTTGATCTTGACCTGTAATCTAGTTCCGTGCTGGACTTACCCACACAACCTTACAATTGCCTGTTTGTCTGTTCTCAGTTGTTTTGTGATATGAATGATGTCATACTATGCTTACCGTATTATAAACTCCGTCTCTTTATCCTTAGCCCTCAATACAATGTGAAGAAATAGACAATACATTAGCGATGGTACATGGTCATATGTTTGGAACCTGGTTTTATTATGTACTTTGCAATGAAATACAACTATTATTTTACATGGGTTCACCAGAATAAGTTCTGTATATGGACCAAAGCTATTTTGTTTGGTTTTGCTGCCTCCTTAATATCTTCTGTTCTGGTACTACTAATGTAAAACCTCAACTTTTGAGCGAGCTATGGAAAAAATGGTGGAACCGCCACCTTCTGAAGGTGGCGAGGCAACTATAACTGCAATGTCAGCTCTTGCTGCAGTGGGTCAGTACCTGTCCACTAACAGTGCCAAAAGCACGTTCCTGCGTAATACTGGCTTGGTTGTTCAGGCAATCTCGTCCGAACTGCCTCATGATCAAGATATGTGTCACATCCCTAGTCAGTGCTTGCATTAGGACTAGCTAGAGTGTGCATCATGTTTACTTTTCAAAGAAACTTGAAATGGGAATGACAGAAACCCCAGCACCCCTCTTCTAACAACTAGGGTTCAATAAAATCTTTTCCAATGTACCCAAAATGCCCTTCAAAAATGTTCATCATGTCTGCCTTGGTCTTAAACCTCTGCCAAAAATGGTGCACAATTTTCTAGGACATCCAAGGTCTCTGGATTAATTCATATGGTATTTGCATTTGGGCATTTAAATGCTATAAAATATTTTATGTGCCCAAATAATCATAAACTAAAATGTTCCTTACTGTTCATATTATATACAATGGGCATGACTAGATTTATGAGCTATAAAAATGTTCTAGCATTTTATCAATGCAACAAAGTTGCAAAAGAAATGAAACAGAAAGTAAATATAAAAAATAGGAAAAAGTGATGGGCCTCTAACCCCTCGTTGGTTACCCCAAGTGGAAGGTGAAAGATGCAGTGTTGTGGAAGTGTTTTCCCTTAGCAAAGATGCCAAGGATCGAATCCCCAGAGACTCCTAGGTTCAACAAGTAGGTGTCAACTGCTAACGGCGCGGATTAGCAATCAACGTGGACCTGCACACAGATACAAATAACTTTGCTTCCAACGAGTACAGAGAGGTTGTCAATCCCTCCGGCCTTGTAGTTCACAAAGGATTAAAAGCAAATGATAGTAGTGATAGATAATGTTTGCAATAGTAAATAATAGAGAAAAGTAAATAGCGGATGTGATCAATGATGGTAATATGGACCGGAGTCTCATGATGTTCACTAGTGATGTCTCTCTCCCAAAAGACGATAAAACAGCTATGTGAGGTAAACAAATTACAGCTGGGCAATTGACAGGACCACGAACGCAAACCAATGCTGATTACATTGCAAGAAAGGTTGAGGTTCAAAGCATGGGCGGTACGCCAAATTAAGTAGACCGAAATCCATCAATATCTACTACTAATCATCCACCTTGAGATATCTATCCAGAACATCTCGCTGGTATTAAGTTGCGAGTCCCACCCATAGTGTAAACTCAACGCAACAGACAACTGCATTAAAAGAACTTTGCGTAAAGTAAACAATCCTTGCACCCGCGGGCACAAGCACCGTTGTTTTCCCCCTTGTGGCAACAGCACATCCCCTAGACTCATGTTTCTGTCACTCAAGCTAGTCATCGAGGGGCAT
>LR738713.1:602029709-602054497 GCA_902687465.1 Secale cereale | reverse complement strand
CCCCCCCCGGCTGCCCTTCGGGCGCAAGGTAGGTTCTGGAACGCTGGTTTTTTATATGATTTTTCCGGATTTTGCCTGACAGTTCTCGTAACGTGAAAACCTGAAATACAAAAACAGCCGAAAACAGAAACTGGCACCGGGGTGCACTGGATTAGTAGGTTAGTCCAAATATGATCAAAAGTGTATGGAAGTGTATGAATATCATAGCAATATCACCCAAAAGTGCATGGAGCAAGCAGAAATTATAGATACGTTTTGGACGTATCAAAAAGCAACTTACCTGAGCCCACCTACCTGCCTGGCCCAGCCGGCCCAGCCCACCAGGGGCATCCCCGTCTTCTTCGCCGCGCCAGTGCACGAAGCAGCTCGGTGGCGAGCGCTGCCGACGCGCCGGCCACCTCCTGCCTGCCTGGCTGGCCTCCTCGACCCTCTGGATGGAACCGGACGACGCCACGCAGACCCCCTCGACCCCCTGGACCTCTCCCACTCTCCCTCGACCTCTCTCCCCTCTCCTGGTTCTCTCCCTCGCATAGCCCGGGCGGAGCTCGTCGCTGCTGCCGCGCCCACCGAGTCCCCCTCGCCTCTCCGACGAGCCCCCGAGCTCTGCCTCGCTGCCGTGCTTCTCTACGCCGAACCACAGGACCCCGGGCGCCTTGAGGCTTCGTCCTCGAGCCCGTCTTCTACACACGGCCGCCGGACGCCATCCACAAATTCGCCGGACCCCGTGCCTCCCCTGCCTCGCCAGCAGTACCAGAAGAACCACGGTGAGCCCCGGTTCCGTTTCCCCCATGCCCCGTCGCCTATCTTGTCCCATAGCCGCATTAGCCAACGATGATTTCGGCCACCCCAGTACCCACCGTCGCCTCCACTAGATGCGCACGAGCCCCAGCTCGCCGTAGAGCCCAACCACGACTCAAACTGCGGCCTGTAGGCAAAACCCGAGCACCGCCGCCGCGTTTGGCCTCGCCGGCGTCGAGCCGCCGGTGGGGTTGACCTGTTTTGACCATGCCTGGACCCCCCCCCCCCCCTGTGTCACTGACATGTGGGGTCGGTCGTGGACTAATTTCAGTTTAGGTTTTAATTTAAATACTAATTGCTGTCATCAGTTTAGTGAGCCACTCACATGTGGGGCCCAGCCCGTGTTAACTTTTAAATACTAATTGCTGTCATCAGTTTAGTGAGCCACTCACATGTCGTCCGTGCAGAGCGCCCGCATGCTCCGCGTGAACGAGTAGCTGGAGGCCGAGGACAACCATGGTGCGGAGACACACATCGGTAGCTACGGCTGGATCGCGCCGGCAGCCAAAGACGATGAGGCCGTCTCATTCCGCGAGCAGTGATAGTTTTTCTTTATGTTGGTGTTTTTATGGATCTTTTGCTGTGTAAAAACATATATTGTTATGCAAGTCGCCCGACTTGGGTCAGTCTACCATTTCAGGCGGTTGGATGAATATCCTACATCTCCTAACCCTTCTTCCTCACCTCTTCTTCTTCCCCAACAGACCACCGCACGGGCCATACGGATACTCCCCAACATGCGGTTGGATAAACATACTCTATGAACGAAAGTTATGTGTCACAGGTAGGATGGCTGAGTTTGGTTTGTTCACATGCAACAAGACGTGTCCCTGAGGGTGCGTTCCCTTGGTTGGGTTTGCGGCGTGCAGGAGCGACTGTGCATGTGAGGGTGCGGTGCGACCGCGGCGTGCAGGAGCGACCGCAACAGTCATGCGCAAGTGTACCTCCTTTTCATTTTGAAAACTTTAGGCAAGCTTGGAAAAAATGTGTGGCGAAGTATGGCAATGCAAGGCCTAGACCCAAAAAGGATAAGTACGTAGTACTACGTACTAGGTGTACTAGTGTTAAAAAAGATAGACGGGATTAATCGATACAAATCCTCGTTTCACGTGTCAATTAATGCATATTTTTTTCTCCAAAGCCCAAAGAGCTAACCATCTCACTCATCATCGCTTGATTAATGCAGCGCCATGCAAACCAACCTTCGCACTTCTGCATGCATGCATGGGATATTAATGTCCTTGGTTGCTAGTACGAGGCAAACCCCATCAATTTTGCCTCGATTAGTGTTAGTGGCCTTTTGCAAATTGTAATTTTGATATACTGGCCTTGTGTACAAAAAAATGGAGATAGTAACTATATTTGACTTCCTTCCCCATTGCGGTGACGTCGATGATATCTCGAACGTTGTGGTTTGGTGAAGTGCGTTGGATGGAGAACACCATTGAGGGAGACCATAGTAAGTCATTCGCAAGTGCCGCCTGCAAGCCGAGACAACCGCCTTATTTGCATCTAGGAAGTCCGTTGAACCAAAGGACGCGTAAATGTACTAGTACTACTCGTACACAATAGCATCATCCGTCCAGCTTAGTGCGGTGAGATGGTTTCTCGAAGAAGACGATGGAGAAACGGAGTCAGCGAAGAGTGAAATGATGGTTGCTTCATCCGTGCTTTGTGATTTGACGCCTCACTTCTTTGTGATTTGTGATAGAAGGGACAGGGGAGTAGACTCTGTCCTTTATACTGTACATGCGTCCAAGCACAGGAGAAAGAGGAGAGACGTTGCATTTTTCTATTCCTTCAATCAATCAATCAGGGACCTTCGATTCCATCCTTTTGGCTTTGGCAACACCGTCCATAATGGTTCCCACGATGCCAAAAGCTATTTTCACATTTGGCTACACATTGTGGATGCCCTTAACCCTACCACTTGGTTTTGCTCATGTGTGCTATCTATACAAATCTCAATTATATAGATCTAAAAAATTATCGAATCAAGATTAGTAAAAAGGAGGTGATTTTGTCGCGCGGATGGCGGGGGAGGTTTCTTATTTTTAGAGGACGTTGTCCTGGCGGTTTGCTAACTTGCGGTCCCACGTGTCAGTGCTTCACCAAGCCGATCCGCTTCCCACATGAGGCAGAACAACGGTAGAAGCAACACGTGGTTAACTTGAAGAAGATGAGGGAGAAGCGGATTCAGCAACGAGTGAAATGATGGCTGCTTTGTCCCTCCAACTTCTTTTTTTAGCATTATTACTTCGTCCCTCCAACTTAACTGCGGGAAAGGTGCAACTTTGTGATTTGACGCCTCATTTCTCATTACTACGTCGACGCCATGACTGGGTGCTTCACCCCTGTCGGGGCCGGATTTCGGGAACACAATATTCCAGAAATTAACCCCTAGTGTCATCACCAGCCCAGGATTACTGTTACTGGTGGACACATCCTTGTTACAGATTACCAAGCATTTACAGGAATTTGATACAAGACCATAAAGGTCTACTGATACAATAATGACTCCGGTGGTGGATGAAGGAATTGGCTTGTGGATCTCCACATCGATGGGGCTCCATTCCCACAGGAACAACTGACCCGGATAACTCCTATCCCGCGTGGTTGCACTCCTAGGATTCGCACGGACGTCGCTGTGGTGCTCCTCGCAGAACTTCTAACCTGGCCAAGTAAATAGCCAGGGACAAGCCTGTGAGTACGTTTGAATGTACTCGCAAACATCATGGACAAATGATATAACAAATGCAGCAAACAAATATACGGTCATGATGAAATACACTATATGCATATGCTCAGGATGGACTTATATTAAATGCATGCTGACATGAATTAAAACATGGCATGGTGAATAATAGTTAGTGCAGAAAATAAATAGTAGTATCAACAAAATATAAAAGAAATGCCGGTCGGATGTCAAGTGACACCCCGGTCGGTCTTGAAAAGAAATGCCAGTCGGGTGTTTAAAAGAGAAATCGGACGATACCATCTGAGAACTCAGGCAACGCCACGAAAGGACTTGAAAAGAAATGCCAGTCGGGTATCCACAAGAATAGTGGCGTGATAAACCGCCTGACACTCGAGGGACGCCACAAAAGGACTTGAAAATAAAAACGAATGTCCGGGGTAGACTAGCCAGCCCCTGAGACATTCTGGAAAGTAAAATAAGAGCAGGGGGTTAGTTCACAAATATAATCATATCATCAAATATACTCATGGTAACACCAGTAACAACGATAATTATCCTGCAAAATAACCATGCTCAAATTTTTAAATATTTCCTCCGGAGACCGACTCTAAGACCGACACTTGACCAACCCAGACTGTAATCCTTAACCGCGGACACGGCTATTCGAATAGGTTTTTAAACTCTGCAGAGGGTGTACTCTTTACCCACAAGTATAGGATTTCTTTAGTCAGTATCGTGATACTGACTAATTCCCATTACGGTCTTTGGGATGAAAACACACCTAACCAGCACACACCAGCTTAACTTTTCTGCTGCCAGGAATCACCCAAAACAACAGTTAAGTAAAACTCTAAGTCGGAGAGGCTACAACCTCCAAGAGCATGGGATCACTATTCATACGCGCGGATTACAAGGGTACACTCCCTCTCGGCATCACAACAGCCGGAAACACCCATGCCCCTGACCCGATGACAGGATTTAGTCCACCGTCGTGGAAAACCCTCATCGTGGCCCTCTGTACGGTGTGTGCACGGAAAGGGGTTAACAACTTACTAAACCATACCCTACCCGTGGCAGGGACAAATGGTAGTACGAAACAAGTATGGGGGTTACCGGAACAAGACTCGATCTACGGTCGACTCAGGAGGCCTATAATTCCTGCAGTGGTTAGCACAACAAATTATTCCTTCAACAGTATCACCAGGACAGGGCCACAACCCTTGCCTGCTTCCACATATATCACATGACACCACCGTGTCAAAAATGGCCCGTGCCCACCGGCACGTCCAAAACAGGAGCACACTCCTGGATGCTCACAAACTATGCATGTTGCAAAATGCATGCAAGAGAAAATGATTATATGAACATGCATGCATGAAATATTTCTACTCATATGAGATTCTTATCAAGAACTAACAAACCATGCATCAAATATTCTAGCAAACATTCACCATATCAATTGTTCAAGATGCTTGCCTTGAGTATGCAAAAATATGGGGTGCACTCCAAGGTTTTTGAAATAAACATCTTCCCTCCATTTCCTATTTCAAAAATATTTGAATTACCACATATAGCAAAAATAGTGATAAAAAGTTGATTGGAAAATTTATGACATAAATATTAAAATTAACTAGATCAAATTTTAGGAATATCAGAAAAAGAATTATATTATTTGGAGTCATTGTGATTTACTGATGGAATTTACAAGCCGGACAATAATGAGTAAAAAGACTATTTGAATTAGCCAGTGGATATAAAGGCTACGAAAAATGTTCACCTAATCCAGATAAATAGGGCATGATTTTAAGAGCCTGTAGAAATTGGAATCATCAGATTTGGAGTTGATTTGGTGGCTATGGAAATATTTGAAAAGTGCTGGAAAGAATAAAAGAGACGTACAGAACGCGCTCTGTGCGCTACTTAGCCGAATCGAGCCACTGGGCCGAGCCCAGTCGCCCAGCCGCACGAGAGGCCGCGCGGCGTGTCTCCCAGTCACTGACGGTGGGTCCCGCGGGCCCACCAGTCAGGTTTGACTGGTCCTCCCCTGCCCTTCTCCTCGGCGACAGAACAGGGGCGGGCTCTGGCGATCGCCGCCGGTGAACGGTGGCACCGTTCGGCGATCTGAGGCTACCGATGTGTTCGGGAGATTGAGGCGGTCACGTGGGCACCCTTTTTGGTCACCGGAATGGACGGGGTCGCCGGCGACGAGGTCTTCCCGAGAAGCTCCGGCGGAGCTCGAAGAGGGATTTTGCCCACGATCGATCTCAGGTGAAAATAAGTAGTGGAACTGAGTCGTGGAGTGCAGTGGAGACTATAGGAGAAGAAATGGTGAAGGGGGAGGCTCTGGTGGCGTCGAATTTAACCGGAAGGTGGCGGTGGTCGTGGTGGTCGAAGACGGCGAAGATGGCCATCTCCGGTTGATTTGCTACTCATGGGGGTTTGCAGGAGGAGGGGAAAGGTGGTGATGGACTGAGGGGGCTTGGGGTTGGGTATTTATAGGAGGGGCGACGCGGTTCGGCGGGTTCCAGAAAACGGACACGGTGGCGATCGCCATTACTGCGCCGTCGAGGCAGCTGCGGTCGGTGGCGTGTGTCAGCGAGGTCGGTGAGGACGGTGGCGTGGTCGACGGGGTCGGTGGCGTGGTCGGCAGAGAGCTGGCGGGTTGCGGATGGTCGAGTGGTTCTGGTGGTGCCGTGCCCGCGCTGATCGCGGCGGCGGCCATTGATGGCGCTGCTGAGGCCGGTGGCGAGGTGGTTGGGGGCGGCGGGGTTCTGTGGGGACGGCGGCCGTCCATATTAATGCCAGGGGAGGCCGGTTGACTCAGGGTGAGCCGCGTGTCTCGGTGGTGGCGTGGCGGAGTAGGATTCGTCGGGCGGCGAGGAACGGTGGCGGTGGGCGGCGGTGGCCGGCGCAAGCGGCCAAGGGAGGGTGTCGGCGGGGGTGGTGGCTTGCCAGTGAAGCGCCATGTAGCGTTTGGCGTGCGGGAGGAGTAGCAGGGAGGCCACGCGGTGCGGTGCCGATGCCTGCAATAGAGGTGCTCCGGGGGCGCTCTGGGCGTGCACGAAATGTGCTCTACGAAATGCCAGGGGTATCTAGAGGGATCTTCTGCAAGGAAGACTTGGCAGGGTGGTGCTCCTAGGCTTGAGAAAACCGATGGACATGCTGGTTTGATCATAGGGGCTAGTGTGCTATGCAAGCTAGAAGGATGCCAAATTTCTGTCATGCCTGCAAGGTGTTCGACAGAATGCTAGGGGGATCTAAGGACTTTTGTTGAACATGAAAATTGGCAGGAAGTTGTCTCCTTGGATGATAATTATGGTGGTGGGATTGATTTCGAAAAATGCAAAACTTGCTAGTGTAAGTTTTGATGAATTCCCATTCTGGACAGAAACTATAGAGGGGTTTTTGGTGGACTTACATAACTCAAATGGAGCTGATCTCTTGGGGTTAAGAGTTTGGTAGGAAGAAATATAATATGCCCAAGTTACAGACTTTTTGGAGAAAGGAATAATGGGGTTGTAGTTGTAACTGAAATATAGGACAAAATCGAAAAGGGGAGTGTTTGCTCAAGAATTACAAAGGATAAGGATGGATTTTTGTAGAAAGGTGATCCATAGGCATCACATGACTCCTCATAATTTTGGTGGAATTTTTACAGAATTATTTAAAATAGTTGTAGTGCAAACAGAAGCATTTCAAGAGTTGAAAAAGCTATTAAAAGCATTTTTTTCTAGGGCAAAATTTTATTATGAAAATAATTTCTACTGTTATTAAACAAGTAATGAAATGTTTTAAGATGACTATCAGAGCCCACAATATTACTGCAAAATTTTCTATATGGAGGGAAGTAAACAGAAACAAAAGGTTCTAAAAACACTAAAGAACTTTTGTAAATCAAAATTTTTGTTTCTAGCCAAATTTTATCTAATGAAAAAGTAATTAAATTTTTGGGGTGTTACAAACTCTACCCCCCTTAGAAAAAATCTCGTCCTCGAGATTTGTTAGGGTAGCTATTAAAAAATTAGCCCACCCTTTCCGAGGAGATTCTGCTGAGCAGAAACAAACAATTCTGAAACCTAGCTCGACACTGTTGACGTAAGGCTACTGATAATTGGTGCAACCACAATGTGTTCTACTGTTATGACAAATTTGGAAAAAGTATAATTTCTAATTCCAAATTTGCTCGTCGTACTCCAGCGCCCAGTGCTCTCTTTGGCTGACAGGTGGGTCCAGGACCCACTGTCAGTCTCTTCGCCTTCTTCTTCCTTCGGCTCTTCTTCTTTTCTCTCTCCCGCGCGTGCTCACCGCACTATCTGCTGCTATGGCGTCTAGCGCGTAGGGTATCTAGGGTCGTACCGTGGTAGTGTGCGGCGTGCTTTCACTGGCAACGTGCACTCACCTCGCGGGCCAGTGCCCTGTCGGCACTGCTCGCGGATTCGTCTCCGAACACCGGCGATCGAGCGACGAGCGGCGCTGGTGGACTACGCTCACCGTGCACCGAGCTCGGGCTATAAAACGGCCACGGTTTCTTCTCCTGCCTCGCACTTCACCTCACTTCTCTTCCTTCTTCTCCTTCTCCTTCTGGCTGAAAGAGCTCGAGACGAGGCATCAATGGAGGACGTGGGTTCGGAGCTGATCACGATCCTTCTGGCCGGCATGCTGGCAGCATTGATCGGCTCCTCGCTTCTACTATGTGTGATGATCTTCGACGATCGCCGTGATGCTGCTGCTCGGGTGGTGGCCCTCCGAGGCGGTGGTGATCATCGGGACTAGGTAGCAGTGTTTGGTGTGATGAGAGTGATCGAGTCGATGTACTAGGTGCTGACTGTGTGTGTGTGAGTTGCACTTAGTGCAGCTAGCAGAGCAGGTGTGGTCTTGTGCGGGATGCTGTGATGGCACGCGACTTGAATCTATGGTGGGAAAAGTCTTGTGAGGAAGGTCCTTAAGAAATTTCTCCTCTAAGTGTGGGCAAATCATCCTGATACATAAAGTATCAGATAGGTAGATTCTGGTGAAAACAGGAAGTGTGATAGAAATGGACACGGTGCTCAGAGGGTGATAGTGGCTGGGTTGGAGCAAAGCTTCCTTTATAGGTAGCAGAGTCTTCCACCACACGCTTGCGGATAGGACGGTTCAGGTGTCAGTGGCAGTTACAGGTCTATGGGTCGACTGCTAGGTTAGGCACCAACTATCAAAAGATGTCGGCTGGCCAGTGTGTAGGCTTATCGGATGAGATAGGCTCGTCTGTGGACAGGAAAAGTTATGGATGGTGTGGAAACCTAGGGATAGCGACCAGGCTAAGATAGGATTAGCCAATGGTCAGCCTGGCTCTGATACCAAGGCTGTCGGGGCCGGATTTCGGGAACACAATATTCCAGAAATTAACCCCTAGTGTCATCACCAGCCCAGGATTACTGTTACTGGTGGACACATCCTTGTTACAGATTACCAAGCATTTACAGGAATTTGATACAAGACCATAAAGGTCTACTGATACAATAATGACTCCGGTGGTGGATGAAGGAATTGGCTTGTGGATCTCCACATCGATGGGGCTCCATTCCCACAGGAACAGCTGACCCGGATAACTCCTATCCCGCGTGGTTGCACTCCTAGGATTCGCACGGACGTCGCTGTGGTGCTCCTCGCGGAACTTCTAACCTGGCCAAGTAAATAGCCAGGGACAAGCCTGTGAGTAAGTTTGAATGTACTCGCAAACATCATGGACAAATGATATAACAAATGCAGCAAACAAATATACGGTCATGATGAAATAAACTATATGCATATGCTCAGGATGGACTTATATTAAATGCATGCTGACATGAATTAAAACATGGCATGGTGAATAATAGTTAGTGCAGAAAATAAATATTAGTATCAACAAAATATAAAAGAAATGCCGGTCGGATGTCAAGTGACACCCCGGTCGGTCTTGAAAAGAAATGCCAGTCGGGTGTTTAAAAGAGAAATCGGACGATACCATCCGAGAACTCAGGCAACGCCACGAAAGGACTTGAAAAGAAATGCCAGTCGGGTATCCACAAGAGTAGTGGCGTGATAAACCGCCTGACACTCGAGGGACGCCACAAAAGGACTTGAAAATAAAAACGAATGTCCGGGGTAGACTAGCCAGCCCCTGAGACATTCTGGAAAGTAAAATAAGAGCAGGGGGTTAGTTCACAAATATAATCATATCATCAAATATACTCATGGTAACACCAGTAACAACGATAATTATCCTGCAAAATAACCATGCTCAAATTTTTAAATATTTCCTCCGGAGACCGACTCTAAGACCGACACTTGACCAACCCAGACTGTAATCCTTAACCGCGGACACGGCTATTCGAATAGGTTTTTAAACTCTGCAGAGGGTGTACTCTTTACCCACAAGTATAGGATTT
Organism: Secale cereale; assembly: GCA_902687465.1. Lineage (NCBI taxonomy): Eukaryota > Viridiplantae > Streptophyta > Magnoliopsida > Poales > Poaceae > Secale > Secale cereale. The sequence continues at coordinate 602,044,594 of LR738713.1, read as the reverse complement.
CTTTAGTCAGTATCGTGATACTGACTAATTCCCATTACGGTCTTTGGGATGAAAACACACCTAACCAGCACACACCAGCTTAACTTTTCTGCTGCCAGGAATCACCCAAAACAACAGTTAAGTAAAACTCTAAGTCGGAGAGGCTACAACCTCCAAGAGCATGGGATCACTATTCATACGCGCGGATTACAAGGGTACACTCCCTCTCGGCATCACAACAGCCGGAAACACCCATGCCCCCTGACCCGATGACAGGATTTAGTCCACCGTCGTGGAAAACCCTCATCATGGCCCTCTGTACGGTGTGTGCACGGAAAGGGGTTAACAACTTACTAAACCATACCCTACCCGTGGCAGGGACAAGTGGTAGTACGAAACAAGTATGGGGGTTACCGGAACAAGACTCGATCTACGGTCGACTCAGGAGGCCTATAATTCCTGCAGTGGTTAGCACAACAAATTATTCCTTCAACAGTATCACCAGGACAGGGCCACAACCCTTGCCTGCTTCCACATATATCACATGACACCACCGTGTCAAAAATGGCCCGTGCCCACCGGCACGTCCAAAACAGGAGCACACTCCTGGATGCTCACAAACTATGCATGTTGCAAATGCATGCAAGAGAAAATGATTATATGAACATGCATGCATGAAATATTTCTACTCATATGAGATTCTTATCAAGAACTAACAAACCATGCATCAAATATTCTAGCAAACATTCACCATATCAATTGTTCAAGATGCTTGCCTTGAGTATGCAAAAATATGGGGTGCACTCCAAGGTTTTTGAAATAAACATCTTCCCTCCATTTCCTATTTCAAAAATATTTGAATTACCACATATAGCAAAAATAGTGATAAAAAGTTGATTGGAAAATTTATGACATAAATATTAAAATTAACTAGATCAAATTTTAGGAATATCAGAAAAAGAATTATATTATTTGGAGTCATTGTGATTTACTTATGGAATTTACAAGCTGGACAATAATGAGTAAAAAGACTATTTGAATTAGCCAGTGGATATAAAGGCTAGGAAAAATGTTCACCTAATCCAGATAAATAGGGCATGATTTTAAGAGTCTGTAGAAATTGGAATCATCAGATTTGGAGTTGATTTGGTGGCTATGGAAATATTTGAAAAGTGCTGGAAAGAATAAAAGAGACGGACAGAACGCGCTCTGTGCGCTACTTAGCCGAATCGAGCCACTGGGCCGAGCCCAGTCGCCCAGCCGCACGGGAGGCCGCGCGGCGTGTCTCCCAGTCACTGACGGTGGGTCCCGCGGGCCCACCAGTCAGGTTTGACTGGTCCTCCGCTGCCCTTCTCCTCGGCGACAGAACAGGGGCGGGCTCCGGCGATCGCCGCCGGTGAACGGTGGCACCGTTCGGCGATCTGAGGCCACCGATGTGTTCGGGAGATTGAGGCGGTCACGTGGGCACCCTTTTTGGTCACCGGAATGGACGGGGTCGCCCGCGACGAGGTCTTCCCGAGAAGCTCCGGCGGAGCTCGAAGAGGGATTTTGCCCACGATCGATCTCAGGTGAAAATAAGTAGTGGAACTGAGTCGTGGAGTGCAGTGGAGACTATAGGAGAAGAAATGGTGAAGGGGGAGGCTCTGGTGGCGTCGAATTTAACCGGAAGGTGGCGGTGGTCGTGGTGGTCGAAGACGGCGAAGATGGCCATCTCCGGTTGATTTGCTACTCAGGGGGGTTTGCAGGAGGAGGGGAAAGGTGGTGATGGACTGAGGGGGCTTGGGGTTGGGTATTTATAGGCGGGGCGACGCGGTTCGGCGGGTTCCAGAAAACGGACACGGTGGCGATCGCCATTACTGCGCCGTCGAGGCAGCTGCGGTCAGTGGCGTGTGTCAGCGAGGTCGGTGAGGACGGTGGCGTGGTCGACGGGGTCGGTGGCGTGGTCGGCAGAGAGCTGGCGGGCTGCGGATGGTCGAGTGGTTCTGGCGGTGCCGTGCCCGCGCTGATCGCGGCGGCGGCCATTGATGGCGCTGCTGAGGCCGGTGGCGAGGTGGTTGGGGGCGGCGGGGTTCTGTGGGGATGGCGGCCGTCCATATTAATGCCAGGGGAGGCCGGTTGACTCAGGGTGAGCCGCGTGTCTCGGTGGTGGCGTGGCGGAGTAGGATTCGTCGGGCGGCGAGGAACGGTGGCGGTGGGCGGCGGTGGCCGGCGCAAGCGGCCAAGGGAGGGTGTCGGCGGGGGTGGTGGCTTGCCAGTGAAGCGCCATGTAGCGTTTGGCGTGCGGGAGGAGTAGCAGGGAGGCCACGCGGTGCGGTGCCGATGCCTGCAATAGAGGTGCTCCGGGGGCGCTCTGGGCGTGCACGAAATGTGCTCTACGAAATGCCAGGGGTATCTAGAGGGATCTTCTGCAAGGAAGACTTGGCAGGGTGGTGCTCCTAGGCTTGAGAAGACCGATGGACATGCTGGTTTGATCATAGGGGCTAGTGTGCTATGCAAGCTAGAAGGATGCCAAATTTCTGTCATGCCTGCAAGGTGTTCGACAGAATGCTAGGGGGATCTAAGGACTTTTGTTGAACATGAAAATTGGCAGGAAGTTGTCTCCTTGGATGATAATTATGGTGGTGGGATTGATTTCGAAAAATGCAAAACTTGCTAGTGTAAGTTTTGATGAATTCCCATTCTGGACAGAAACTATAGAGGGGTTTTTGGTGGACTTACATAACTCAAATGGAGCTGATCTCTTGGGGTTAAGAGTTTGGTAGGAAGGAATATAATATGCCCAAGTTACAGACTTTTTGGAGAAAGGAATAATGGGGTTGTAGTTGTAACTGAAATATAGGACAAAATCGAAAAGGGGAGTGTTTGCTCAAGAATTACAAAGGATAAGGATGGATTTTTTGTAGAAAGGTGATCCATAGGCATCACATGACTCCTCATAATTTTGGTGGAATTTTTACAGAATTATTTAAAATAGTTGTAGTGCAAACAGAAGCATTTCAAGAGTTGAAAAAGCTATTAAAAGCATTTTTTTCTAGGGCAAAATTTTATTATGAAAATAATTTCTACTGTTATTAAACAAGTAATGAAATGTTTTAAGATGACTATCAGAGCCCACAATATTACTGCAAAATTTTCTATATGGAGGGAAGTAAACAGAAACAAAAGGTTCTAAAAACACTAAAGAACTTTTGTAAATCAAAATTTTTGTTTCTAGCCAAATTTTATCTAATGAAAAAGTAATTAAATTTTTGGGGTGTTACAACCCCGGCTGCTCCGCACTGTATTCCGGTATGCCACGTGGACCCGGTAGCTTGATGCCCCACATGTCAGCGAAAGTGACTAGAAGATTTATAAAAGCGAGTGCTCCACTCTTACGACGGAGGAGTACACGGCACGACGGCCCAGTGAACTGTCACTTGTACTATATAGTACTATAGTTTTGCTGTTTCGCACGATCCATCGATACAAACCCCATTAAACAAGAAAGGGCGGGATTTTTCCTGCGTAGTATATGATATTGGCCATACATTTCAAAGGCAATTTTAATGTATGCAAACTGAATAATTAAGTAACAATATGATATCTAGTAAAACTAAAAACACATATGATTTATTGTGTTAGAGTGTAGTAGTAGTGCTGTATTGCATAGTTGTTAGAGGTAACACGCGAGAACGTGTAAAGATGTAGTTTTGGAGGGCCTACAGAGAGAAAAGCGTAATACATTCACCGAACTTCAGAATAAGCTGATTACGGTCACTATATACATTTTGCGGTGATTATACGGTCACTTGCTCACGGTTCAGCATCGGATTGCACTCTGTTGACCGGCCAAATAGTCTGCGTGGCACCATGTTGACTAGTTAAATTGACCACATTCCTAGTGGGTCCCACCTGTCAGTTCGCATAGGGAAATGGTCAGATAAACACAAATTTATGTAGGCGTGACAAGACTCCACCCCGTGCGCGGGAATCACCTGGTTGTGTATGTGTCTGTCTGGGCCTGATGTGTGCGCATGCACGTGTAGGTTGAGCACTTGAGCGTGAGAGTGTGTGTTGGTCGTGTGGTGTACTGGTGTGCATGCATGCGTGCGTGTGAGTGTTGCGTGTGTGCGTGGCTGCGTGTGTACGTGTGAGTATTGCGTGCATGCGTGGGTGCATGTGTTCGTGTGAGTGTTGCGTGCATGCAGTTCGTGTGCATGCGTGCGTGTGTGTATAATCACCACACCAGCTCCTGTGTGTTAAAACATACGGCTCAGCATACCAATACAAGGCCACCTTGCCCGCTGTGCCCGCGGTCATGACTTCGAACCACCATCCAACTTTTTTTTGTTTGTTTTCATTCTTACTAGCAAGATGCGCGTGTGTTCCACGTAACATCAAGATGCATTTGTATGACTAGTTTATCTTGTGAGAGAAAAAGATGAACGAGGGAAGGCCTTATTTGCAAATGTGGAGAGGTGTGTGGGTACCTTTTTGCAAAATTGTCATAGTTTCTTTCCTATCCGTTAGATATAAATTGGACGACCTATATTGCAGGATGGCAGGCACACCATCATCACCAACTCTATTTTTTATAAGAGTGTATTTTATCCCTAGTCTTATAAAAAGCATAGTCAGTGATGATCGTGTGCCTGCCATCCTGCAATATAGGCCGTCCGATCTATATCGGATGGATAGGAAGGAAACGATGGCAATTTTGCAAAAAGATACCCACACCCTTCTCCACACTAGCAAATAAGGCCTTCCCTTGTTCATCCTTTTCTCCCACAAGATAAACTACTCATACAAATGCATCTTGATGTTCCGTGCAACGCATGGGCATCTTGCTAGTTATTTTATAAGAGTGTAGATGTAGAGTAGATACAAGCCGACAGGTGGGCCCGATGGTAGTGAGATAATGTGATGCAACACTAAAGGTGCCACGTGGAGCGTTTAACTAGTCAACTAGTCGTGTCTTGAGCAAATACAGAGTTGTACGGTGAGCCCGTGACTGTATAATAACCACAAAACGTAAATGGTGACCGTAATGAGTGGATTCTAAAGTCCAATGTACATATCATGCTTTCGCTACAAATACAATGATCCTCACTGTATATATCACGAGAGAAAGATGAAACACGCATGAATGTGTTGGGGGCTTACTTTTAGAGGACCTGGAGATAGTTTGTGTGCATACGTGAAAGGGGCATAGGGGGGGGTATGCGATGGAGAGAGAGATGCTCTTCGTTTCTCTTTATTATGACTAACATTATATATAGTATAAAAATATACAAATTCACAGTGCGGAATAAATATCATTGTGGGCACCATGCAATCCAAGCGTTCATACTCCTCCATATAACTTTGTAATGTTGTATATATGTAGAAATTCTAAAATATTTTTTTGGCCACACTTTATTCAAAAGGAATGTTGTATGAGAAATAAGGGTGAAGAGAGGGCTTCCTTTAATCAATGGGTTACGTGATGTAACATGTGTGAATCTATAGTTGATGCATTTGGCAGGGCCTAGAGAGGTATGTAGGTGTATTACGTATTCGAGAGAGGCATGGATAGAGGGGCCGGTGGGGGGGGGACGTGGGAGAGATAGCACGAGAAATGAGAGTGGTCTAGAGAGAGAGAGACGAATATGACGTCACGGCGAGAGATTCCCTTGAGTGTGTATATGTTGGTATGTGTATGGGAGTGGATAGAGGCATCAGGAGAATATTTTGTGTGTGTGTGGTGTCTGTGTTGGTATGTGTGGGTGTGAGAAGATAACGAGACGTGGGGGCAGAGGGTGTGTCACCGCGTGAGGTCTGGTGTGTCGAGGTGAGGCCCTTCGTTCAGTTCCGTCTTGCGCCACATTGGTCGGCCCGTGACGCATTTACGGAGACCATGGATGACTTGTCGTACAAGACTAAGATAGCATAATTGTGAAGGACTCTATGTCCACTGACAAAGCCGGCTAGGATTTGTAACCCTTGGTTCTCGGACTAAGGTAACCCCTCTATCTCTGATATTGCTATTCATCCAACCTAACTTTAAGGGGCATCCTACAGAATGCTCTGCTAGAATCATACTCGTCGATTAGGAAGAGAGGTGTGAGAGAATGAGTGAGAGACAGGCCTAAAGATAATGTGCGTACAGGACACACGTAGGCAGGTATATGTATATAGAAAGGGTCGATGGGGATTGTGCGTGTGTATGCTTGCGAGAGGGCGAGTGCTTGTGATAAAGGTTAGTGAAAACAGTCGTAAATGGTTACGAGAGGGAGGCAGGGTTATAACGAGAGCATGTGTGTGAGAAAGACACCTCGGGAGAGTGTGTGTGAGCATGTGTGAGAGACCACCGATGGAGAATGAAACTAGACGTACAAGACTGCTGTACACATTGATTAAAGTTATAAATTGTATCCAAATATTAGGATGGGATCACGATATTTGCAATTCGCGCAAGGAACGGTCATTGATCCATCAGACATCTAGATTCTATCGAATTTAAACATGTCTATTTTATTATTCGACACAATTGATCCACATAGTTAGTATTTTGAACTCCAGACAATGCATCGCTTAACAATCGAATATAAACGTGACTATAGTTCATGTTGTGTGTTTAAAGCACATTATACATACGAAAGTTACACAATGAACATTATAAATAGCTACCTATGAACTAGCATACATTTGAATTCAACTTAAGGTGGTTTAAAAAAATCAAATTCAACATGAAGTCCATTCAATTATTTGAATTTGATATCATGGCATTTGTAAATCATACCTAAATTATGGGGGCACCAATCTTTGCTCTGATTTTGTACATAATAGCATATGTAGTCGTGTACAAAATAGATTCTAATTTAGCTCCTCCATTCCAAAATAATCATAGTTATAGGATTTTCAAGTGTCAAAATTTCAAAAAGAAGCGGATAATTTAATGTGGTTTTCAAACATACAAGGTCAAATTTAACGTTTTCTAAACGTGAATGCTTGTGTTTCAAAATTTTGAACGAAGCGCCAAAAGAGCCTCTACTCGCCCAAAACCGCGTGAGACTAATGTTCGGTAGTACAAGGAAATTACTTTTCTAATAACTCCGACCTGTGAAACCTACTGGCCCGACGTCCAAAGTTCTAAACTGGGGTAGGTTTGTAGCTTCATCTAGACGCCACGCAACCGCCTCCGAAAAACATTCATACACAATGGCCGTCTAAGCACACATGCGCGCAGCCGAAATGGCTCCCGCCCACTATTTGGGACACTTGGGATTACCATCCTACCCCCGACCCGTAGTAGGTCCGAAATTTAAGAGGGTGGCAAATTTTGTACTTTCCCCAAATTTCAAACAAGAGCGTCCCATCTTATATTCAAAAAAGCCAAAAATAAGCGCGTCCCAGACCGAAACATGGTTCTCCCCCTCCCCCCGCCCACCATCCGATTCCCCATTCGTACTCCGTGGGCGCGGAAACTACCTCTCCACCCGCCGCGAAACCCCGGCGTCCTCCGTCCTCCACCCCATTCCACCCATCAACCGCCGCCCTGCTCCATCACGCCGGAGCCGATACCCCAATGTCATCATCCACTGCAACCTCAACCGCAGCGCCCTCCAAGGCTAGTAGTTGAAGCCGAGGCCGAGTCGTCCGTACCCGAGCCAGTTCAACCATGCCGTCCTGTGCCTCACCGCTGTCGCTCCAACTTCGCCACCCTCCACCGCACCGGAGCTGTTCCTGCTACGCCGTCCTTTGCCGCCTCGGATCTGCGGCCGTGACAACACAGTCAACAATTTGGCCATGGGTTCGTCCAAGCCTGCACCCTACGCCAGAACATCGGTTTCCCCGGCAAAAAGTGGAATATCGGCGCGACATGTGGAGGCGACCACACCAGCAACCGAAAATGGTACTCCTCTTCCCGTATTCATGCAAATCTTACGTGTCTGCTTGCACGGTATTTATCCCACAGAAGACACTAGTTGACCGATTCTTCTTGATAGTAGATGTTCCTAGTAACTCGCGATGCACAAGGTTTCTCCTCATATACTAATTCACCTTAGCTAGAGGTCCATCGACCCCCTGAATTTCAATTCCTGGTCAGTTGATTCCCAATTAACGGAAGCATTCCCTGGCGTAACAGGCGCTAGTCCGCCTATTACGCCGGGGAATCAGAGCCTCGGTGTTTATCTTAGGGGCGTGTGGGGCCTAGAGCTACTGGCGCCCGATCTGGAGGTCGGCTGCGATTAAAGGGATGGCCTGGGGGCGCTACCAAGCACGGCGGTGGTGTGAGGTTGAGGGGAGGGCGGGGCGGCGGAGGCAGGGGTCCGGGCCGGTGGTCGCTGGAGGTTCGAGAAAGATCGTCAACAGTGACTGGCGGGAGGTAGACGAAGGCCATCTGCCCGTTCCTTATAGATCGGACGGTTCATTATAAAAATCGACTCACCTATTTATTTTCAGTCCACTGTTATCTTGATATGACCACATGTGGTGGTGTGCTGGAGGAGTACCTGCATTTCCAGTGCTCATATATTACAAAATCATACGGAGTAGAATCTAATTTTGTTTGCCATGCAATGTTGTAGAGCTATCATATGTCTCCTGTCATTTATTTTTCAGCCACCTGCAATCTGCTACTTTTACAGTGCACTAGTTCTGCACACACTTCATCCATACCCTCACTATTATGTTTTTATGCAAGGGTATTTCAGACTCTCCTACTATGAGAGAAGAAAACAAGAAAAGAAAGAGAGAAGTTGCTCCAGCGTCGTATGCGGATAGGCCAGACACGTTTAAGCCTTATAATAGGTGCAGTGTCAGCAGATGGAGACGGTAAACGTGGTTGTGAAGTTGATGACCTCGCTCGCAATGAACCACCATCCCAGGTGCTTGCTTTAACTTTGCGGTGTCATATGTGGTTGCACGTTCCATATGGTGTCTAGCTTGTATTCGAAAGGCCGAAGCCGGTCTTTATTAAGATAAGGAAAGATATTTTTTACATGAACCACCATCCCGTGAGCACCAGAAGACAAATAGCTAGTCAGGGCACTGGCCGAGCCGGTGACAAGCCCAACAAAGAGAGGCATCACCTGGAAGCCAACTAAAAAGCCATGATGGTGGCGAAGCAGCCCGCCTCCCACCAGGCTCTCACGTCCTAGATGATCATTCTCACCACTCCAGCCGGATGTCCAGTTTGTATTGCTTCCAATTTGGTTAAATTGCATCTGCTTAGCTTACACATTATACCTTTGAATATGGCATGCCTTTCTTTTTTTTGGTACATACTAGTACATCAGTGTATTAACCATGTTCTTACATCAAACTAATGTTCTTGTGTATCCCTCATCAATCACTTATGATGAGGCAGTCAGGCAAGTCGATTACTCCTCATTTAAAGAATGCACCGTCAGCCTCCCGACATGATTCTCAAGAAACAACAAGGCTAGATGAAGATAGTGAACGTATCTCTGTAGTTGATTACCGCATTTCCCCTACACTAGCATCGCAGGTGCTTGCTCTAACTTGGCAGCGTGATATGTGGTTTCATGTTGCATATGGTGTCTAGATTGTAATTCTGCTTAGCTTATACATTATACCTGTTAATGTGACATGCATTCCTGTATTTAGTACATAATACATCTGTCTACTAAGCATGTCCTCACATAAAACTATTGTTTTTTTGTATTCCACATAAATCAATATGACGAGACACCTTCAGTATATCCAGTGTGATATTAGTTGCATCGTTGATATGATTTATAGCATGCACTGCTTCTAATTTTTTGAAATGCCATTTATGATGGGACACTTTTAACTTGGCAGAGTCATATTGGTTGCATCTTTCACGTTGTGTCTAGCTTGCATTGCTTCTTATTTGGTGAAATGGTTTCTGCTTAGTTTACACAAACAGTTGTGAATATGCCATGTCGTCCTGTTTTTCGTATTATTCCATCCTGGAATCATGTGTTTCCCTTACATCAAAGTAGTGATTGTCAGTATCATGCATGAATGAGTTCTGAAGAGTGAATTTTATTGCTTTTCCTTGTCGGTTTTACTTGACAATTCAAAATCAATAAAGCGGAAGGAAGTCAGGAAGGCAGCGGATAAAGGTGCTCCTTCCAAATGGAGGGCCTTTACAGATTCTACTCCTCCATCCCCCCAAGATGATTTCCAAGACAACACATGCATAGACACTCAACGTAGTTGTGTTGGTGATGAGCACGTCTCCCCTAGTGCACCATCACAGGTGCTCCCTCTAACTTGTCACTATTATATATGGTTGCATGTTGTGTATGATGTCTAGCTTGTGTTGCTTCTAATTTTGTTGAATTTCATCTGCTTACTTTACACATTATACTTGTGACTAAGACACGTGTTCCTGTTTCTAGAACATACAATATCTGTCTATCACACCATGTTCTTACATCAAAGTACATTTGTTCTGAAGAACTAAATTGATATTTGTTTTTCTTGTCGGCTTGACTTTACATGGCATAGAGCAAGAGGAAGCAAGACAGAACGATAGGGAAACGGAAGCGGAACAATCCTGCAGATTCTGCTGGTACTGATGGTGCAATAGAAGGTCAAAGTCCAGCGCAAAATTGTACCGATAGGGTATCCCGTGCTACACGAGCTGCAGAACAAGCCAAACAGAAAAAATAGCTGCCACCAAACAAGCAGAGACAACCCTAGTTTTTGCAACACCTTCCACAATACCACCAACTGCACGATTTACTCGTTGGTCAACTCAGCTAGCAGAACGTTCCCAAGCTCCCTTGCCACCTGACACTACTTCCAAAGCACTCTTGACACAAGATGAGTAGGCAAGATCATATGAACTTTGTGTGCTTCAACAACAAGAAGGTAGTCGCTGGAGTCAAGTTACAGTTGCATGCTTCTTTATATGTAGTCTCATAGTTTGATGTACACTAACACTTCCTATGATGGTTGTTGGACTATCACCTAGGCGCAAGAGGAAACAAACATCAAGTATAATGCTCGATAGGTTAACTAAATCTAGAGGAGGAAGAATAGAGATCCGTTTTGAGGCAGGTTTTAAAAGGCCACGTGATGCTATAGAGTCAGCCAAGTTAGTATCAGAGGCAGCGATTGCTGTTAGGTGTCATGTACGTATCCTCCAACATGGATTCAGTACAGGAAGGACAAAGACGAAACCCAGTTCAACACCTTCCTCGACCATTTATCTGTAAGTATGGTTATGTATGGAAACTAGTAATATCGTCTTGCTCTGTCCAATACTTTCTAGGTTGCTGATAATGAGACTCCCATAATTTTCAACAGATGAGGTTCAAGTTGGATAGCCAAGATGATGCAACCAGACAAGCTTGCACCCATGTTTTCAAGTCTGCTCTGCTACAGTATTGGTATAACTTGAGGAAAACTCACTTTGAAGGCAAGGCTAACAGTGAACTTGCCCAAACATCTCTAGTGGAAAATATATCTGATGAAGACTCGAGAGGCCTCGTTAAACACTGGTCCGATCCGAAGTATTAGGTACATTATATATATGTGAGCAGATAACATGTTGAAGTCCTATTTACGCATGTGCCAGAAAAATCTATCTTCTTGTAGGTGAACTGTTCAAAGAACAAGGCCAACCGTACGAGAGAGAAATTCCAACAGACGACATGATCTCGTAGCTATATTGCACACTACGAGGCTCTTGTAATTAGCTGTTGTTTCACTCTTTTCGTTGTACCACATTATCAGATCTATATTGACTTGTTCCAAATGCAGGGGAAAGCCCGCAAGGACCAAAAAGTACCTGAACCAAATGCTGTGGAAATCTACAAGGACTGTCACACCAGCAAGAAGAAGGGCATGTCTACACCAGTCAAAGCCGCTGTTGTAAGTCCTGAATCCTCATGCCTTTTAACTACTACTTAATCTGACTTGTGCCCTGAACTGCATGGTTTGCAGCCAATGTCTATTACTCTTTTCAATTTTATACACAATTGTCTTAGCGTATCATTGCACCTTACAAGGTTTAAAAGTGAGGAGTGATGTTCCTTTGATCTTGACCTGTAATCTAGTTCCGTGCTGGACTTACCCACACAACCTTACAATTGCCTGTTTGTCTGTTCTCAGTTGTTTTGTGATATGAATGATGTCATACTATGCTTACCGTATTATAAACTCCGTCTCTTTATCCTTAGCCCTCAATACAATGTGAAGAAATAGACAATACATTAGCGATGGTACATGGTCATATGTTTGGAACCTGGTTTTATTATGTACTTTGCAATGAAATACAACTATTATTTTACATGGGTTCACCAGAATAAGTTCTGTATATGGACCAAAGCTATTTTGTTTGGTTTTGCTGCCTCCTTAATATCTTCTGTTCTGGTACTACTAATGTAAAACCTCAACTTTTGAGCGAGCTATGGAAAAAATGGTGGAACCGCCACCTTCTGAAGGTGGCGAGGCAACTATTACTGCAATGTCAGCTCTTGCTGCAGTGGGTCAGTACCTGTCCACTAACAGTGCCAAAAGCACGTTCCTGCGTAATACTGGCTTGGTTGTTCAGGCAATCTCGTCCGAACTGCCTCATGATCAAGATATGTGTCACATCCCTAGTCAGTGCTTGCATTAGGACTAGCTAGAGTGTGCATCATGTTTACTTTTCAAAGAAACTTGAAATGGGAATGACAGAAACCCCAGCACCCCTCTTCTAACAACTAGGGTTCAATAAAATCTTTTCCAATGTACCCAAAATGCCCTTCAAAAATGTTCATCATTTCTGCCTTGGTCTTAAACCTCTGCCAAAAATGGTGCACAATTTTCTAGGACATCCAAGGTCTCTGGATTAATTCATATGGTATTTGCATTTGGGCATTTAAATGCTATAAAATATTTTATGTGCCCAAATAATCATAAACTAAAATGTTCCTTACTGTTCATATTATATACAATGGGCATGACTAGATTTATGAGCTATAAAAATGTTCTAGCATTTTATCAATTCAACAAAGTTGCAAAAGAAATGAAACAGAAAGTAAATATAAAAAATAGGAAAAAGTGATGGGCCTCTAACCCCTCGTTGGTTACCCCAAGTGGAAGGTGAAAGATGCAGTGTTGTGGAAGTGTTTTCCCTTAGCAAAGATGCCAAGGATCGAATCCCCAGAGACTCCTAGGTTCAACAAGTAGGTGTCAACTGCTAACGGCGCGGATTAGCAATCAACGTGGACCTGCACACAGATACAAATAACTTTGCTCCCAACGAGTACAGAGAGGTTGTCAATCCCTCCGGCCTTGTAGTTCACAAAGGATTAAAAGCAAATGATAGTAGTGATAGATAATGTTTGCAATAGTAAATAATAGAGAAAAGTAAATAGCGGATGTGATCAATGATGGTAATATGGACCGGAGTCTCATGATGTTCACTAGTGATGTCTCTCTCCCAAAAGACGATAAAACAGCTATGTGAGGTAAACAAATTACAGCTGGGCAATTGACAGGACCACGAACGCAAACCAATGCTGATTACATTGCAAGAAAGGTTGAGGTTCAAAGCATGGGCGGTACGCCAAATTAAGTAGACCGAAATCCATCAATATCTACTACTAATCATCCACCTTGAGATATCTATCCAGAACATCTCGCTGGTATTAAGTTGCGAGTCCCACCCATAGTGTAAACTCAACGCAACAGACAACTGCATTAAAAGAACTTTGCGTAAAGTAAACAATCCTTGCACCCGCGGGCACAAGCACCGTTGTTTTCCCCCTTGTGGCAACAGCACATCCCCTAGACTCATGTTTCTGTCACTCAAGCTAGTCATCGAGGGGCATGAACCCACAATCGAGCATAACGTTCCCTCTTGGAGTCACTACGTATTACTTGGACAAAGCAATAAATAACAACGGAGAACATGCAAGAATTACTTATGAACATAAATATAAAAGAGGTAGATCAAATATATTACTCAAGATCAATCTGAACATAATCTCATAATCCATCGGATCCCAGCAAACTCATCATAGCAACAGCATAAGGATTACATATGTGCCTCGATCATGTAGGGCAGCTCACGAGGACTAATTAGTGAAGCACAAGAACGGGAGGAGAACATCACATAGCTACTGGTCATGGACTCATGGTCCAAGGGAGACTACTCACAACTCATCCGGGAGGCGTCCATGGTGGTGGAGAGGCTCCCGATGGTGATCCTCCCCTCCGGCAGGGTGCCGGGAAGAGTTCTCCTGGTGCTCCCGATCTTGGAAGCGGCAGCGGCGGCGGAACAGAGATGAGATCGCGAAAAAGAGTTCCCGTCCCGAGGGTTTCGAAGGACGCTCTAAATATATGCCGAAGGGGGGCACCAGACGGGGCTCGGGGGGCCCCGGCGCGGCCCAGGGGGGGGGCGCCGCCACCGCGCCTGGAGCCCTGGTGCCCCCCCCGGCTGCCCTTCGGGCGCAAGGTAGGTTCTGGAACGCTGGTTTTTTATATGATTTTTCCGGATTTTGCCTGACAGTTCTCGTAACGTGAAAACCTGAAATACAAAAACAGCCGAAAACAGAAACTGGCACCGGGGTGCACTGGATTAGTAGGTTAGTCCAAATATGATCAAAAGTGTATGGAAGTGTATGAATATCATAGCAATATCACCCAAAAGTGCATGGAGCAAGCAGAAATTATAGATACGTTTTGGACGTATCAAAAAGCAACTTACCTGAGCCCACCTACCTGCCTGGCCCAGCCGGCCCAGCCCACCAGGGGCATCCCCGTCTTCTTCGCCGCGCCAGTGCACGAAGCAGCTCGGTGGCGAGCGCTGCCGACGCGCCGGCCACCTCCTGCCTGCCTGGCTGGCCTCCTCGACCCTCTGGATGGAACCGGACGACGCCACGCAGACCCCCTCGACCCCCTGGACCTCTCCCACTCTCCCTCGACCTCTCTCCCCTCTCCTGGTTCTCTCCCTCGCA
>LR738713.1:602015441-602026792 GCA_902687465.1 Secale cereale | reverse complement strand
CCCCCCCCGGCTGCCCTTCGGGCGCAAGGTAGGTTCTGGAACGCTGGTTTTTTATATGATTTTTCCGGATTTTGCCTGACAGTTCTCGTAACGTGAAAACCTGAAATACAAAAACAGCCGAAAACAGAAACTGGCACCGGGGTGCACTGGATTAGTAGGTTAGTCCAAATATGATCAAAAGTGTATGGAAGTGTATGAATATCATAGCAATATCACCCAAAAGTGCATGGAGCAAGCAGAAATTATAGATACGTTTTGGACGTATCAAAAAGCAACTTACCTGAGCCCACCTACCTGCCTGGCCCAGCCGGCCCAGCCCACCAGGGGCATCCCCGTCTTCTTCGCCGCGCCAGTGCACGAAGCAGCTCGGTGGCGAGCGCTGCCGACGCGCCGGCCACCTCCTGCCTGCCTGGCTGGCCTCCTCGACCCTCTGGATGGAACCGGACGACGCCACGCAGACCCCCTCGACCCCCTGGACCTCTCCCACTCTCCCTCGACCTCTCTCCCCTCTCCTGGTTCTCTCCCTCGCACAGCCCGGGCGGAGCTCGTCGCTGCTGCCGCGCCCACCGAGTCCCCCTCGCCTCTCCGACGAGCCCCCGAGCTCTGCCTCGCTGCCGTGCTTCTCTACGCCGAACCACAGGACCCCGGGCGCCTTGAGGCTTCGTCCTCGAGCCCGTCTTCTACACACGGCCGCCGGACGCCATCCACAAATTCGCCGGACCCCGTGCCTCCCCTGCCTCGCCAGCAGTACCAGAAGAACCGCGGTGAGCCCTGGTTCCGTTTCCCCCATGCCCCGTCGCCTATCTTGTCCCATAGCCGCATTAGCCAATGATGATTTCGGCCACCCCAGTACCCACCGTCGCCTCCACTAGATGCGCACGAGCCCCAGCTCGCCGTAGAGCCCAACCACGACTCAAACTGCGCCCTGTAGGCAAAACCCGAGCACCGCCGCCGCGTTTGGCCTCGCCGGCGTCGAGCCGCCGGTGGGGTTGACCTGTTTTGACCATGCCTGGACCCCCCCCCCTGTGTCACTGACATGTGGGGTCGGTCGTGGACTAATTTAAGTTTAGGTTTTAATTTAAATACTAATTGCTGTCATCAGTTTAGTGAGCCACTCACATGTGGGGCCCAGCCCGTGTTAACTTTTAGTTTAGTGTTAAGCCCTTTTTAGTTAGCACCAGAGACACTGACATGAGGGACCCACTGGTCAGGTTTGACCTGGGCGCCCTGTTGAGTTGCTGACGTCAGCATGATGTCATGCTGACGCAGTAAAGGATTTTCTGGGATTATTTGATTTAAAAACAATTTAGGAAATACCAGAAAATGCTTTAAACTTCAAGAAATCATATAAATTCAACAGTAGCTCAGATGGAAAAGATTTATATATGAAAATTGATCAGAAAAATCCAATATTTCCAATGGCACCGGTTTCATGCATGTTTGTGCAAGTTAACCTTAATGTATACATTAAAACATGATCATGCACTTAAATAAATAATAGTTTGAGTTTCAATTTGAATCTTTGTTCCAAATGGGCTCAAACCCTTTTGGTTATAGTTGCATTAGCCCAAAACACATGCATCTTGCCATATCATGATCATGCATCATATTGTTGCATTTGTTTGCTTATTGGTTGTATCGCCGATATTCTCCGTGTTAGGTCTTGCTCCCGAGGATACTTCTGCGTATCCAGCTGAAGAGCAGTACCCGACAACCACTCTGTCAGGCAAGTAATCATTGATCATTCCGATACAAACCCATCTTCTCGCTCCTGCTCTCTTTTACTGCATTAAGGCAACATCGTGTGAACTGCTACTTGCTGCGGTAGTTGAACCCTATTCCCTTGCATGACCTGTCATTGCCACAGTAAATAGTTCAAACCCACTAGCATGTGTAGGAGTTGATTGAGCCATGTGATGTGTGATCCACCATGCTATTTGTTTATGTTGCCTGCTATGCTTAGAGTTGTGTCAGGTCTGGTTCATCTGGGTGATGGATCAGAGTGAAATGATCATATCGGTAAAGAGAAGGAAGTGTGGAACATGTTTGGTAAAGGTATCGATGAAAGGCCATGTAGGAGTACGTGGTGGGTTGTTTCATTGGAACCGTTCATAGGACCCAAGATCTGTATGTGTGGTTCAAGTTCCAGCTACTACCATGCATTGGGCCCGAAACCAATGGACCCTCTTGGCTTATTAATTACCCTCGATCTCTGTCCAGGAGTTGCAACTAATTTCTGGTGTTTGTAGTTTACTGGTGGTCATGCACAGCGCTGACCCTCGGGGTGGGCTGTGATGCGACAGGTACGTGGCACTGTGTACCGGTTTCCCGTTTGGTGACTCGGGAACCCTGTACACATCGTTTGGGGCCGTGAGCGACACCTCGGCCGGATCTCCCCACGGATGGAACCCAAATAGGTGATAAACCTGGATGAGAGACTTGTGTAGTTAGTCAGGTCGTGGCCGACACCCTCGCTGGGCTTCCGCTTGAAGGTTGCTGAGTACATGTCGAGTAAACAACGTTAAGTGGTGGAAGCGTGTGTGAAGAAGTACATCCCTGCAGGGTTACCAATCTATTCGAATAGCCGTTGTTCGCGGTACGGACTGCTTGATTACTCTTACAGTTCATAGACAAGTTGATGGATACTACTAAAAGCCTCAAGACAAGTGTGAGTGCCGTGGATGGCCCTTCCGTAGGATGACGGAAGAGGATCCTCGGTGGTGTATTGTCGTGGTGAGTAGAGGACTCGTGTACGTAGTAATATGTTGCAATCTGTGGAGAGTTGTAGTATAGGTTAGCCAAGAGTCAAAGCTGGCTTTCTGCTATGAACTCCACTACCCCTTGTTGATAATGTTGCATGTATGATAGGTTCTGTTGTAAGACTTGCTGAGTACCTTTGTACTCATGTTTGCTTCATAACTGTTGCAGAGGAGAACCCTGCCCCTTCTGATGAGTTCTACATAGACGTTGACGTCGACGAGTAGCTTGCTACCCAGACGGAAATCTGGAGCTTGTGAAGGGCCTTGTAGATAGTCAGGCTACACCAAGCCTGTTTTATTTTCTAAGTTGTCTGTACTCAGACTTGTAGCTTCCGCTTGTGCTTGTATGACTGTATGACTTGAGTGTTGGGTCATGTGACCCCTACCTGTATGGATATGTTATGTATGGCTCTTGGAGCCTCTTAAATAAAGTACTTTGAGTCATAGAGTTCTGTTGTGATGCAATGTTGTATTTGCACATATTGAGCATATTGTGTGTATGATTGAAATGCTTGGTATGTGTGGGATCCGACACCTAGTTGTTTTCCTTTGGTAGCCTATCTTACAGGGAAATGCCTCCTAGTGCTTCCAATGAGCCTTGGTAGCTTGCTACTACTCGGAACACGTAGGCTGGCCGACATGTGTCCTTCTTCGTTCCTGTGTCTGTCCCTTAGGGGAAATGTCACGCGTTGTTCCTTTAAGTCCATGTAGCTTGCTACGACTTGGTTTCATACGTTGATGACCGACACGTTCGTTGCTGGGTCATGGATGCCTGTCTCTGTAATTTAGTGCCACTTTTGGTTTATAACTAGCCATGTCGGCCCGGGTTCTCTGTCATATGGATGCTAGCAACACTGTCACATACGTGTGCCAAAATGCGCAAACGGTCCCGGGCCAGGTAAGGTGGCACCCGTGGGGATACTGTGCGTGAGGCCGCAAAGTGATATGACGTGTTACAGCTAGATCGGTGTGACTTAGGATCGGGGTCCTGACAGCGTTGGCATCAGAGCCGGACTGCCTGTAGGTTTCTCAAGCCAAACTGGTCGATGTTGAGTCTAGAAAAATTCTTAGTTATATGTAGGGGAATTAATTGTGGAAGGGAACGTAAGGCTCTTTTTACTTCTTTACCTTATGCCCTTCTGATCTGAGTCAGTCTATTCTTTCCACGAGGATTTAGGACTAGGCCTCTTATCCTTACTAGGTTCACGTGTTACTAATCCGTAGACTCTTAGGATTGTTGGTTTCAAGCCTCAGTTCAGTTTCTACCCTTTTAGTATGATGATTTGTTGGACCCGGAACCTTGATATGATATTGTTGAGAGGCTATGCTATCATTTGTATGATGTCTCAAAATCTTTTTGAGCATTTATAGTTGTTATGCTGCCCGATTTCTTCCAGAAACACTAATGCCTTTGCATTACTTCGTGTTTCAGATGTCTGGCCGCACACCTCACCAAGTGGTTCGTTTGACTCGGTGCATTAATGTGCCCAGTCACACGGCCATGCTAGTCCGTGTGTTGACAGAGACCGGTTACCGCTGGTATCCTGAGTACACCGTGGAGGAACAGTACCGGGATTTCACTCAGAGTCAGTATTTCTGCACAGTACGGATATACCCCTCATATCCCGGAGCTAACGACCCCATCCATTGGTCTTATGGACTCGGGGTTACCATTGAGATGGCAGTGCAGGATGCCGCTTATTCGATGATAACCATCCTCCGGGCTAGGCATGCCCTGTTGCTGAACACTGAGTTCTGTTACATGCCAGTCTCACGCCCCGGAGAGGAAGGCTACTACACAGGTCTGTATACTGATGCTGCTCATGAGGAGCCACTGCTTCAGACTACTGTTCAGATGCTGGAGGATAGGGACCGTGAGGTCCGTGCCCTCCGAATAGAGCTGTATAACACTCGAGCCGCCCACTGGACTACTTTGACACGACTTGCACCTGCTGTACACGCCGGGTATCTGGATATGCGGGATTTGTACCCCGTGCGGACTCGTCTGCCTGATCGTATGGATTGGCGTGACGTTGGGGGTATTACACCTCCACGTGGGCGTCGGTTACCACCAGCATCAGGCCGGAGGCCGCATCCATGTCCCTATGGTCCACAGCCTTCGAGTGCTTGAGAGTTTCAAGATCCATCTGTTCAACTTCCAGGCTACGGTGGTAATCTTTACGAAGATTACTACGGGAATGTCTGAGCTAGACCGTGGCAGTAGTAGTATCGTAGTAGTTGTATTTCCACAGTCCTGCGTGTCTTGTGGAATATGACTTAGTGTGTACTGAGTTCCGGAGGTGTAGTTAAATAATGTATAGGAGCTTGGAATGCCTCTGATGGGATGTATTGTCTTTCACCGTAGTTGTACTTTAGCCTTGGCTTGTACTAAACTATGTATGGTGTGTATGACCACTGGTGTATATATGGCAGTTTCTATATTACCATGTCGTACGGATGAACATCTCTGCATTCTGTGTCATCCATTACATTCTGCACTCCTATGTCAAGTTTTTGCCATCCTTGTCTAAACCGTTGTTTTGTTTTCCTAGGATGGTCAACACTCGCAGCACTCCTGCTGCTCAGGAGCAGGGTGAGGCTAGTGGGGCTAGAGATGAGAATCTGCCCCAGCCACCCTCCTTGGCTGAAGTTATGCTCGAGGCAGAAAGGAACAAGAGAGAGACCAACCGTCTGCTGGAACGCATAGAGCAGAACACCGGGTTCCGTCAGAGGAATGACGTGGTGTCAATCAATGACTTTATCAAGATGTGCCCACCGAAGTTCCATCACTCCACTGAACCTTTGGATGCAAATGACTGGCTTCGTAGTATCACCCACAAGCTACACTCTTCCCGTGTGGCCGAAGCTGATAAGGTTACCTACGCCGCCTACCATCTTGAGGGCCCTGCCAGTCTATGGTGGGAGAACTTTGAGGCTATGCGTCCTTCTGGCCAAATCACTACTTGGGCTGAGTTCAGTGAGGCATTCCGTGAACATCACATTTCTAAAGGTCTCATGGATCGGAAGCGGGAGCAATTCTGCAATTTCACCCAGGGCCGGTTAACTGTGGATGGCTATAGTCGCGAGTTTGGCAACTTGGCACACTATGCACCTGAGGAGGTATCCACCGATGCCAAGAAGCAGGCGAGGTTCCGCAAGGGACTCAGCCCTGAACTCCGCCGAGATCAACATCTGCACGAGTGCACTTCCTTCCAGAAGTTGGTGAACAAAGCCATCAGTGCTGAGACGGGCCAGGCTGATTTCGAAGCCATACGCAAGCATCCTCGTGATTTTGGTACCTCATCCGGCTCTGGCTCTCACAAGCGCCGTGTGTGGGTTCCTAACACTGCTCTGCCACCCAAGTAAACACCGAGGCCATCCTATGAGGCGCCTCGCCCAACTCAATAGTTTGCACCTGCCAAGACTTATGGAGGACCACCTACCAACTTTGCTCCACGCACTGGCACGGTGACATGCTTCAAGTGTGGAGAACCGGGGCACTACATGCGTGAGTGTCCCCAGAACCAGCCAGGAAAACCCGTTGGCCGTGGTAAGCCAACCGGCAAGGTGAATTATGTCAAGCCAATCCCCACTGCACGTGGTCATGTCAACTATGTCTCTGCTGAGGAAGCTTATGAGGATCCTAACGTCGTCCTTGGTACGCTTCTCGTTAACTGCCATCCGGCATCTGTTCTTTTCGATACTGGAGCATCCCATTCGTTCATATCTGAGAGCTATTCTCGAATGCACAACATGACTTTTTGTGACATGCCTACTTCCATGGTTATTCAAACTCCTGGTTCAAAGTGGCAAACCTCTAGGGTAAGTCATGGAAATGAAATTCTTGTCGATAGACTTGTTTTCCTTGCATCACTAATCGCTCTCAAGTCCTTGGACATAAACATCATCTTGGGTATGGATTGGATGACAACTCATTACGCCAAGATTGATTGCTACACCAGGACCGTTCAACTTACACACCCATCCGGCAAGACAGTCAATGTCTTGTCCCGAATGGCTGAGCGTCAGCTCTACTCTCTTAATGCCAGCCCTCTACCAGAACTCGAAGATATCCCGGTAGTCCGTGACTTTCCGGATGTTTTTCCAGAAGAACTGCCAGGTGTTCCACCTGACAGAGATGTCGAGTTCGTGATAGATCTTATTCCAGGAACTGTCCCGATCTCTAGGAGACCTTATAAGATGGCACCCCTAGAATTAGCTGAGCTGAAGAAACAACTCGATGAGTCCTTGAAAAAGGGTTTCATCCGTCCTAGTTCTTCCCCTTGGGCTTGTCCCGTCCTCTTCGTCAAGAAGAAGGATGGAACGGAACGGATGGTTGTAGATTACCGACCTGTCAATCTGGTCACCATAAAGAACAAGTATCCGCTCCCCAGGATCAACGATCTGTATGATCAGCTCGCTGGATCCTCGGTCTTTTCCAAAATGGATTTGAGGTTGTGTCGGGGATATACCCCGCGGTATGAACCGGCCGGAATTATAACCCGGTCGGACTTGGCGTTTTACTTAAGACGGTTTACACTTGATGATTCACTAGCGATCCGTCCTAACCAGACGGTTTACAGGCAACCTGCCTAAATAATACCACTCACTGGTAACCCGGCTGGCGGATCATGGATGACAAGGCCCAAGGCCCAGAAGGCCGGTTCATGTATGGTGGGCCGGTTTATGAAGAAAGCACAAGGAATATTCTCTTACAAAGGAAGCAAGACTAGGACTCCTTGTAATAAAGCAATCCTAATCCTACTAGGACTCTACATGTAATCCGCCCCTTCAACATATATAAGGAGGGGCAGGGCTCCGCAAAGAGGGACAAGTTAGACAAGCTACAAGCAGACAAGTTTAGACAAGTTGTCACAAGTTTCTAGGGCTAGACACAAAGAGCCGGTTTACCAGCAACACCAGGAGGATCATAATGAGACCTAGCCTCAAACAGCACGTAGGGCTATTACCGGATGATGTTTCCCGGGGCCCGAAGCTGTCTAAACCCTTGTCTTGCATCGCGTCTCTCGATTCCGCTCAACCCCTCTCAAGCTACTACATAGATGCGCGGCTCCACACCTAAAGTCCGTTAATCCGGACATCTGACGTGTTAATTCCACGACAGTTGGCGCCCGCCGTGGGGCCGGCGCACGGTGGTGTTGAGTTCTTGGAGGGATTTCTTTCAGGGATCAAGAAGTTTTGCGATTTTCCGGATAAAAAGCGCGGGTTCAGAAAGATCTGCGTCAACATTGAATTCATCAGCCGGGTTAGTCAGCCCGCAAGGTATGAGATGGAGTCAAGTTTTAGGGTGGCGCATGATGCAGCCGGCGTACGTATTATAATGATCCGGCGAAACCGAAACCGCAAGGAGTTCTATACGCGTGCAAAGTTGCCGAGTTTTGCTGCTCCAATGTGCCATACACTTTTCTGTTGTCAATACGTTGACCAAGTCCAAGTGCTAGTTACGAAAAGAAAACGCTGAAGCGAAAGATTCCATCAGCCGCGCTCCTTCTAGCGCCCGTTCATATGGGCTGCTAGCCCCGATTATGGCCACACGTCATTCGATTTATCAATTCTATTGGAGGGGGAGATTGGAACTGCTCCAAGAAGACTTTTCGCCAGCGGCTACCATCAAGCAGTCAATATGCGAAGGCAAAAAGTGGTACTCCATTGATACATCATCACGAAGAGACAAAGGAAACTGACCGGTCAAATCTGAGACAGATATGTTTTAGACTCGGATAGCTGTGTACGTGAGTACTAAATTAAGGAAATCCAGTTTATCCCTGGTACGTACATGCAAAGGGATAGCAGATAGACAAATTGGAGACGCAAGTTGCGAGACAAAAGACTCCAGGGCCGCCGCCTTCCGTAGCCTAGCCTGACATCTTCGCGCCTGTTGCCAATGCCGGTATGGCTCCGGGCCGGCTCCCGTGTCACCGTACCTTGAGAGGCTAACTCCGCCGGTATGGCTCTTCGCGCCGGTTCACCTCGCCTAGTTGATGCCCCTCGCGCTAAGCCGCCCGTTCCCGAATCGCCATGGAATTCATCTCTGCTTTCTTCGGAGAGCCGCCTCGGCCGAGGGTAGCCTAAGAGTCGAAGGCCGGGCCTCGCCTCGGATGCCGCCTTCTGCCTCCGCTGTTCGGTGCTATGGCGTTCGCCTCGCCCTCGCCGGAGGGCCGCCGCACTGCCGGGCTGCCAAGTTACCGTTGATGTCGTGCCTTCAAACCAGCGTGGCCGACGAAACATTCGACTCGCTTCTCAGGCGTCAAGATGAGACGTTTGGAGGGATTCAAAGGTCGAGGCTTCATCAAACAACTTACATAGTCAGAAAAATTCGTCAGGCGTTTAGTTGTGAAGATCAGGGTCGCTGCATCTGTACGCCATCGCTGTCGTGAGATCAATAGGAATCATCGAGACCAACAGGGTTTCTGTTTGAACGCGTGAAGATTACTCAAGTTGCAGCCGTTCTGACCGATCAGTACAAGAATCAATTATTGCCACTGTTTATTCAAAGACCAAAGTCAATTCGTTGATTGAGAACTACCAGACCAACCACAAGGTGAAAACACCACGGGGATTTCTTCCAAAACAACCGTGACCAGGAAACATAAAGACCAAAGTTTATTTGTTGATTGAGCACTACCGAGCAGATGCATTTGCTTTCAAGCTGCCAACTATCTCAGCAGGCCACCTTGTTCTGCGCGTGACTCGTCAACGCCGGCCCTGCCACCTCTACGTTCGCTGGTCTCCGCCTCAATTCCGAGTAGCCGGCGGCCGGAACGTCGCAGCCTCAACCCGCCGACCTCCGCCTGAATAAGCAGCCTCACGCCGGGACACCCGCACCGATCTGATCTTGTTTCAAGTCATCAAGACCCGGCCAAATCGCCGGATCGTTTCCATGGCCGGTCCAGCCGTCGCGCCTCTCCCTACTAGGCGTCGCCTCACTGCCGCCTCTCAGACGCCCTCGCGATGATTCGCCACTCACGGCCCCACTTCGAGCCTCCGCTGCTGTCCCTGAACCTGGCCACTGCCGCCCTTCGAGCGCCATTGTTTCTTCTAAACCGCCGTCGGACTGTTGTATTCTGTTGTGCACGGATAAAGGAATTATTGGCTAGCCGGAATCGGTCAATTAAACGGCACCTCGAGCCCCTCACAGCAAGTAGGATTGGGTTCAGAGGAGTTTCTGGAGCGCTTTGGTCATAGTGATTGATGAACTGCTTGAAGTTAAATATCTTTGCAGCTGCATTGCGTGCCAAGTCACCCATCCCTTCTGATTGCGAAGACAACATGGTTTCTGGATTTAGTTGAGCAACATAGAAGAAGTAAAAATCATATACATGACGTTTAACAAGAGGGTCCAAAACACATTTGCATCAATTGGGGGCTGATTGGAGTATGTTTCCCGACTGTTTATCAAGAGACAAGGGTCACAAATAATGCCTGATGAAGTTCTACAAATTGGAGTAGCAAACTGGAAATAAGTGCTCGTAGAGAATATACATGCATACGTTGCAGCCAGCGTCTGTGTTCGTTCGATAAAAGTTTCAGTGCTTGTCTGTGCCGTGCAGATGGACGGATACGCGAGCAAGTCACCGCCTCGGTTACATCAACACACTTGACACTCGGGGGCTGGCGTTTTCGACATCAACAAAGACTACAACTGCATCGACTCCCTCTGCCACGTCGATTCTACAGCTAAGTTTCTTTACACTCTTATATGCTATTATTTCAAAACCTATATCCATTGTCGATCAATCGCCAAAGCCGAATATGCAGTCGCACACAACCCTCTCGGGGCTACAAAACCATCTTTTGGATCATGCTCAGTTTTATATGCTGTTTATTCGCGTTCGTCGAAGTAGTGAGGCTGGGTACCAAAAGGCCGACCTTGTCTCCGGGTTCAACAAGTCTGGCATCGCATCCCTGTTACCCGGCAAGAGTATGCTGCCGGAGGTCTGCCTACTCATGAAAAGACACACATAAACCTGATATGGTGCTACATTATCCACTCAATAAAAGTGCAACATCTACAAATCACGCACCTCACAATTGTTCTGTATATCACGCAAGCACACCTTAATGTAGTTGCACCTTTTTCTCCTTCTCAGCAGATACATGGGGCCTAGGCGCCCTCGTGACACGGCGACGGTAACCTCCTCGTCCACGACCGGTCTCTACAACAACTCACGCGTACGGTGCAAGACCCGAGTCGAGCACTTCCTCGGATGACAGTTAGTTGACAACGAAAAAGTCTTGTGCCTATGCTCGACTGCAAGCAGTCGACCATAGCCTCGGGGGCTACTCCCATCGGGAGCGCTGACGCGCACCCGACGACCGCTGCTCCCACATCCTACAAGAAGACGAACTCGACTGCAATTTCGATGCTTCATCCAAATACTCCCATGGGGAGCATACTCGCGGCAACTTCGACTGCTCCTCAGCAAATGATGCATCGATCATGTTACTTGTACAAGACCATTCACCCGACGAAGGCTCGAGTGCTCACTCAACAATGCCTCGAGTCCATACTTACAAAGTACATCTTACAGATATCGTGCAGCTCATAAAAGTGACACGCACTACAGCAGT
>LR738713.1:601990189-602002112 GCA_902687465.1 Secale cereale | reverse complement strand
GGGAGGCGTCGGTGCACCATGGGCGACGTCCAGGGCGCGCACGAGCGAGCTTCACAGAGGGGAGAGTAGAGAGGGTCAGGCGGGGACCGGCGACGTGCCGTGTCCCAGACGTCGAGGCAACCTCGGGGACATGCTGGAGAGGCCCGAGGCTGTCGGGGCATTGGGATGGGGGGCGGCTACAGTGCTCCAGAGCACTGTAGCACGCTCCAGGGCATGCATTTGGCTGCCATTGGCATTGCTTGGCGTCCAGGGCGTGGCCAATGGTGTCCAGGGGGTAGTGGGATTAGTAAACTATAGGGAGGTGGTCTTGGATGCTCTGGGCGCCACTGGAGTGAGGAGAGAGGTGAAAGAGGAGAAGAGTGTTGCTGTCCTCAAGTGTAAAAATGGGGTTTTCACCTCCAATCATTGTGCTGAGGACATGGGGAAGTTACTGGGGGTAGAAGATGATCAGGAGAAGCTGTGGTAAGAATTTGAGGTAAAGGGAAATAGCAAAAGGGGTCCAAACAATGGTTTTGGTAATTTGACAGAAGGTGTTTGATCATGTTTTGGGCAAGCAAAATAGCTCCACTTGACATGATACTTAACAGGATCAAATGTCACATATAATTAGGGCCTTTCACCAAATTTGAGCTCATTTGGGAAAAGTTGCCAATGTAACTTTGGTGAACCCTAGAAATCAACAGAAATGGTTTCACCTTGTTTGAGTTAAGCTAATCATCTCCCCTTGATGCACCACTTGGTGTAGTTTCATCATTTGGGGTTATGATCATGCTCACAAAGTTTGAAGCCCCAGGTAAAAAGTTGGTAATGTAAAGTTGTTCAAATTTGAATTTGAACAGAAATGGTTTTGGGGCACTTAGATCAAGTTATGCTTCTCCAAAACTTGTGCCATTTGGCATAGATGCATAATTACATCATTTTAGCATGTGCACCAAGTTTGAGAGCATTTGGACAAGTTTGGCAATGTAAAGTTGCTCAAACTTTAAAATGGACAAAATTGGTTTTGAGGGGATTAGATGATGTTTCCTTGATCTTCAAGGCATGAGGCTTTGCAAGATCATCAAAAATGTCATATTTGACATGATGGAATTTCCCTGGAATTTTTGGAGAATATTCCCTGTGTAAATATTTCAAAAGCTTGAAATTTCCAAAAAGGGTTTTGGAAGGATTTGTCCAATATTTTTAACATGACCATGTGTTGAAACTCTTATATATGGACAATATATGTCCTATGAGTTTCCCTGAATTTTGGCAAATATTTTTGAAGTACTTAAATAATTTTTCCCTATTAAAGGCCATTTCTGGCCTTATGAAAAAGCTTTTTAAATAAAATATAAAAATAAATTTTAAAATTATAATTTTGTGGTTTCTGGGAGTCCTATACCTAATAGGATTCAAATATACTTTTTGAAAGATTTTTCACACCCTAAATAAGGTACTTGCAGTGCAAACCTCAATTCAGGGGTTTTTGGAAAACTAATTTTAGAAAATACTATTTGGCCAAAATATTTTTATAAGAAAATTCTATATTGTTCTATACACATGGCATGATCATTGGGAAAAAGTTTTGGATCAAGGAGATGAAGTATAAGAGTTGGAGGATTTATTTGATTTTTAGAGCACTAGGAGGCAGCAAATAGATAGTCAATCAAGCAAAGTCAAAATCACTCAAAAGTTTTTGTAAACCCACATTTTTAACATGGTAATTAGCTTAAGCAATGTGACATGAAAATCAGGGTGTGACAGGTATGGACTTCATTACCGGGTTTCCCAGGACCAGGAAAGGGAATAATGCTATCTTCGTCGTCATCGACCGCCTCTCTAAAGTAGCTCATTTCCTGCCTGTTCGAGAGAGTATTACAACTAGCCAGCTAGCAGACTTGTATATCTCTCGGATAGTATCACTTCATGGTGTGCCTTTGGAGATTAATTCAGACCGTGGAAGTCTTTTCACTTCACGATTCTGGGAAAGTTTCCAGAATGCTATGGGAACTCATCTCTCTTTCAGCACTGCCTTCCATCCTCAGTCAAGTGGTCAAGTGGAACGATTCAATCAAATTCTGGAAGATATGCTTCGAGCCTCTGTCATCTCTTTCGGTGTGGAATGGGAGAAGTGTCTTCCATTTTCCGAATTCGCTTATAACAATAGTTATCAAGCCAGCTTGGGCAAGGCTCCCTTTGAAGTTTTATATGGACGAAGACGTCGAACACCTCTTAACTGGTCAGAAACCGGTGAAAGACAATGCTTTGGTCCGGATATGATCCAGGAAGCAGAAGAGCAGGTTCGCATCGTTCGTGAGAAATTTAAAACAGCCCAGTCTCGCCAGAAGATCCAATATGATAGTCATCATAAGGCTGTGACTTTTCAAGTCGGCAATAAGGCTTACCTTCGGGTTACTCCTCTTAAGGGAACCCATCGCTTCGGTATCAAAGGCAAATTGGCCCCTCGTTACATCGGTCCTTTTCGCATTCTTGCCAAACGAGGAGAAGTTGCCTACCAACTGGAACTACCTCCGCACCTTTCCAGAGTTCATGATGTCTTCCACGTATCTCAACTCAGGCGTTGCTTCTCGGATCCTATCCGCGGAGTGGACCACGAAACGCTTGATCTCCAGGACAATCTCACATATCGAGAATACCCCGTTCGTATTCTTGATCAAACCGAGCACACCACTCGACGTCACAATATCAAGTTTCTCAAGGTTCAATGGTCACGTCATTCCGAGAGTGAAGCTACCTAGGAAAGGGAGGATCGTCTTCGACTTGAGTACCCCACCCTCTTTCCGGAGGAACCCGAATCTCAGGACGCGATTATTTTGATTGGGGGTGAGTTATCACATCCCTAGTCAGTGCTTGCATTAGGACTAGCTAGAGTGTGCATCATGTTTACTTTTCAAAGAAACTTGAAATGGGAATGACAGAAACCCCAGCACCCCTCTTCTAACAACTAGGGTTTAATAAAATATTTTCCAATGTACCCAAAATGCCCTTCAAAAATGTTCATCATTTCTGCCTTGGTCTTAAACCTCTGCCAAAAATGGTGCACAATTTTCTAGGACATTCAAGGTGTCTGGATTAATTCATATGGTATTTGCATTTGGGCATTTAAATGCTATAAAATATTTTATGTGCCCAAATAATCATAAACTAAAATGTTCCTTACTATTCATATTATATACAGTGGGCATGACTAGTTTTATGAGCTATAAAAATGTTCTAGCATTTTATCAATTCAAAAAAGTTGCAAAAGAAATGAAACAAAAAGTAAATAGAAAAAAATAGGAAAAATCAACTTACCTGAGCCCACCTACCTGCCTGGCCCAGCCGGCCCAGCCCACCAGGGGCATCCCCGTCTTCTTCGCCGCGCCAGCGCACGAAGCAGCTCAGTGGCGAGCGCCTCCGACGCGCCGGCCACCTCCTGCCTGCCTGGCTGGCCTCCTCGACCCTTTGGATGGAACCGGACGACGCCACGCAGACGCCCTCGACCCCCTGGACCTCTCCCACTCTCCCTCGACCTCTCTCCCCTCTCCTGGTTCTCTCCCTCGCACAGCCCGAGCGGATCTCATCGCTGTCACCGCGCCCACCGAGTCCCCCTCGCTTCTCCGACGAGCCCCCGAGCTCCGCCTCGCTGCCATGCTTCTCTACGCCGAACCACAGGATCCCGGGCGCCTTGAGGCTTTGTCCTTGAGCCCGTCTTCTCCGCACGGCCGCCGGACGCCATCGACAAATTCGCCGGACCCCGTGCCTCCCCTGCCTCGCCAGCAGTACCAGAAGAACCACGGTGAGCCCCGATTTCGTTTCCCCCATGCCCCGTCGCCTATCTTGTCCCCTAGCCGCATCAGCCACCAGAGCCGAGCGCTCCTCGCCGCCGGCCATGGCGCCGCCGCGGCCACAGCGGCTGCCACCTGCGTCCGAGTGCATCACCGCACTCAGCGCATCACCACGGGCCCGTAGCAACCAACCGCTGCTCCTGCCGTGCGCTGTAGAGTCGTTTTTGCCGACGCCCGAATTCCGGCCGCCGCCTTCGAGCTCGCCGCCGATGATTCCGGCCACCCCAGTACCCACCGTCGCCTCCACTAAATGCGCACGAGCCCCAGCTCGCCGTAGAGCCCAACCGCGACTCAAACGGCGGCCCGTAGGAAAAACCCAAGCACCGCCGCCGCGTTTGGCCTCGCCGGCGTCGAGCCGCCGGTGGGGTTGACCTGTTTTGACCACGCCTGGAACCCCCCTGTGTCACTGACATGTGGGGCCGGCTGTCAGGGATATTACTAGCAGGTGTAAACCGACTAGAGTAAACCGGATTATGATAATATAGTTGTATAATTGTAAGCTCAGTAGAAGTTACGGCCCATGAAGGCTTAGGGCCCATGGGCAAAGTTCATGGTTTGTAAACCGTCCTATCATGTAAACTTGAGATACAAGGAAGAAAGAGCAGAGACCGAGGCGGACACAAATATGAGCCGGCCTCGGGACTCTGTAAACCGGACCGGGCGTCACCTCTATATAAAGGGACGACCTAGCAATGGTTCAAGGACAAGAAACAACCCGTCGAGACGCAGGCAAGCGATCCGCTCCCTGTTCATCGACGCCCAAGCAATACCAAACCAAACTAGACGTAGGCTTTTACCTTCATCGAAGGGGCCGAACTAGTATAAACCCTCTATGTCCTTTGTGTGCTTTTAACCCCTTCAAGCTAACCCGTGCGATGGTTCCATCACTAAGTCCAC
Source organism: Secale cereale (assembly GCA_902687465.1). NCBI lineage: Eukaryota > Viridiplantae > Streptophyta > Magnoliopsida > Poales > Poaceae > Secale > Secale cereale. The sequence goes on along the minus strand of LR738713.1, from coordinate 601,997,385 downwards.
TAAACCGGACATCTGCCGTGCTAATTCCACGACAGTTGGCACCCACCGTGGGGCCTCCGCACGATGGTTTCGAGTTCTTGAAGGGCAGCTTTGAAGGACTCAAGGGCTACGCGGTCGGCCGGATGACCAAGAGTCGTCGCGGCCGGATCTACATCGACGACGCAGGCTGGGGACCGGAGGCCGATTCAATCGAATACGGGTACCGGGTTCCCTTCGGCGGCATCCACGTCTTCATCGGCAAGATTGGTGAACTGGGACCTGAGCCGGATGTCTTCCCCAACATCGTCGAGCCGGCTCAGCATGCGAGATCGGCCCAGATTCAGCCCGCTATGAAGCGTGTCTTCATCGGAGCAATTCACGGAGTCCAAGCCGAGGACGGATCAGATTTGGGTGGCGAGACAATTGTTTATCCCGACGATGAATCATCATCCGGAGAGACTGAATCCTTGTATCTGTTGCGGAACGGCCGATCTAAGGGTGTGTCCGACGGAGACAGTATTCCGGACCCGTTTGATCTGCCAAACCCGGTGGCTGTCTTTATGGCCGGATCACAATCTACGCCGCAGTCCATGGTGAACGGGGCGATCACAACTGAAGCTGGTTTAGGGGGGAGCGGCCAGGCCCTCTCACCCTCTGACGCTCTATCCTCCTTGGTCGAGGAGTTCACAACCCGGGCAGCAGCGGTGGTGGCTCGAGCAGACAAGGCGCAACACGATGCAGAAGTCCTTCAGCTGAGGGACCGGATCGAGCAAGCAAGAGAGGATCTAAAGGCAGAGAAAGCTATGATAGCAACAAGGCAGGAAGAGCTAGATTCTCAGGCTTTCTAGCTGATGATGGAACAGGCTTCCACGCAGGGAGTAAGGAATCGAAGGTACCAGTCTCGTCTACCGCATGTCTATGAGGCGACGAATCTCTTTAGGACGCCAGGAGCGGGAGCTAGCAATGATCCGGAGGTAAACCGGAGGGCTGCCCCCGCGAGGGGCGAGCCGGTTCAACAGCCCACTGCGGAGCAAGATCGCCGGATTATGTCCACACCTCACATCCCCACTCGTCCGGGTCATTACTCAAAGCCTTTGGATAACATTGTTGCTGCAGCTTCACGCCTGGCCGCTTTACCCATTGAGGGGACATCCCCCGTGGCTATGGAGGCACGGAGGGTCAAGGATCTGCTTAACACGGCGTTGACACAGCAGCAAGCGTATTCTTATAGCAGGGAGAGGCTTCATTCAACACCCCGCCACAGCCGGAGTTATACTAGGCATTGGGAGGAACCGGAGGTGTCCAGTAGTGAACGGAGGCGACACCGTCACAGACAAGATAATCCGGCAGGCGCAGAGGCGCAAGCTTAGGAGGTAGCAAACCGGGTTAGATCTGCGCCCCGCGAGGAGATCCGCCAAACGACGCCGGTTCACACAACCACAGCAGAAACAGGGTCACGACGAGTTCCTTTGGGGTGCAGTGTCTTGTCCCCGCTATACGGAGCGTGAAGTTACCCAAGGATTTCAAGGGTCCACGTAAAGTGCCTAATTACACAGTAGATTTGGCTCCATAAGCTTGGGTTGAGAGTTACGAGATGGCTATGGAGATGCTAGACATGGATGAAGCGGCTTGCGCGAAGTACTTTACCATGATGCTTGAGGGTACGGCCCGGACCTGGTTAAAGGGCTTACCGCCTAATTCCATCGGATCATGGGGAGAGTTACGCCGCCAGTTTATCAAAAATTTCAAGGACACGTGCAAGCATCCGATGTCAGTGGTGGACCTAGCGGCATGTATACAAGGAGAGCAGGAGCCCACGGGTGCATGGGTCCGGCGAGTGTCAGAAATCTTGCACTCTTCGAACGGTATGAATCCCAGTACGGCAATAGTGACACTGGAAAACAGTTGCCGGTTTGAGTCTCTAAAGTTAAAGTTGGGACGGCTCAAACGGGATTGTAATGACATGGGGACTCTCATGAGCGCTCTGGTGAAGTACGGGGACTCCGACAACGCTAAGTATCCAGAAGCGGATGGAGATAAATCTGGAAAGGCAAATAAGTCTTGTAAACCGGCGCAGGCTAACCCGGTCGGGACAAGCTTCTTAGGCAAACGAAAGGCAGAGGGTGGCTCTGATTTCGTGGCCAATACCCAAGTTCAAGGAAGTTTTCAGCGCAACAAGGATAAGCCGCCCCCACAAAACAGCGGAGGGGTCATTAATTGGGAGCAACAATTGAACGAGCCTTGCCCGAAACATGGAACGAAGCGAAATCCAGCTAAGCATACCTGGGGAGAATGTCGGATACTGATGGAGGCCGTGAACCAGGCCAAATTTAACAACGGACCGCCGGGCGGTAGTTCAGGCCCCGGGTTTCACGGTCCGAGTCACCAGGGTAATGGTTCCGGATCAGGATATCATGGCGGCAATAACAGTCACAATCAAGGAAATCATCAGTATGGTCAGGGTAGTTATAATAACCAAGGTAACCATCAGTATGGCCAAGGTGGCTATAATAACTAGGGCGGCCAACAGCAGGGCCAGGGTAATCACAATAACCAAGGCAATCAGCAGCGTCAGCAGCAGCAGCAATCCGGATATCAGAGTAATCCGAAGGAGCTGAGTAGTGGGCAATATCATGTGTTCACTACGAGTTTGTGCAAGCGAGATCAAAAAATCTTAAAGCGGGCGGTACATGCGGTTGAGCCGGCAACACCACAATTCCTGCGTTGGTCGGAGCAACCTATTGTGTGGAGCAGAGAGGATCACCCGCCACGAGTTGATAATCCGGGCCAATTGGCTTTAGTGGTAGCACCATAAGTGGGTGGCTACAAATTCACCAAAGTTTTCATGGACGGCGGCAGCAGCATCAATATATTGTATTATGAGACTTTCCGTTGCATGGGGCTGACAGATAAGAAGCTAAGGCAGTCAAACACGGTGTTTCATGGAGTGGTGCCAGGTAAATCAGCTTACCCAGTTGGGAAAATTGACCTAGAAGTTACCTTCGGAGATGAACAGGATTCCAGGTCGGAGATGATAACCTTTGGAGTTGTCAAGATCCGGAGCCCATATCATGCCTTGTTCGGACGGCCGGTTTACGCCAAGTTTATGGCTAGGCCGTGCTACGTTTATCTACAGCTCAAGATGCCGGGTCACAAAGGAACCATCACGGTTCATGGGAGTCACAAAATTGCATTGGAGTGCGAAGAAGGAGACGCTGCCTATGCAGAGGCAGTATGTGCTACGGAGGAATTGAATTTTTACAAAGACAATGTGGATCCGGCAGATATGTCCCCGTTGAAGAAGCCAACCACAGAGCATGATCCGGCGTTAAAATTCAAGTCTGCGGAGGAAACCAAGCAAGTTGACTTTTTGCCAGGCGATTCATCCAAGCAATTCACTATCAGCGCTAACCTTGATCCTAAATAGGAAAGCGTGCTTATCGAGTTCATCCGTGAGAACCGGGATATCTTTGCATGGAAACCTTCTGACATGCCAGGTATACCGAGGGAACTCGCTGAGCACAGTCTTAACATTGATCCAAAGTTTAAACCGGTCAAGCAGTGTCTGCGCCGCTTCAACGAAGAAAGGCGCAAGGCTATATGAGAAGAAGTGGCCAGGCTTTTGGCCACAGGGTTCATAGTTGAAGTTTTTCACCCGGAGTGGTTGGCTAATCTGGTGCTGGTATTAAAGAAAAATGGAAAGTGGAGAATGTGTGTGGATTACACAGACCTAAACAAAGCTTGTCCAACCAATCCTTTCGCTCTCCCTCGTATTGATCAGATCATTGATGCTACGGCGGGATGTGAGCGGCTGAGTTTTTTGGATGCATATTCAGGGTATCACCAGATCAAGATGGCAGTAAAAGATCAGGAGAAGACGGCCTTCATAACTCCTTTTGGTGCTTTTTGCTATGTGTCTATGCCTTTTGGGCTCAAGAGTGCCCAAGCAACTTACCAGCGTTGCGTACAGAATTGTCTTAAGGGGCAGATAGGGAGAAATGTTCATGCTTATGTGGATGATATTGTGGTGAAATCAAGGAAGGAGGAGACGTTGATAGAGGACCTCAAGGAGACCTTTGACAACCTTCGAGCCTATAAAATGATGCTTAATCCGGAGAAGTGTGCTTTCGGTGTTCCGGCGGGCAAACTCCTTGGATTCTTGGTATCAAATAGACGAATAGAAGCCAATCCGGAGAAGATCAAGGCAATCACGTCTTTGACTAAACCGGCTTGCATCAATGATGTTCACCGTATCGCTGGACAGATCACAGCGTTGAGCCGGTTCATCAGTCGTCTGGGAGAGAATGCAATTCCGCTTTATCAGATGCTGAAAAAGACAGACCGGTTTATATGGAGTGATGAGGAAAACGCTGCGTTTGAGGATTTGAAGCGGCAACTGGCAGAGCCGCTGGTCCTTGTTGCCCCTGTTGATAATGAGCCATTGTTGTTATACATCGCTGCCAATGCACGGGCAGTCAGCGTGGCAATCGTGGTTGAGCGCAAGGAGGCAGGAAAGGAATATCTGGTTCAACGTCCAGTCTATTATGTCAGTGAAGTTCTCATTGAATCCAAGCAAAGGTACCCGCATTTGCAGAAGCTGGTATATGGTGTGTTCATGGCAAACCGGAAGTTGAAGCATTATTTCCAAGGCCACCCAATAACTGTTGTTAGTTCAGCACCATTGGGGGATATAATCCAGAACAGGGAAGCTACTGGCAGAGTGGCGAAGTGGGCCATTGAGCTTAGCCCACACGGATTGAAGTATGTGCCACGCACCGCTATCAAATCTCAAGCATTGGTGGATTTCATCAATGATTGTACAGAACTGCAAGCACCAGAGGAGAAGCCGGATCTTACATACTGGACGATTTACTTTGACGGTTCAAGGCAGTTAGAAGGCTCGGGGGCTGGAGTTGTGTTAACCTCCCCGCGAGGTGACAAGTTCTGTTATGTCCTTCGTCTAATGTTTCCTTGTACTAACAATGCAGCAGAATATGAGGCATTGCTTCAGGGCCTACGGATGGCTAAGGAGATGAACTTGAGCCGGGTCAAGTGTTTTGGTGATTCAGATTTAGTGGCACAGCAAGTATCCGGCAAGTGGGATTCAAAAGACCCTTTCATGGCAGCTTACAGACGAGAAGTTGAAGCAGTTGCAGGTTATTTCAAAGGGTATCAGGTGGATCACATAGACCGGCAAAGGAATGAAGCGAGTGATGCCCTAAGCCGGCTGGGTTCGCAACGTAAACCGGTACCACCGAATACTTTTTTGGATGAGCTGCACAATCCATCAGTTCAGGTACCATCGGAGGAATATCTAGCCGTTCCTGACCCGGAGGCGCAGCTAGTTGCAGCACTTCATGTTATTCCGGATTGGATGCTCCCATACTTGGCATATATAAGCCGTGGGGAGTTGCCGGACGACGAGACCGAAGCAAGACAGATAATCCGGCGCTCCAAATCCATGACAATTGCAAATGGAGAACTTCACCATCGCAGTGTTTCTGGAGCGTTTCAGCGGTGTGTGTCATCTGAGGAAGGTTGTGATATCCTTCGAGAGATCCATGAAGGGGATTGTGGTCATCATGCCAGTTCAAAATCCTTGGTGGCTAAAGCTTTTCGACATGGGTTCTATTGGCTGACAGCCCATGCTGATGCAGCGGATCTAGTCCGGAGATGCGAGGCTTGTCAAAAAATTTCACGACGTGCTCTTGTTCCGGCACAGGAGCTCCGGATGATACCGATTACTTGGCCGTTTGCAACTTGGGGGCTTGATATGGTTGGGCCCTTCAAACGATCCCAAGATAAAAAAACTCATCTGCTGGTGGCTGTGGATAAATTTACAAAATGGATTGAGGCAGAGCCTGTGAGCAAGTGTGATGCGGCAACGACGGTTAAATTCATCAAAAAGGTAATTTTCCGGTTTGGCTTTCCACACAGCATCATCACAGACAACGGCACCAATTTATCTAAAGGAGAGATGGAAGAGTTTTGTCAACGGGAGCATATTCGCCTAGATGTGTCTTCTGTAGCTCACCCTCAATCCAATGGTCAAGCTGAAAGGGCTAATCAGGAGATTTTGCGAGGTATCAAGCCCCGGCATATGACTCCCTTGCAAAGAACACCTGGGTGCTGGGTTGAGGAGTTACCTTCTGTCCTCTGGAGCATCAATACTACGCCGAACCGGTCCACATGTTATACACCTTTCTTCATGGTGTATGGTGCTGAAGCGGTCCTTCCAAGTGATATCCGTCATGATTCGCCACGGGTGACGGCTTATGTTGAAGCGGCCAATAAGCAGGCAAGACAGGACAGTTTGGATCGGCTGGATGAAGAGCGTGACATAGCAGCAGCACGGTCCGCGATTTATCAACAGGACTTGCGCAAATATCATAGCCGCCGGATCAAAACCAGGACGTTCCAGGAGGGAGATTTGGTACTCCGGCTCATCCAAGACCAAACAGACATGCACAAACTATCCCCGCCTTGGGAAGGGCCCTTTGTGGTCAGCAAGAATCTACACAACGGTTCATATTACCTGGTGGACGTTCGAGAGCACAAAGATTCACGAACATCAGAAGAAGAGACAAAAAGGCCGTGGAACATCGCTCTCCTGCGGCCCTACTATACTTGAGCCATGAGCTCTGCTGTATCCTATGTATATATTATGCTTAATGAATAAACCGGCGCCCTCGATAAACCGGGGGGTCAGCTCTTTTTTCCAATACAAGTGTCTTATGGTGATATCCATCTATAGTTTATATCATTTTCATTAAAGAAAATAAGATGCTTTGATCAGTTTATCTGGCTATGCAGGACAATTTTATAAGGGACCAAAGAAGGTTTGCCGCACAATGCAACTCCCATATAGGTACCCTGCTTCTACAGTCACTAACGGGCTACCTGTTCAAACATAGGTCGTATTCGAACCAAAGAGAACATAGCCATTTCTGTTCAAACATAGGTTGTATTCGAACCAAAGAGAACATAGCCGAATTCACAAGGGGCTACAGGGTCGTATTCGAATCCTAGCTCAACCCCTTGTGGTCCGGTTTACATGGTCGTATTCGAACCATCGGCCCTTTGGATCGTATTCAAATCCATTGATTGGCTCAAATCTCCACGGTCACAAGGGGGCTACATGGTCGTATTCGAATCCTAGCTCAACCCCTCGTGGTCCGGTTTACATGGTCGTATTCGAACCATCGACCCTTTGGATC
>LR738713.1:601964657-601990179 GCA_902687465.1 Secale cereale | reverse complement strand
GGTCGTATTCGAATCCTAGCTCAACCCCTTGTGGTCCGGTTTACATGGTCGTATTCGAACCATCGGCCCTTTGGATCGTATTCGAATCCATTGATTGGCTCAAATCTCCACGGTCACAAGGGGGCTACACGGTCGTATTCGAATCCTAGCTCAACCCCTTGTGGTCCGGTTTACATGGTCGTATTCGAACCATAAGCCCTTTGGATCGTATTCGAATCCATTGATTGGCTCAAAATTTTAAAGCCACTTGGAGCCACAAGATCGTATTCGAATCTTAGCTTAACCCCTTTGGTCCGGTTTTACTGATCGTATTCGAATCAGACGCCTTGATATAGAGCCTGGCAGCTCACAAAAAGCCTCGACTACATGATTTTATTTGCAAACCTGTGTTTTTTGTATTTTCCGTTCTCATGTGTTTCTATGGTTCTTTGATCCGAAATGGGACAACTTCAAGGTTGACCACATATCTTCAAAAGTCTGGACACAGAGCTCCAGCATTATTTAAACCGGTAGTTCTTGTAAACCCGGAATAATTGGGTACGCCTTAACGGAGCCAAGAGCTTCCTCGGAAATAACAATGTTCGCCGGATTAAGGATATCAAGCATACTTAATCACAGGTATGAAATTATTTCTGGTATACGCACACATTTGTTTGATATATTTTGTGAGCAATTTAATCGATCCGGTGATAAACCGCTAGGACATCTTTTAAGTGTTATCTATGCAGAAACAGATAGTACGCAAGATAAACCATATCAGACAAGATTCAAATTGGCAAACGTCAAAGCAAAGTTGGGACATCCGGATTAAAACAACAATGTTTTCAGCTATCCTATTACAAGGCATAGCAAGCCTGAACGGATAAAAGTTTTTCCATCAAAATTAGACTACAACTACAAAGATAAACTATGCGGCCTATGCTTCCTCCTGCTGCAACGGCTGAGGATCAACTTGTTCCGGAGCTTCTTCGTCTTCTTGAAGCGGCTGAAAGTCAGGGACGCACCAATCGATTTTTGTTAAAGCACGGAAATACATCTCTTCCGTAATAAGATCAGACGGATCAACATCTGGGTGACAGTGTGGGGGCGCACTGGTGGGATTAGATTTACGGTATCATAAACCGGTCGATCCACCCGCTCATTCTGTAAATCGTACGCTGGATGATACCTGGTCAAATCTGATTCAACAGCAAGTTTGCTGGCAAGAGGACGCATCTCCTTCGTCAAAGCATGAAGGTCTTTACCAGTGAAGGCCGATCCATCTTCTTTGGTGCTGGGATACCCGTTCAGAGCTTCTTCCGGATCGAAGTCTGGGACCCACGCTTTGGCTCTGGTGAGCGCTACAAGGGAACCGGCTTGGGCAGTAGACTTCTTCACTTCCTCCAAGCGTGCTGGCAAGATAGAAAGCTTCTCCAGAGTGCCTTGGATAGTGGTGGGGGCCGGTTTATTGAAAGACATTGCACTTATAATTTTCTGAGCGCCGGAATACAGCTGCTCAACCAAAGTATAAGAGGCCTTAAGTTTTTTCCGGAGATCATCCCCAAGATGGGTAGCGCCGTCCTGTATATGGTTATCACAATTAAACCAGAACGGATTAAAGGTTGCAGAAATGAAAGCATGTGCAGGTTAAGTATTTACCGAAGACGGCAGAAGTCATAAGTTCTATTTGCCGCTTTAAGCCGGTCAACTCTTCTGTCACCGGATTAAGAGCTTCCTCATCGTCCTTTGCTCTCTTTTCAAGAGCATTTTTCTGCACTTCCCAGGTTGCCCGTTCTGATTCAAAATATTTCTTCAATTGTTCAACAGTGGTTAAGCTCAGCGCCAGATCTTTTTTGGCCATGGTAGCAGCAGATTCAGTTTCAGCAAGTCTATTCCGGAGTTCAGTTATTTCTTCAGCTCTCCGGGTCAAGTCAGCCTGCAAAGGAAATCAAAAGGAATAAATGACAAAATTCAGACAAGTCTCAAGCACATAACCAAGTTATCCGCTTGACACTTGGGGGCTAATGAGGAATTGAAGTATCAAAGAGTGACAATTAAAGACAAGTCTCAAGCACACAAACAAGTTGTCTACTTGACACTTGGGGGCTAATGGGCAGTTCAAACATCGGAAGAAAGATTCAGACAAGTCCCAGGCACATAAACCGAGTTACGTCCCTGGTACTTGGGGGCTAATGTAAAATTATTTGCTCATAGTCGGAAGTACCGGTTCACCTTTTTAACATAGCTAAACCGGAACTTGGGGGTTACCATGATATAGACAGAAATACAAACAAAGGCAAAAGCAAAAGACAAATAAGATACCTCATATTTGTCCTTCATCATGTTGACCAAGCCCGCTTCATAGTCCCGACTGGTATGCTGCCGGTTCAAATACCCGGAATAAAGCTCATGGGCACTCAGCTCGGCGAAACTAGACAAGTCTGTACTCCATTTGCCCTTCTCTTGCTGGAGTTTCTCCGCTTTAGCAGTATGTTTAGCTAAAACAACGGGCTCAGCAGGAGCGGTATAACCTGTACCGGTTATTTGAATTTCCGGAGAAGCAGCGGCCGGTTGTGGAGTGGCAGTATGAACCGGACTAGCGGGAGCCGGACTAGTCCGAGGAGGGTTGGCCCGGGCAGGACTTGCCGGTTCATGGACATCTTCAGTGTTGGGATTCTCAGGAGTAGGGGTATAATTATGATCCATGGGAGCGGCATCTTCAAGCTGAACTATAGGCTCATTCTCCGGAGGGATGACTACATCCGGATTAACCGCCGGATCATCAGTGGCAGTCTCAGTAGCCGTCTTGTTGGCCTTTGCTCGTTTGCTAGGCTTAGGCTTGCTGAAAGGAATATGAAAAGAAATCAGAGTCACAAAAGCAAATACAAAAGTAAATCGGATGAGGTAAAGGTCTTACCCAGAGACGGTCTTCAGAGTTGGGAACTGTGTGGCGGTTGATTCGCCAGAAGATGATAAAGGAGTCTCCTGATAATTAGGATCAGACGGTTTAAGTGGTTTGTGTATAAGTCCGGCCTTGGGATGAAGAAGGTTTGGAGAAAGTAAAACCTCAGAGCGGCGCCTCCGAGCCGGAGTAAGATATATTCCGGAAGACTCGACTACCAGGCCACTATGGCGTGTAGCCCGGCGAGCTTCATGTTGTTGTTTCTTCAAAAGAAAATTGGGGTCCAGTTGAGAGTAAGGATGAGAAAACTGATATTTTTGGACTACCCGACGAATTTTTGGTGGAGGTGGTTCTGAATCTGAAGAAAGAGTGATTACCCCAGTTTCTGCCGCTTTATCCCCTTCAGCCAAATCTTGTGGAAAAGACACTATTAACATAAACCGGGATAAAAGTATAATGAAGCATATCAGGATTAACTCGTACCTCAGAGTCTGGATCATCTTCTTCAGCATGTGAACCGGATCCGGTAGCCGCCTTTTTCTTCTTAATAGCGTAAGTTTTTCGGCGCGGCTGTTTGCCTGACTTATCTTGAGGTTTCCTTTTCCATAAAGGATCGTCGGCCTGCGCAAAAGATGAGAGATAAATGGAAGATAATTTAAATGAACGGATTAGAAACAAACAGAAGAGATTAAGGCTTACCGCAGGAAGTTTATTCTTCTTATAATATGGAGCCAATCCGGTTTGGCTACATTCTTCCAAGGAGATGTTGAGCATTTTCTTGGCAAATTCAATAAATTCCGTTTCAGAAAGTGTTACATCAAAAAACCGTTGAGGATCATCCGGCTTTCCGGAATACTTATACATCAAACTGGAGCGCCGGCTCAGAGGGAGGATACTCCAGGCAAGCCAGCAACGCATAAAATCAACTCCAGTTAATCCATTGGCCATAAAGGCCTTGAGCTTGGCGAGTTGAGAAGCGAACCGGGGCCGTTCTGAGGAGCTAAGACGTTGGGGCAGAGGGTGATCTTCAGGAAGACGATGTTCGCGATAACCCGGCAGTGGGTTCTCTCCTTCAGGAGAAGTGTCGTGGCAATAGAACCAAGACTTATTCCAATCCTTGGGGTGTGTTTGGAGAGCGGCGTGAGGAAAGACCGCATCTCTTCTCTTTTGAATGCTAACCCCACCCAGTTCTTGATGAGGTCCGCCAGTAAACTCAGTTCGCCGGTTCAAATGGAAAAAATCCCGGAACAAGTCGACTGATGGCTCCTCTTGAAGATACACCTTGGAGAAAACTTGGAAATCGCAGATGTTTGATATGGAATTTGGACCTATGTCTTGAGGGTGAAGTTGAAAAGCGGCAAGCACGTCCCGGAAGAACTTTGAACCGGGAGGACTGAAGTCTCGGGCCATGTGGTCAAAGAAAACAATAACTTCCCCTTCTTTGGGAGTAGGGGGGCATTCATTTCCTGGAGCCCGCCATTTCAAAACTGATTGAGGGCCCAGAGTGCCAACTGCAGCAGCATTAGCTAAATCTTCTTCCGTAATGATGGAAGGGACCCAGTCGCAAGAAACAAACTGCTTGGCAGACATATTAGCAGAAGGAAAGTGCTGAAAAGGTGAAGCATAAAATCCGGATTATTCAAGTACAGAGTCATAAACCGGATTACATGTGCAAAATCACAGCGACGGTTTAGACAAGGGACTAATGGCATTGAGAACCCGGAAGCAAGCGTGAAACGAGCTGCTACCGGTTTATGACAACAAAAAAAGAAAGAAGCTAAACCGTCGGGTTCATGGTTGATACGTTGCAGAAAGTATGCATGATTGACTAAACCGGCGAGTATTTTACAGATCTATGAGGATGAAGAAACAGGTTTCTACAGAAAGCTAAAGTAAAAACGATCTAAGCCGGTAAGAAAAAGAGGAAATTTATGCAAGTCTATTACAGAAGAGCTGCGGGAGTCTTATATAGAGCAAATGGATCTAAGGGTGAACTGAGAAGTATAGATCTAAGCATAAAGTTACGGAGCAGGAGCAAGTTTCGAAGGTAAATCTAAGGTTAAAACTACTACGAGCATGGCGTATAGGATGAACAGCCGAAGCTTTTTAAGGTCTAATGGCGGAGGCATGGAAGAACCCTAAAGCTACAGATCTACAGCGAGGGAAAAAGAGTACCTGAGGCAGAAGGAAGCGGCGGCGAAGTTATCTGGTCGCGTTCAGGTTGATGCAGCGGCCGGACTTGTTGGTGACGGCGAGCTTGACGGACGACGGCGGAAGCTCGGGTTCGGGCGATAGAGGAAGAAGACGAGCGGCAGGAGCTTGAGGAGAGATTCTGCAGTATTTATAAAGGGGGAGATATGAAACGGCAAGCGCGGGATTTGAGGAAGTGAGAGATTGGATAAAGATTCCCCTGTCGCCTTGATTCTCCGGATGGCTTTTAAAGCAAAGGTAACAAACAGCTGTGCGCGATAAATGCGAAAGTGATGTCACGATCGAATCAAATGATTTCCAGGGATGACGTCATCGCCGGTTTACAAAAACTAAGAAGATACAAGAAAGAAGGTTATGCAAGATTGAGAAGACTGATATGAACAAGTTCAAATCATTCTGGGGCCTAATGTCAGGGATATTAATAGCAGGTGTAAACCGGCTAGAGTAAACCGGATTATGATAATATAGTTGTATAATTGTAAGCTCAGTAGAAGTTACGGCCCATGAAGGCTTAGGGCCCATGGGCAAAGTTCACGGTTTGTAAACCGTCCTATCATGTAAACTTGAGATACAAGGAAGAATTAGCAGAGACCGAGGCAGACACAAATATGAGCCGGCCTCGGGACTCTGTAAACCGGACCGGGCGTCACCTCTATATTAAGGGACGACCCGGCAACGGTTCAAGGACAAGAAACAACCCGCCAAGACGCAGGCAAGCGATCCGCTCCCTGTTCATCGACGCCCAAGCAATACCAAACCAAACTAGACGTAGGCTTTTACCTTCATCGAAGGGGCCGAACTAGTATAAACCCTCTGTGTCCTTTGTGTGCTTTTAACCCCTTCAAGTTAACCCGTGCGATGGTTCCATCACTAAGTCCGCTAAACCGGACATTTGCCGTGCTAATTCCACGACACCGGCCATGGACTAATTTCAGTTTAGGTTTTAGTTTAAGTACTAATTGCTGTCATCAGTTTAGTGAGCCACTAACATGTGGGGCCTAGCCCCTGTTAACTTTTAGTTTAGTGTTAAGCTCTTTTTAGCTAGCACCAGAGACACTGACATGAGGGACCCACTGGTCAGGTTTAACTTGGGCGCCCTGTTGACTTTCTGACGTCAGCATGATGTCATGCTGACGCAGTAACGGATTTTCTGGGATTATTTGATTTAAAAACAATTCAGGAAATTCCAGAAAATGCTTTAAGCTTCAAAACATCATATAAATTCAACAGTAGCTCAGATGGAAAAGAATTATATATGAAAATTGATCAGAAAAATCCAATCTTTCCAATAGCACTGGTTTCATGCATGTTTGAGCAAGTTAACTTTGATGTATATATTAAAACATGATAATGCACTTAAATAAATAATAGTTTGAGTTTCAATTTGAATCTTTGATTCAAATGGGCTCAAACCCTTCTGGTTATAGTTGCATTAGCCCAAAACACATGCATCTTGCCATATCATGAGCATGCATCATATTGTTGCATTTGTTTGCTTATTTATTGTACCGCCGATATTCTCCGTGTTAGGTCTTGCTCCCGAGGATACTTCTGCGTATCCAGCTGAAGAGCAGTACCCGACAACCACTCTGTCAGGCAAGCAATCATTGATCATTCCGATATAAACCCATCTTCTTGCTCCTGGTCTCTTTTACTGCATTAAGGCAACAGCGTGTGAACTGCTACTTGCTGCGGTAGTTGAACCCTATTCCCTTGCATGACCTGTCATTGCCACAGTAAATAGTTGAAACCCACTAGCATGTGTAGGACTTGATTGAGCCATGTGATGTGTGATCCACCATGCTATTTGTTTATGTTGCCTGCTATGCTTAGAGTTGTGTCAGGTCTGGTTCATCTGGGTGATGGATCAGAGTGAAATGATCATACCGGTAAAGAGAAGGAAGTGTGGAACGTGTTTGGTGAAGGTATCGATGAAAGGCCATGTAGGAGTACGTGGTGGGTTGTTTCATTGGAACCGTTCATAGGACCCGAGATCTGTATGTGTGGTTCAAGTTCCAGCTACTACCATGCATTGGGCCCGAAACCAATGGACCCTCTCGGCTTATTAATTACCCTCGATCTCTGTCTAGGAGTTGCAACTAGTTTCTGGTGTTTGTAGTTTACTGGTGGTCGTGCCCAGCGCTGACCCTCTGGGTTGGTTGTTATGCGACAGGTACGTGGCACGGTGTACCGGTTGCCCGTTTGGTGACTCGGGAACCCTGTACACATCGTTTGGGGCAGTGAGCGACACCCCGGTCGGATCTCCCCACGGATGGAACCCAAATAGGTGATAAACCTGGACGAGAGACTTGTGTAGTTTGTCAGGTCGTGGCCGACACCCTCGCTGGGCTTCCGCTTGAAGGTTGCTGAGTACATGTCGAGTAAACATCGTTAAGTGGTGGAAGCGTGTGTGAAGAAGTACACCCCTGCAGGGTTACCAATCTATTCGAATAGCCGTTGTTTGCGGTACAGACTGCTTGATTACTCTTACAGTTCATAGACAAGTTGATGGATACTACTAAAAGCCTCAAGACAAGTGTGAGTGCCGTGGATGGCCCTTCCGTAGGATGACGGAACAGGATCCTCGGTGGTGTATTGTCGTGGTGAGTAGAGGACTCGTGTACGTAGTAATATCTTGCAATCTGTGGAGAGTTGTAGTATAGGTTAGCCAAGAGTCAAAGCTGGCTTTCTGCTGTGAACTCCACTACCCCCTGTTGATAATGTTGCATGTATGATAGGTTCTGTTGTAAGACTTGTTGAGTACCTTTGTACTCATGTTTGCTTGATAACTGTTGCAGAGGAGAACCCTGCCCCTTCCGATGGGTTCTACATAGACGTTGACGTCGATGAGTAGCTTGCTACCCAGACGGAGATCTGGAGCTTGTGAAGGGCCTTGTAGATAGTCAGGCTACACAAAGCCTGTTTTATTTTCTAAGTTGTCTGTACTCAGACATGTAGCTTCCGCTTGTGCTTGTATGACTGTATGACTTGAGTGTTGGGTCATGTGACCCCTACCTGTATGGATATGTTATGTATGGCTCTTGGAGCCTCTTAAATAAAGTACTTTGAGTCATAGAGTTCTGTTGTGATGCAATGTTGTATTTGCACATATTGAGCATATTGTGTGTATGATTGAAATGCTTGGTATGTGTGGGATCCGACACCTAGTTGTTTTCCTTTGGTAGCCTATCTTACAGGGAAATGCCTCCTAGTGCTTCCAATGAGCCTTGGTAGCTTGCTACTGCTCGGAACACATAGGCTGGCCGGCATGTGTCCTTCTTCGTTCCTGTGTCTGTCCCTTAGGGGAAATGTCACGCGTTGTTCCTTTAAGTCCATGTAGCTTGCTACGACTTGGGTTCATGCGTTGATGACCGACACATTCGTTGTTGGGTCATGGATGCCTGTCTCTGTAATTTAGTGCCATTTTTGGTTTATAACTAGCAATGTCGGCCCGGGTTCTCTGTCATATGGATGCTAGCACCGTCACATACGTGTGCCAAAATGCGCAAACGGTCCCGGGCCAGGTAAGGTGGCACCCGTGGGGATACCGTGCGTGAGGCCGCAAAGTGATATGACGTGTTACAGCTAGATCGGTGTGACTTAGGATCGGGGTCCTGACAATATGCAAGCTCAAAACAATGTTGTATCTGCGCTCCAGACACAAGTCCATTCCCTAACAGAGACCCTTTTTGAAAAAAGGAGAGACATTGTTCGATGTTGTCTAGATATGCATGGTTTTGAAACCAGACTATCATACATTTGCTATGTTGTTCAGGAGCCTAGGAGAACTAAAGGCGAAGGTTATGTTGCTCCATCGGAAAATACAGCATGAAAACGTAACAGTCAGGTCAAATGAACTGAGCTTCTGAACTTCTGGTGGTGTATTTATCTCCTAGACTGTTAACTTTTATGACAACCTTCCTTTTGTTTTATAGTTGTAATTTGTTTTGGTGCAATAAAAAATTTGTTCTTAACGTGCAGCCACCGGCAGAAGAAACAACAAGCCATTTTTGTATAGTGTAGGGTGTTCCGTATATTTGCACTGGTGCCGAACTTTGACGCCCACCGGCTGTAGTTAACATGGGCCTCCTATGGGCCGTAGAAACAATGGGCCATCTAAGGGCCGTAGAAACAATGAGCCCTCTTTCTTTCAAAAAAAACAATGAACCTTCTACGTGGCATAGAAACAATGGGCCTTATACGGCGTGTAGATACAATGGGCCTTCTATGGGTCGTATCATCAATGGGCCTTCTACGGTCCGTATGATCGGTTGGCCAAACATGGCCCAATAAAATACCACATTATGGTCGTAAAAGGACTAGAGTTGAAATCGTCCGTTCATGGGTGACCATAACGGGCCGTCGTCAATCGGCCGTATTTTGATAACGCTATGAAAGCGACCCAATGTACTAACGGGCCACAAACGGGCCGACTATAACCACGAGCCGAATTTGGCCCACAAGCAGAAAATAACATTAACGGGCCGTAAGTAAACGAATGTGGAAATGAGCCCTAGAATAAATGGGCCCTGAGAAGGCCGAAAGATAACATGGGCTGGAAAAGGCCCAACGGAATAATGGGTCGTTAATGGGTATATATTGATACACTGTTCATTATGGGCCAGTTTCACCAGGTGTCGTTAATGGGTATAAAGTGATACACTGTTCATTACGGGTCAGCTTTACCACGGGCCATTAATGGGCCGAGAGTAATAAGGGCCTCATATGGACCGAAAGACGTCATGGGCCACACATGGGCCTGAAGTTAAAACGGGCTTTGTCTAAAAAAAGTTAAAACGGGCTGGAATTATATTGGAAGGCGCAGATGAAGCTACTGGGTCTAATTTGGATAGGCCGTAAATGGGCCCTGGGTTAGCGGGCTGTAAATGTGCTATATACGCACAGGCCGTTAATAGGCTTGCCATGGGCCGCCCGCCACCTTTTGACCAAGTCAAACAACCGGCCTTTTCACAGGAATTGTCCTCTGTTGGGCCGTGCCATGTGTCGACGTATCATAGGCGCTTTGGGTCCAATGAGTGGATGACATCTGTCCCAACGGTGAGCCGACACATGTCTCCTCCAGCCAATGATGATTTTACACATGGAAAATCCCCATTGGTCGGGGGAGTTAATGGGTTATCAGATCCAAAACCGGACCCGATAGCTTAACGGCATTCCGTTACGGTGGATGCCACGTGTCGGCGACCCGTGACGAAAGCACTTGTGTGACGCGCGATTTATCGTCATGGAAGTGGACACTTCCGTGATGATAATTTTGGTAATGTCACGGAACACTTCTACGACAGCACACGTATGACTATCTTGATTCTGTCATAAATTTGTCATGGATGTACATGCATGAAAGAAAATGGACCTACTGAGACAAAGACGTATCATCATAGAAGTGTATTTTTTTAGTGCATCCACCAGCCGGTCACCAACAACGTATGGAGAAGATCCACGGTGCCATGCCGTAGGCCGGCATCATGGACCATCTGGCACAGCCACTGGCTGCTCGCGCGCATCGCCGCCATGGGTCTGGAGTGGGCACTGTTACGCTCATTAGTGTAGGTGCTTAGGCAAATGCTTTGGTGCGTACGATGTGGTAGATGCATTGGAATGGAGGGGCGCCTTTATATTAGTGCAAACTGCGTTGCATTCACATCATGCTGCGTCATTTCCCGGTCCTCCCATTACTTCCCTCATGCATTCACACGATGCTAATTGAAGGAGGATGCATCATTGGCCGTTCAACATTTCGGGAACCGCTACCCTCTCCCTTGTCTTCATTAAAGCCGTATCGGGAACTGCGTCGCCCGCTGTCAAATCGAATAGTACTGCGTCGCCCGCTGCATGCCTGGCTAAACACCCCTTCCTCGCCTCCATATATTCTTAATTACTGAATTTTAGTTGCAAAAATTAGATACTGCTAGTGATTTTTAGCTTCATATTTTGACAAATCGCAGTGTTACAAGGTTGGCAAATGGCAATGTTACTAGATCAACAAATGTCAATCTTTCTAGGTTGACAAATGGCAACATACCCAATATGACAGATGCCAATCTTACCAAATTGTTTGTAAGTGGTTCACACGGGTCATCCAAAAGAACCGTTTATGTTCAAGAGATGCACAAATCCTGCTCCCACTTTGCCACATCATGTTGATGCCGCTCCATGATAGCATGTCAAGTTTCATGTTGATGTCGCTCCATGACAGCATGCCAAGTTTCATGAATTTCAGACGAGTTTTGGATTTACTAAAATTTAAAAACCAGGTATCTCAATGTTTGCGGCCGAGTGACGGTGGCAGGGTGCTTGACATTCACTCCCATTTCTTTCATGGGACCTAAGCATGCACCCAAGGACAAAGATTTGATTTTCAACCAATTTATATGCACGGGAGCATGTGCATGTAGTTCAAATTTGAATTATGCATCTAAATGCATTGAAAACTCAGTTAATGCATGAAAATATCCAAACGAACCCCGAAAAATCACAAAAAATAACACAACACTCCTGTTGTTCTATGTCGACACGAGAAAAAAATTTGAAAGCAATAAGAGGCAATGGATATCGTTTCGCCCCCAAAGATGGGGAGGTCCCTACCAAAACCATCATGCTTGTTGTTAGAAGCTCCGGTCTATGATAAGCATATACCCAAACCTGCCCTGAATGGGACAAAATTTGTACCACGGCATGTTGATGCTGCCCCATGATAGCATGCCAAGTTTCATGAATTTCAGTTGAGTTTTGGATTTACTGGAATTTAAAAACCAGGCATCTGAATGTTTTGCCGGTAATCAACGGTTCCATGGTGTTTGAAATTCATACCCATTTCTTACATGGGACCTAAGAATGCACCCAAGGACAAAGATTTGATTTTTCAACTAATTTATATGCATTGGAGCATGCACGTGTAGTTCAAATTTGAATTATGCACATAAATGCATTGAAAACTCACTTAATGCATAAAAATGTCCAAACGAACCCCGAAAAATCACAAAAATTCACACAACACTCATGTTGTTCTATATTGACACGAGAAAAAAACTTGAAAGCAATAAGATACAATGGATATCATTTCGTCCCCAAAGGTGGGACGTTCCCTACCGAAAACCTTCATGTTTGTTGTGAGAAGCTGTGGTTTGTGAGAAGCATATACCCCAACGTTCCCCAAATGGGACAAAATTTGTACCACAGCATGTTGATGCCGCTCCATGATAGCATGCCAAGTTTCATGAATTTCAGACGAGTTTCGAATTTACTAGAATATAAAAACCAGGCATCTCAATGTTTTACTGGTAATCAACGGTGCCATGGTGTTTGAATTTCATTCCCATTTCTTGCATGGGACCTAAGCATGCATCCAAGGACAAAGATTTGATTTTTCAACGAATTTATATGCATTGGAGCATGCGCGTGTAGTTCAAATTTGAATTATGCACATAAATGCATTGAAAACTCACTTAATGCATAACAATGTCCAAACGAACCCCAAAATTCACAAAAATTCACACAACACTCATGTTGTTCTATGTTGACATGAGAAAAAAAACTAGAAAGCAATAAGATGCAATGGATATCGTCTCGTCCCCAAAGGTGGGACATTCCCTACTGAAAACGATCATGTTTGTTGTGAGAAGCTCCTGTTTGTGAGAAGCATATACCCCAACCTTCCCCAAATGGGACAAAATTAGTACCACGGCATGTTGATGCCGCTCCATGATAGCATGCCAAGTTTCATGAATTTCATATGAGTTTTGGATTTACTAGAATTTAAAAACCAGGCATCTCAATGTTTTGCTGGCAATCAACGATGCCATGGTGTTTGAAATTCATTCCCATTTCTTGGATGGGACCTAAGCATGCACCCAAGGACAAATATTTGATTTTTTCAACGAATTTATATGCACTAGAGCATGCGCATGTAGTTCAAATTTGAATTATGCAGATAAATGCATTGAGAACTCACTTAATGCATAAAAATGTCCAAATGAACCCCGAAAAATCACAAAAATTCACATAACACTCCTGTTGTTCTATGTTGACACGAGACAAAAACTTGAAAGCAATAAGAGGCAATGCATATCGTTTCGTCCCCAAAGGTGGGACGTTCCCTACCGAAAACCATCATGCTTGTTGTCAGAAGCTCCAGTTTGTGAGAAGCATATACCCAAACCTTCACCAAATGAGACAAAATTTGTACCACGGCATCTTGATGCCCCTCCATGATAACATGCCAAGTTTCATGCATTTCAGATGAGTTTTGGATTTAATAGAATTTAAAAACCAGACATCTAAATGTTTTGCCGACAATCAATGGTGCCATGGTGTTTGAAATTCATTCCCATTTCTTTCATGGGACCTAAGCATGCACCCAAGGACAAAGATTTGATTTTTCAATGAATTTATATGCCCTGGAACATGCGCATGTAGTTCAAATTTGAATTATGCACATAAATGCATTGAAAACTCACTTAATGCTTAAAAATGTCCAAACGAACCAAGAATAATTCCAATTCTTTTATGATCACTGCAGATAAAAGGTCTAGCAATTCAAACATCCATGGCCGCTGTGACCGCATAATGTAATTCAAATAAAGAAAAAAAGTCAAGTAGATCCCACACAATTTATTATAACCAACAGTGTGAGATGCAGCACAAAATATATTTGGACCGTGTCTGAATAAGGGACCATGTCTGATGACCCTTTGTGCGCTAGTTTTTTGTGTGAAGCGATTCCAAATTTTCGGCTTCCGCGGAAATATCTACCTCTCTGCCCATCCCCCTTACCAAAATCCACATTTCCCCTCTTTCCGCCTTCCTTTCCAAGTTGAAACCTTTACTCCTTGCTTGTGGTGCCGCCGCCTCCTCGCCGGCGACCCTCCTTCACGCTACTCGACCTCGCCCCCACCGTCGGTGCGAGCGCGACACATTCCACCCAAAACACCGACCCCTCCACCAAATAAGCGCCGGCCTAAGCCAAGGTGCACGCAGTGTAGGCAGGACCTCAAGGAGCATTTGGCAGCGGAGAAGCAAATCGTGGCCGCACGCGCGGATGAGGTAGCGATGGCTGCCATTCGTGCCGACCCCCAGATCTTGGAGGAGCACCTCACCGTCAAGGCCACCGTTGGCGCCTCGCGCGCCGACGCCGTGACGCGGTTGGCTGCTTTAAATGATAGTTTGTGGCGTTTTCTCGAGGCCACCGTCGGGGCCTTTGACGAAGACTACGAGGTGTTTTCTCAGCGTGCACGTGCTTACCTCATCTCGAGAGCCAGATGGTTGGTGCCCGGAGCGGCTCAGGCAACTCACCACCACAACGAGGGCACCCATGCTACTTCTCGAGCTTGCATTGTATTCCCTCGAAGAGGAAAGGGTGATGCAGCACAGTAGCGTAAGTATTTCCCTCAGTTTTTGAGAACCAAGGTATCAATCTAGTAGGAGACCATACGCGTGTCCCTCGCACCTACACAAACAAATAAGAATTTCGCAGTGAATGCGATAAGGGGTTGTCAATCCGTTTACGGTCACTTATGAAAGTGAGATCTGATAGATAAGATAGTATAATATTTTTGGTATTTTTGGTATAAGAACGGAAAGTAAATAAAGCAAAGCAAAGTAGATGGAAGATTAATATGTTGAGAATGGACCCGGGGGCCATAGGTTTCACTAGTGGCTTCTCTCATGATAGTAGAATTCTACGGTGGGTGGACAAATTACTATCGAGCAATTGATAGAAAAGCGAATAGTTATGAGAAAATCTAGGCATGATCATTATATATAGGCATCACGTTCGTAAAGAGTAGACCGAAACGATTCTGCATCTACTACTATTACTCCACACATCGACCTCTATCCAGCATACATCTAGAGTATTAAGTTCATAAGAACAGAGTAATGCTTTAAGCAAGATGACGCGATGTAGAGGGATAAACTCAAGCAATATTATATAAACCCCATCTTTTTATCCTCGATGGCAACAATACAATACGTGCCTTGATGCCCCTGCTGTCACTAGGAAAGGACACCGCATGATTGAACCCAAAGCCAATCACTTCTCCCGTTGCAAGAAATATAGATCTAGTAGGCCAAACCAAAGCAATAATTCGAAGAGACTTGCAAGGATATTATAATCATACATAAAAGATTTCAGAAAAGAATCAAATATTGTTCATAGCTAATCTTGATCATAAACCCACAATTCATCGGATCTCGACAAACACAACGCAAAAAGATTACATCGAATATATCTCCTCGAAGATCGAGGATAACTTTGTATTGAGATCCAAAAAGAGAGAATAAGCCATCTAGCTAATAACTATGGACCCAAAGGTCTGTGGTTAACTACTCACAACTCATTGGTGAGGCTATGGTGTTGACGTAGAAGCACTCAATGGTAGACCCCCCCTCCGGCGGAGCTCAAGAACAGGCCCCAAGATGGGATCTCACGGGAACAGAAGGTTGCGGCAGTGGAATTAGGGTTTCGTCTATTGCCTCGATGTTTTCAGGATACGTGGACTTATATAGGAGGAAGAAGTACGTCGGTGGAGCAACGTGGGGCCCACGAGGGTGGGGGCGCGCCTGCCTCCCCTGGGCATGCCCTGCCCCCTCGTGGGCACCTCGTTTCTTCTCTGACTTGGCCCTCAAGTCTCTCGTGAAGATACGGTTCCAAAAATAACTCTCTCGAAGGTTTGATTCCGTTTGGACTCCGTTTGATATTCCTTTTTTGCGAAACACTGAAATAGGCAAAAAACAGCAATTTGCACTGGCCTTGGGTTAGTAGGTTTGTCCCAAAAAAAATATAAAAGTGTATAATAAAGCCCATTAAACATCCAAAACAAAATATATAATATCATGGAACAATCAAAATTATAGATACGTTGGAGACGTATCAAGCATCCCCAAGTTTAATTCCTGCTCGTCCTTGAGTAGGTAAATGATTAAAACAGAATTTTTGATGTGGAATGCTAACCAACATAATTCTCAATGTAATTTTCTTTATTGTGGCATGCATGTTCAGATCCCAAAGATTCAAGATAAAAGTTCATATTGACATAAGAATAATAATACCTCAAGCATACTAACAAAGTAATCGTGTCTTCTCAAAATAAGATGGCCAAAGAAAGTTATCCCTACAAAATCATATAGTCTGGCTATGCTCCCTCTTCATCACACAAAATATTCATATCATGCACAACCCCGGTTTCAGCCAAGCAATTGTTTCACACTAAAAAAAATTCAAACTATTTCAACTTTCACGCAATACATGAGCGTGAGCCATGGATATAGCACTATAGGTGGAATAGAGTGGTGGTTGTGGAGAAGACAAAAGGAGAAGATAGTCTCACATCAACTAGGCGTATCAATGGGCTATAGAGATGCCCATCAATAGATATTGATGTGAGTGAGTAGGGATTGCCATGCAACGGATGCACTAGAGCTATAAGTGTATGAAAGCTCAACAAAAGAAACTAAGTGGGTGTGTATCCAACTTGCTTGCTCATGAAGACCTAGGGCATTTGAGGAAGCCCATCATTGGATTATACGAGCCAAGTTCTATAATGAAAATTTCCACTAGTATATGAAGGTGACAAAACAAGAGACTCTCTATCATGAAGATCATGGTGCTACTTTGAAGCACAAGTGTGGAAAAAGGATAGTAACATTGTCCCTTCTCTCTTTTTCTCTCATTTCTTCTTTTCCTTTTTTTTTCTTTTGGGCCTTCTCATTTTTTATTTTTTATGGCCTCATTTTTTTTGATTTTTTTTCTTTTTTGTCCGGAGTCTCATCCCGACTTGTGGGGGAATCATAGTCTCCAACATCCTTTCCTCACTGGGACAATGCTCTTCTAATGATGATCATCATACTTTTATTTACTTACAACTCAAAGCTAGAACAAAATATGACTTTATGTGAATGATAATGATGAAGCATGTCATATGCACGAACCGGTGGAAAGTTGCATGGCAATATATCTCGGAATGGCTATGGAAATGCCATGATAGGTAGGTTTGGTGGCTGTTTTGAGGAAGTTATATGGTGGGTGTATGGTACCGGCGAAAGTTGCTCGGTACAAGACAGGCTAGCAATGGTGGAAGGGCGAGAGTGCGTATAGTCCATGGACTCAACATATATCATAAAGAACTTATATACTTATTGCAAAAATGTATGATTCATCAAAACAAAGTATTCAACGCATGCTCCTAGGGGAAGGGTTGGTAGGAGTTAACCATCACGCTATCCCAACCTCCACACAAAGGATGACACTCAATAAATAAATCATGCTCCAACTTCATCACATAATGGTTCACCATACGTGCATGCTACAGGAATCACAAAATTTAACACAAGTGTTTCTAAAATTCACAATTACTCCACTAGCATGACTCTAATATCACCATCCTCATATCTCAAAACAATCATCAAGTATCAAACTTCTCATCATATTCAATGCACTTATATGAAAGTTTTTACTATACTCATCTTGGATGCCTATCATATTAGGACTAGTTTTATAACGAAAGCACATTACCATGCTGTTCTAGAAGCCTCTCAAAAAGATAGAAGTGAAGCATGAGAGATCAATAATTTCTACAAATAAAACCACCACCGTGGTCTTAAAGATATAAGTGAAGCACTAGAGCAAAACTATTTAGCTCAAAAGATATAAGTGAAGCACATAGAGTATTCTAATAAATTCTAAATTATATTTATCTCTCTTAAAAGGTGTGTCCAGCAAGGATGATTGTGGCAAACTAAAAAGCAAATATTCAAATTATACATGGCGCTCCAAGCAAAACACATATCATGTGGTGAATAAAATGATAGTCCCGAGTATAGTTACTGATAGATGAAGACGAAAGAGGGGATGCCTTCCCGGGGCATCCCCAAGATTAGGCTTTTGGTTGTCCTTAAATTTTAGCTTGGGGTGCCTTGGGAATCCCCAAGCTTAGGTTCTTGCCACTCTTTGTTCCATAGTCCATCAAAGCCATACTCAAAACTTGAAAACTTCACAACACAAAACTTAGCTTGGGGTGGAGGAATAATTATTTTCCATGTAATAAGGAGGCACTTCCTTGCGGCTGCTGTGGACCCAGCTGTCAGCCTCTCCACGTACAGTATTCTTCCGATGGAAGTCGTTACTTGACCACGTTGGCCACGCCGCGCCAAGAGCACCAGGGCGGTGGACGACGGCGAGGCCTAGGAAGGGAACGACACGAAGGCAGGGAAGACTCGGCAGTTGTTTCCCACACGGAGGGGAGTACGACTGTACAAGGTTTTACGGGTTCGTCTGCCATCGACGGATAATAACAATAGGTGTGGGTGAGTAGAGGGATGGCTAGCCCAGCGACGGGAGTATGGTGGGGCGGTGAGGCCTGCGCGGCAGCACAGCTGGTCGCGGGGAGGAGGGAGCAGGTAGTCCCACCGGCGCTTGTTTGAGCAGCTGGAGCGGGAAAAGCAGAGATTGAAGAAGCACGACGGCCGTTGGATGGACATCCAACAGTCACTGCTTGTGCGTCAACATTTTTTTAGGAAAGCCTCAAATCTGTGGAAAACGTCATACAACCCATCTGCCATTATATCTAATAATTTACAGCCCATTTGCTAATTCTTAAGATTTTTTTGGAGCCCATATTCTTTTTGTTAGCATTACAGCCCATATTGTGGCCACGGTTAAAAAATTATACGAAATTTTGCATATTTCGGTGCGGTCCGAACTGTTTTCAATCCCGAAATTTCGAGACACATTCAAATTGATTGCAAAAATAAATGTATATCAACATAAAATCAAACAAATTGTCCACGCATAAAAATCAATGCAATTTAAAATCTCGAAATGAAAAAAACAAATTTGAAAATAATTGTCGGTTTGATGTGTTTAAAAAATGTACAGCCCATTTCTCATTACTGATAGGCTATTTTCTTGGCCAGCCGAATGAAGCTCTCCTCGTCTTGAAAGATTTGCAGCCCAACAGGCATGACAAAGTGACTTACTTGGAAAATCACAAAAAAAACTGGGCTGTGGCCGTGGACCCAGCTGTCAGCCTCTCCACCTACAGTACTCTTCCGATGGAAGTCGGTCGTTGACCACATTGACCACGCTGCACCAAGAGCACCATGGCGATGGACGACGGCGAGGCCTAGGAAGGGGACGACGCAGAGCCGGGGAAGACGTGATAGTGGATGCCCACGCGGAGAGGAGTACGAGTGTTCACTGGTTTGGCTGTGGTGTGAGGCTGGCGTCGCCGCAGAATAACAGGGGGTGTGGGTGAGTAGAGGGATGCCCTGGCCAGCGGTGGGAGTAGTAGGGGGCGGTGAGGCCTCCATGGCATCACAGCCGACCACGGGAGGTAGGAGCACGTGACACGACCGGCGCTGGTTTGGGCGGCTGGAGCAAGAAGACTAGAGGTTGAAGAAGCACTACTGCCGTTGGATGAACATCCTACGGTAACTAGAGCTAGAATCGTTCATATTGACTAAGTTGACAAAGCCCTCCATCCCCGTTAACTTGGTAGGCCCACAAGTTAGCCTCGCACGATGCTGGGTTCCAGTTGGCAGGGGAAGTATTCTTTTCCTTTTGTTTGTAATAAGGAGGCACTTCCTTGCGTGCGAAGATAGCTGGTGGGTCCGACCTGTCAGCGGGGGGCATGTTTTTTTTTTGCGAAATACATAGGCCCTTCCGATGGGTCCCAGATGTCAGGTGGAGAAATCAAAGACTAGAGAAGACATACAAAACAAGCTAGTGTACCAGTAAAGAGACATTGCTGAGTTTTAGAAAAGAAGAGACGTGCTCCTGTAGCTGGTTCGAATCCAAACCTACACTATAAGTATATATGGTGTTATGCTACTATGCAAGTAATGAAACTGACATATTCAACGTTCGCTTCTCCTCTTCTCTACTTACTCTGCCTAGCATCAGAAGCTCTGGCCGCAGCAACCATGTCCGCTGGCTGCTCGTCCACCTACTCTTCAGCAGGCAACAACAAAATATGCGCCAAGTTGCCACCCAGACCATCGCCTGTGGGTCTCCTCACACCCCCACTGGCACGCGCCCCGCAGCGGGTTGCTCATCGCAACCCGCTGCCGTTGGTGTGGTGCCACTACTGCAAATCACGCAGAGTCATTCGGAACGTCTCAACCAGAATCCTAAACCCTGGCCGAGTCTTCTACAAATGCCCGAATCATGGGGTAATACTATGTTTAAGTGTTGTTCTGCTGCTTTCAGTTGCTGATTTTTTAATAGTTTGGTTGATGATCTTCAATTTGATTCATGTAGAAAAGGGAAGATTTGTGTGATTTGTATTTATGGGAAGTTGCTGATGTGGGGGAGTGCAACTACACCGATTATTTGGTTAGCTGAGGAATCCCAATACCAGCAGGTTGGTGTGTTGGACAAGTAACTGAAGGAACTACAGAAGAGGAAGATGCAGAGCAGATGGTTAAAGATGCTGTTCCTCTGATCATGGCCAAGCAACAACTGCTGAACGGCCTTCACAGCAATGAGGAGATGAAAGAGCTTGTGAAGATAATAGGCAAAATCGATGTGCTTTATAGGATGACTGTATCTTTATTTGCAGTGTATGTAGCACTCATGATGTATTCAGTGGCTATGACATGAGCACTTTGCTGAAACTAGTAATAAATGAAACTTGTGTAGCAGGCTGGGCGTAGTGTTGTGAACATCTAATGATTTCTATTAACGAAAATCAGGGTGTATCCACTTTTGCTCATAAATAAATAAATACCAGAGGCCCTTTTGGTAATAAATATAGAAATTAGCAGAGGCCCTGTCGCGTCATCTTTGTTATCATTCAAAGTCGTCGAGCAAATTGCAGTTCAACATCAAACTATGTCATCAAATTCAAGTTTCACAGCCAAATATGAGTACAACTAAACAACAATGTCATCATGTTTTAGTCATCATACAAGCACCAAACACAAATCAGCATACATAACAAGTGATGTTCTCATAGGAAAATACTAAACAACATGTTCATCAGGTTTCAGTTATCATAGCAAACACAATTTCACATAGTAGATAAAAAACGTCTTCTGACAGGCAAAATACGACAGAAGCAATGGAATCATCATCCGCAGCAACAGCGTCAACATCTTCGCCATGTGTATCAGTCTGAATCGTAATTCCCCACGGTGTCATCTTCGTCTTCGTCCTCAACGTCCTCGAACGTTGGATTCTTCTTGATCAACTCTTGTATGTCCACAACACGACATGCAATCTTTTCACCGGTGTTATTGACGTGATGGTTCTCAAAGATATTAGGAACATCTGTCTTATCTTGTACATCAAGAGCAGTGTAAGCATCATCTTGTTGTGCAACTTCATTAAACGAATTCCTCTGCTTAAACCTTTGCAATACTCTCCAGTCATCGCTACGTGGAAATGTGTCTTCCATGAAAAATATTTGTGTTGCTTGATTTGCCAAAATAAAAGGCTCGTTGGTCTGGTACGCCGCCTTGACATTGATGGATTTGAAATAGTCATCAACTCTGGGTTTTGCGATCCTGGAAAACAGGTTATACCAACGACAACACAACAGAGCCACACATCGATGATCCTCGAAACTGGAGATATACTGCAACTGAACAATGTCTGTTATGTTAGCATACATTTCAGTTGTCTCTTTATCATATGTATCCGTGCTCATGATGGCACTGTTTTGTGTCTTCCTGCCTTCGTCTCGTGCAAGGGTGTTGTAGCACACATCTCCAAGAACGAAGGATTCATAATGTCTTACCGGAGTATCAGGACCCATTGCTAGTGAGTAAAGGGCATCATCAACTGCCTGTCCATCCCCCCGCATCTTCTTAACCTATGGTTAGAAAATAGACAAGCTTATCATCTTATGTACTCAATATATTAAAAAACTCATAGTGCAATTCAAAAGCTTACATGGCTCTTGAATCATTTTCCAAATGCTGCCATAACCAGTTTGTCAATATTTCTTGGATTTTCCGGCGGTAACTCCTATTTGTAGATGCTGCACAACATAGCGATCGCATCAAACATCGAAATATATGAGAATGTGCTGCATGTTTAGTAGATTACGATGTATAAGCTGTAGTACTTAGAACTTACTTGATATAAGGTAGTATCTCAGGACAGTTATTCAACACGTACCAAACCATTTTTTCCAAATATTTAGGTTTGTCCTCTTGTCGACTCTTCCATGTAACTCGAACAGAATAATTGAAAACATTGAACCGGGGATTGTCTTCATCCACCTCTTTGCTAAGATGATCAGCTGTTTCAATGTATTTTGAGCAGAATGTCAACGCTTATGTAGCAATGTAGGCCTCTGCAATGGAACCCTCGGGTCTAGCTCTGTTCCTAACATAGCCCTTGAAAGTGCCTAGCTGCCTTTCAATAGGGTACATCCATCCATACTATACTGGACCCTCTAAGTAGTGCCTCATCAGGTAGATGAACAGCCAAATGCACCATCACATCAAAGAAGGCTGGAGGATATATCTTATCAAGGTCGCATAGGATAGTTGGTATCTTGTCTCTAAGACGCTCTAAAGCATATATCCTGATATTTCTACTGCATAGTTCCCTGAAGAATTGTCCCAACTATGCAACTGCTCTGTATAAGTCAGGGCAGCCCAATCCTCTAAGGATAATAGGTAAAACCCTTTGAAGTAGGACGTGGCAGTCATGAGTTTTCAACCCTTGTACCTTGTTTCCATCTACACTGACTCTCCTTTCAGGGTTGGAAGCAAATCCATGTGGGAATCTCACACGTGACAGGACCTCGCAGAATTCTTTTCTTTTTACCTTGTCCAAGATGTACACAGCCGGTTCCATATCCCGTGGTTTACCTTCATCTTGCACCTGCAAATCATGTCTGATACCCAGGTGTGTCAAATCAATCCTAGATTTTAAGGTATCTTTCGTCTTTCCTTCAATATTAAGAAGTGTGCCGATAATGCTGTCACATATATTTTTCTCGATGTGCATCAAATCAAGATTATGTCGCAGATCCAAATCTTTCCAATGCTCCAAGTCCCACAAAGTGGGCCTGCGGGGTAAACAATAATCTCTCTTCTGCCCTGCCACGCTTCCTTTTCCCGTTACCATTATCAGGATGGTTTCCTGGTGTAATATGCCTGACCTTCTCTAATTCCACTTGCAACTCATCTGCGGTGAGCCTCTTTGGTGCATCACGGTTTTCATGGTTTGCATTGAACACATGTCTTCGGTAGTTCCTAGGTTGCGGCATGTCCTTGGCAAGGAAACGACAGTCTCCAATGTAACAGATCTTGCTAAGTATTGCGTGTGACAGCGGATTCCTGTCACAGCGAACACATGCATTGTAACCATGTGTCGTTCGCCCTGCCATAGTGCCCAAAGCCGGATAATCATGGATGCACCAAATTATAACAGCACGCAGAAAGAAATCAGCTGGTGGGCTGCTATATATGTCGCGAGTGAGAACACCCCTCCATAGCTGTTAAAGTTCCTCCACAAGATGCTCCATGAACAAATCAAACTCCTTTCCAGGACTTTTTGGATCTGGGATGAGCAAGGCCATCATGTAGTTTGATTCTTTGGTGCACACATTTGGAGGCATGTTGTAAGAGATAACAAGCACTGGCCACATGGTATATGTGGCGCTCTGGTGGCCAAATGGGTTAAATCCCTCTAAAGCTAAGCCAAGTCTAATGTTTCTCGGGTCAGCAGCAAACTTTTCGTGCTTCCGATTGAAGCTTTTCCACTAACTACCATGTGATGGATGACTCATTACATTCTGATCTCTGTACTCCTGGTTCCTAGAATGCCGCAGTACATCCTCTCTTGTTTCAGCAGCATGAAACAACCTCTGCAATAGGGTGTAATTGGAAAATGTCTCAGAACATTATGAGGAATCCTCTTCACAGCATCGCCATCTTTCCACCTTGATGATTTGCATTTCGGGCATTCACTTAAGTTGGCATAATCCTTCCGGAACATAACACAATTATTCTTACAAACATGGATCATATCATATCCAATTCCAACTGCACGAAGGAAATTCTTCATATTACTGTAGGTGTGTGGCAGCTCAGACGCATCTGGGAAAGTTTTGCGGAAAGCAGCCAACATCGCATCGAATGATTTGTTGGTCATCCGCTCAGATGTCTTCACCTGAAGAAAGGTGATCATAGCCGAGAATACTGACAGCTTATTTCCTGGGGTGACAGCCACGTTGCATTGTTCCAACATGTGGGCCCACCGTTTTTCTTCTGCAGGTGAAAGTTCACGGAATGCACGAGCATTTCTTAGCATTGTTTCAATGTTGGTCAAACTCACTGGCTCCTCCACCACCTCCTCATCCTCTTCCTCCTGAACATCAGGTAGATCAAGATGGTGATCTGCTGCTTCCACGTAGTCAATAACATTGACGTTCACAGCTTCACCATGATGAACCCACCTAGTATATGTGACTGACATCCCATACAAGTGTCGATGATTTTGCACAGTTGACTGGGGTCTTGTAACTGAATTCATACAACTGCTACACGGGCAGAGCACATCTGACTTCGGACCACCGTACTCAGCTCTAATAAAGTTCATGAAGTTTTCAACCTCCTCGACATATGCAGCGGAGAATCTTCGAGCAGAAGTTATCCAAGTCCTGTCCATCTATTAGACATACAAATTAGTTCTTCTACTAGATATTACAGGAAAAATATATATGCTTTTTATGAAGTACATAAGAAAATACCTAGGTCGATGTCTAAAGCTATGGCAAGATATTTGGACGAGCAGATCTTAGTAACGAAATATATGTATAGCTAATTCAACAAACAGATTTGAGTGCTAAATTATGGCAAGCTATTTCAGCAGTCAATAAGGTCGAGCATAGAGCCATCGAACTATCGAAGGCCATCGCAGCAACAAAGATTGGGTATAAAATGGTGTAGAGCAATTTTACCTAACAGATTGGCTACTAGACCATGGCAATCTATGTCACAATAAATATATGGCAGGATATTTTAGCAACTAATCTACCTTGGCATGCCATCTCAGCTAAGCAGATTGAGTGCAGAACAGGGCAATGAAGCTTCTTAAGCAGAGCATATTGATTGTAAACTACTTCGGCAGATAGTGAGATTAACAACGTCTATCAGCTAACATTCAGCGCTACACCGACATGCACGGGGCCTCGGTCTAGAATGCACGTACCATGGGAGAAGCTGACCGCCGTGCATCTCCACATGAACATCGGCATCGGTGGTGGTGCTGATCGCCGTGCGCCTCCACAAGAATGTCGCCAGTGGTAGCGGCGCGGCTAGAGGACGACAGACTATGAGAGAGTACTGTGGGGGCGAGAGGATCGCCGTGCGTCCCCTCGAGGAACCACGGCGCCGACATATCGGCGTGGCGGGGAGGGCGGCTTTGGCGGAGCGAATGGAGTGGAGGGGGAC
>LR738713.1:601926898-601955975 GCA_902687465.1 Secale cereale | reverse complement strand
GGGGGCGAGAGATAGCATGAGAAATGAGAGTGGTCTAGAGAGAGAGACGAATATGACGTCACGGTGAGAGATTCCCTTGATTGTGTATATGTTGGTATGTGTATGGGAGTGGATAGAGGCATCAGGAGAATATTTTGTGTGTGTGTGTGTGGTGTTTGTGTTGGTATGTGTGGGTGTGAGAAGATAACGAGATGTGGGGGCACAGGGTGTGTCACCACGTGAGGTCTAGTGGGTCGAGGTGAGGCCCTTCGTTCAGTTCCGTCTTGCGCCACATTGGTCAGCCTGTGACGCATTTAGGGAGACCCATGGATGACTTGTCGTACAAGACAAAGATAGCATAATTGTGAAGGACTCTATGTCCACTACAAAGCCGGCTAGGATTTGTAACCCTGGGTTCTCGGACTAAGGTAACCCCTTTGTAACACCCCAAAAATTTAACCAGATTTTTATTAAATAAAATTTGGCTAGAAATAATATTTTGAATTATATTAGGTTCTTTAATAATTTTAAGCCTTTTCTATACCTGTCCTTCAAAAATCTTCTCTTCATGTAGTAAATTTTGGTAATAATTTTGTGGGCTCTGGTTGTATCTTGAGTCATTTCATTATTTGTTTAATAACAGTAGAAATTATTTTCATAATAAAATTTGTCTCTAAATAACTCTTTTAATAGCATTTTCAGTATTTTAAATGCTTCTGTTGCACTACAACCATTATAAATAATTCTCTAAAAATTCCACCATAATTCTGAGAGGTCTTTTGATGCCTATATGTCACTTTGGTGCAAAAACCCAACTTGGTGTTTTGCAAAATTTGAGTGAACCATCCTCCTTTTCATTTCTGTCCATTCTCAAGGTTTCTACTACAACCTCATTTTTTCTTTCTCCAAAAATTCTGAAACTTGTCCATATTTTAGTCCTTCCAACTAAACCCTTAAGTCCAGAAGATCATCCCCATTTGAATTTTCTAAGTCCACCAAACACCTCTCTGCAGTTACTGTCCAGAAGTGAATTTTTACAAAACTTGCACTAGCAAGTTTGCTCCTTCCACAAACCAACTCCACCATCATCTATTATCTGTAAGGAGACACAACTCTGCCAAGTACCACAACCAACAAAGGTCTCTGGCTAGCCCTATCATTTTATCAAACACCCTGTGTGCATGACAGAAATTCTATCTTCTCCTAAACTACATTAGCATCTAGCCACTCTCCCCAAATCATCATGTCCATAACCTCTCTCATACCCTAAAGCACCACCCTGCTGATTTGTAGCTCTTGTGGGTCAATCTAGATGCCCTTAGCATTTCGTCGAGCAACTCCTGTGCGTGTCTAGCGCGCGAGCAGACCGCGCCTATGACCGCGCTTGCACCCGAGTCCCTGCCACTGCCTTACTGCTTTCCCTGCTCGCCCGAGCCTTCCGCTAGACCAGCTCGACTCCACAGGACCCTGCCGACACCCCACCCTGGCCTCTAGCGCCGACCGGAGCCGCCGCCCGACGAATCCCGCTCGCCCACGACTCTCCTCGTTTAACTCCTAACTACCAGAGCTCATCCGCGGGTGCCGACCACGCCACCGCCCTCGCCAACCTCACTTACCACTGCCACCGGCCTCACCGGCCTCACCCGCCACCATAAATGGCCGCCGCCGCTGTATGCCGTGGACGGCGCCGCCCGGGGCACCTGGCACCAGCCAAAGGCCGCCAGCACGACCCCGCCTTTAATTAGCACGGACACCGCCCTCACCTAACCGCGCCGGCCACGCCTACTCGCCACCGCCCGCGTTTTTCCATAAATGGCGTCGCCACCGTGTCCGCGTTCGGGAAGCCGCGGCACCACCTCGCCCCGCCTATAAATTGGCCTCCCCGAGCTCGTTCGGATCATCACCACCTCTCTCCCTCCCCACTGATCCTTCCATAGCAGCAGAAAGACCAGAGACGGTCGTCTCCTTCCTCTCCGGCGACCACGACCTCCGCCACTGTCTTGATGGTTTCGACGCCACCAAGGCTTTCCCCACTCCTTTCTCTTCACCAGAAGCTTCCACTTGAATGCACGACTACGTTCCACCTCTCAATTCCACCGGAGATGGTCCATGGGCGAAACGCCCAACTCGCCTCCGCCGGAGCTTCTCGGGTGCGCTCGCCGTCGACGACGCCGCCCATTCCGGCGACCAACGGGGGTGCCCACGTGACCGCCTCAACCTCCTGAGCACAGCAGTGCCCCCAGATCCCCGAACGGTGCCGTCGTTCGCCGGTGGCGATCACCGGAGCGCCGCTCTGCTCTGTCACTGGAGGAAGGTGCGGGTGGACCGGGTCAAACCTGACCGGTGGGCCAGGAGGGCCCACTGTCAGTAACCCACAGCACGCTGTGTGTGTGGACGCGGGTTCCGCAGAGCCCGTCTCCGCGTGAGGGAAACGTACTTCCCTTATTCGCCTTCGTCATCAGCACCTCTCCCCGCGGCCAGACTGCTGGGCTAGGCCCAGTGACACCGCATGACTAAGTAGCGCTCAGGGCGCCTCTCTGACCTTTCCCTTTTGTTTTTCAGCAAATCTTGAAATAATTCCTCAGCCACCAGTTCAAATCCTAATTCGATGATTCAAATTTCTGTAGGCTTCTAAAATCATTCTCTAATTATTTAAATTAGGTGAACATTTTTTTTATACTTAGTCTCTGTTTAATCATTTAAACATTTCTTTTAATCATATATTCCACTTAGTAATTCCATTAGTAATTCAAATATGCTCTAAATAAATTAATTCTTTTTCTGTTATTTCTTAAACATTCCCTAGTTTATTTTAGTATTTATTTCAAAAACATTTGAAATACTTTTTAGTGCTGTTTTTGAATTATGTGGTGATTTAGATATTTTTGAAAATAGGAATGAAGGGGGGATGAATTTTTCAAACTTGTGGAGTGCTCTCAATACTTCTGCATGTTCAAGGCAAGCATCTTGAACACTTGATATGGTGAATGTTTGCTAGAATATTTGCTGCATGGTTTGTTAGTTCTTAATAAGAAATTCATATGAGTAGAAATATTTCATGCATGCATGTTCATATAATTATTTTCTCTTGCATGCATTTTGCAACATGCATAGTTTGTGAGCATCCAGGAGGGTGCTCCTGTTTTGGACGTGCCGGTGGGCATGGGCCCTTAATGACACGGTGGTGTCACAAGATATTTGTGGAAGCAGGCAAGGGTTGTGGCCCTGTCCTGGTGATACTATTGAAGGAATACTTGTTTGTGCTAACCACTGCAGGAAAACATAAGCCTCCTGAGTCGACCATAGATCGAGTCTTGTTCCGGTAACCCCCATACTTGTTTCGTGCTACCACTTGTCCCTGCCTCGGGTAAGGTATGGTTTAGTAAGTTGTTAACCCCTTTCCATGCACACACCGTACAGAGGGCCACGATGAGGATTTCCAGGGCCCTGGACTAAATCCAGTCATCGGGTCAAGGGGGCATGGGTGTTTCCGGCTGTCGTGATGCCGAGAGGGAGTGTACCCTTGTAATCCGCGCGTTTGAATAGTGATCCCATGCTATTGGAGGTTGTAGCCTTCCCACTTAGAGTTTTACTTAACTGTTGTTTTGGGTGATTCCTGGCAGCAGAAAAGTTAAGCTGGTGTGTGCTGGTCAGGCGTGTTTTCAACCCAAAGACCATAATGGGAATTAGTCAGTGTCACGATACTGACTAAAGAAATCCTATACTTGTGGGTAAAGAGTACACCCTCTGCAGAGTCATATCTATTCGAATAGCCGTGTCCGCGGTTAAGGACTACAGTCTGGGTTGGTCAAGTGTCGGTCTTAGAGTCGGTCTCCGGAGGAAATATTTAAAATTGAGCAGGGTTATTTTGCAGGATAATTATCGTTGCTACTGGTGTTACCATTAGTATATTTGATGATATGATTATTATTGTGGACTAACCCTCTGATCTTATTTTTTTCAGAGTGTCTCAGGGGCTGGCTAGACTACCCCGGACACTCGCCTTTATTTTCAAGTCCTTTTGTGGCGTCCCTCGAGTGTCAGGCGGTTTATCACGCCACTACTATTGTGGACACCCGACTGGCATTTCTTTTCAAGTCCTTTCGTGGCGTTGCCTGAGTTCTCGGATGGTATCGTCCGATTACTCTTTTAAACACCCGACTGGCATTTCTTTTCAAGATCGACCGTGGTGTCACTTGACATCCGACCGGCATTCCTTTTATATTTTATTGATACTAATATTTATTTTCTGCACTAACTATTATTCACCATGCCATGTTTTAATTCCTGTCAGCATGCATTTAATATAAGTCTATCATGAGCACATGCATATAGTTTAATTCATCATGACCATATAATTATTTGATGCATTTGTTATATCATTTGTCCATGATGTTTGCGAGTACATTCAAACGTACTCACAGGCTTGTCCCTGGCTATTTACTTGGCCAGGTTAGGGGTTCTACAAGGAGTACCACAGTGACGTCCGTGCGAAGCCTAGGAGTACAGCCACGCGGGATAGGAGTTATCCGGGTCAGCTATTCCTGTGGGAATGGAGCCCCATCGATGTGGAGATCCACAAGCCATTTCCTTCATCCACCACCGGAGTCATTGTTGTATCAGTAGACCTTTATGGTCTTGTATCAAATTCTTGTAAATGCTTGGTAATCTGTAACAAGGATGTGTCCACCAGTAACAGTAATCCTGGGCTGGTGATGACACTAGGGGTTAATTTCTGGAATATTGTGTTCCCGAAATCCGGCCCCGACAGCCTTGGTATCAGAGCCAGGCTGACCATTGGCTAATCCTATCCTAGCCTGGTCACTATACCTAGGTTTCCACACCATCCACATCTTTTCCTGTCCACAGTCAAGTCTATCCCATCCACAGTGGCAACCGACATCTTTGATAGCCGGTGCCCAACCTATCAGTCTATCCGTAGGCCGTGTGCCTGTGCCAACACCTGAGCTTTCCCATCCACAAGCGTGCGATGGAAGACTCGGCTGACTTATAAAGGAAGCCTTACCCCAAACTCAACATATCACAGCCTCACCCCATTTCGATATCCAACCACCAAGATGCCAGGTCCCCTCGTTCGCAACGAGACCACCGCAGTCGAGCTCGAAGGCTTCGTAGCCATCCTCACCAACCTCACCCGTCGTGCCTTCGGCATCGACGAGCCGCCGGAATATGTCGTGTACCAAGAGCACACGAGTAATTCCATCCATCACTTCTGGGCCACGGTGCACCTCTACGGGAGAGGCATCACATCGGAGCGCCCCTACCGGTTCACCGGGAGGACGACCTCCGACGAGCCCCAAGCCATCCAACTTGCAGCCCGAGAGGCTGTAGTTCAACTTCGGCACCTGTCGCCGAGGGTTAACTGCCGCTCCTTCTACTACTACCCTAGTCGTGAAGGCTATGGTAGCCCGACCCAGGTCGCCAACGGAGACCATGAGTCGGATCCTGCCCTGGTGCATCTGGTGCGCTACCTGAGAGCGCAAGAGGCACTATTTGATCAGGTCACTCTTGACCTGATTGAGACCCGCAAGACGCTCGCTCTCCTAACCCCGGCAAGAAGTGAAGCTGCACCCGCCACCGCCACCCCGGTAATGCTGCTTGGAAGGCCGGTTGAGCCCCCAAGCTCTGACCATGTCATCTACCCAGGCAATGCCATCGCCTCACCCGGGGAACTCCGTCGTCTCTTGGAGGCCTACTCCAATGGGACGGTGACCTCGACACCCCGCGAGGGACACCACCGCTACTCCAGCCCCGTAGCTCCCCATCCTACCCCGGCCAGCTCCGACGCGGAAGCGGACGGAGACGACTTGGCATCCACAAGACGCGCCAGGCTAGATATCAACCAGGTGGACTGAGTCCACCAGAACTGTTGTCAAGCCCTAGTGGCCCGGTTTATCCTTTATTTTCACGGTAGCAGTTGTGTAGCGTGTGGTGCTTGTTTGCATGATGTGATCTTGTTTTGTTTGTATGTCATGAATCTATTGCCATGATTGCATTTTGCATATGAGTGCTTTGTCTGTGTGATATGTTTTTATTCTTCTGCCCTTAACGAATCTCGAGGACGAGATTTTCTTAAGGGGGGTAGAGTTTGTAACACCCCAAAAATATAACCAGATTTTTATTAAATAAAATTTGGCTAGAAATAATATTTTGAATTATATTAGGTTCTTTAATAATTTTTAAGCCTTTTCTATACCTGTCCTTCAAAAATCTTCTCTTCATGTAGTAAATTTTGGTAATAATTTTGTGGGCTCTGGTTGTATCTTGAGTCATTTCATTATTTGTTTAATAACAGTAGAAATTATTTTCATAACAAAATTTGTCTCTAAATAACTCTTTTAATAGCATTTTCAGTATTTTAAATGCTTCTGTTGCACTACAACCATTATAAATAATTCTCTAAAAATTCCACCATAATTCTGAGAGGTCTTTTGATGCCTATATGTCACTTTGGTGCAAAAACCCAACTTGGTGTTTTGCAAAATTTGAGTGAACCATCCTCCTTTTCATTTCTGTCCATTCTCAAGGTTTCTACTACAACCTCATTTTTTCTTTCTCCAAAAATTCTGAAACTTGTCCATATTTTAGTCCTTCCAACTAAACCCTTAAGTCCAGAAGATCATCCCCATTTGAATTTTCTAAGTCCACCAAACACCTCTCTGCAGTTACTGTCCAGAAGTGAATTTTTACAAAACTTGCACTAGCAAGTTTGCTCCTTCCACAAACCAACTCCACCATCATCTATTATCTGTAAGGAGACACAACTCTGCCAAGTACCACAACCAACAAAGGTCTCTGGCTAGCCCTATCATTTTATCAAACACCCTGTGTGCATGACAGAAATTCTATCTTCTCCTAAACTACATTAGCATCTAGCCACTCTCCCCAAATCATCATGTCCATAACCTCTCTCATACCCTAAAGCACCACCCTGCTGATTTGTAGCTCTTGTGGGTCAATCTAGATGCCCTTAGCATTTCGTCGAGCAACTCCTGTGCGTGTCTAGCGCGCGAGCAGAGCGCGCCTATGACCGCGCTTGCACCCGAGTCCCTGCCGCTGCCTTACTGCTTTCCCTGCTCGCCCGAGCCTTCCGCTAGATCAGCTCGACTCCACAGGACCCTGCCGACACCCCACCCTGGCCTCTAGCGCCGACCGGAGCCGCCGCCCAACGAATCCCGCTCGCCCACGACTCTCCTCGTTTAACTCCTAACTACCAGAGCTCATCCGCGGGTGCCGACCACGCCACCGCCCTCGCCAACCTCTCTTACCACTGCCACCGGCCTCACCGGCCTCACCCGCCACCATAAATGGCCGCCGCCGCTGTATGCCGTGGACGGCGCCGCCCGGGGCACCTGGCACCAGCCAAAGGCCGCCAGCACGACCCCGCCTTTAATTAGCACGGACACCGCCCTCACCTAACCGCGCCGGCCACGCCTACTCGCCACCGCCCGCGTTTTTCCATAAATGGCGTCGCCACCGTGTCCGCGTTCGGGAAGCCGCGGCACCACCTCGCCCCGCCTATAAATTGGCCTCCCCGAGCTCGTTCGGATCATCACCACCTCTCTCCCTCCCCACTGATCCTTCGATAGCAGCAGAAAGACCAGAGACGGTCGTCTCCTTCCTCTCCGGCGACCACGACCTCCGCCACTGTCTTGATGGTTTCGACGCCACCAAGGCTTTCCCCACTCCTTTCTCTTCACCAGAAGCTTCCACTTTAATGCACGACTACGTTCCACCTCTCAATTCCACCGGAGATGGTCCATGGGCGAAACGCCCAACTCGCCTCCGCCGGAGCTTCTCGGGTGCGCTCGCCGTCGACGACGCCGCCCATTCCGGCGACGAACGGGGGTGCCCACGTGACCGCCTCAACCTCCTGAGCACAGCAGTGCCCCCAGATCCCCGAACGGTGCCGTCGTTCGCCGGTGGCGATCACCGGAGCGCCGCCCTGCTCTGTCACTGGAGGAAGGTGCGGGTGGACCGGGTCAAACCTGACCAGTGGGCCAGGAGGGCCCACTGTCAGTAACCCACAGCACGCTGTGTGTGTGGACGCGGGTTCCGCAGAGCCCGTCTCCGCGTGAGGGAAACGTACTTCCCTTATTCGCCTTCGTCATCAGCACCTCTCCCCGCGGCCAGACTGCTGGGCTAGGCCCAGTGACACCGCATGACTAAGTAGCGCTCAGGGCGCCTCTCTGACCTTTCCCTTTTGTTTTTCAGCAAATCTTCAAATAATTCCTCAGCCACCAGTTCAAATCCTAATTCGATCATTCAAATTTCTGTAGGCTTCTAAAATCATTCTCTAATTATTTAAATTAGGTGAACATTTTTTTTATACTTAGTCTCTGTTTAATCATTTAAACATTGCTTTTAATCATATATTCCACTTAGTAATTCCATTAGTAATTCAAATATGCTCTAAATAAATTAATTCTTTTTCTGTTATTTCTTAAACATTCCCTAGTTTATTTTAGTATTTATTTCAAAAACATTTGAAATACTTTTTAGTGCTGTTTTTGAATTATGTGGTGATTTAGATATTTTTGAAAATAGGAATGAAGGGGGGATGAATTTTTCAAACTTGTGGAGTAGTCTCAATACTTCTGCATGTTCAAGGCAAGCATCTTGAACACTTGATATGGTGAATGTTTGCTAGAATATTTGATGCATGGTTTGTTAGTTCTTAATAAGAAATTCATATGAGTAGAAATATTTCATGCATGCATGTTCATATAATTATTTTCTCTTGCATGCATTTTGCAACATGCATAGTTTGTGAGCATCCAGGAGGGTGCTCCTGTTTTGGACGTGCCGGTGGGCACGGGCCCTTTTTGACACGGTGGTGTCACGAGATATTTGTGGAAGCAGGCAAGGGTTGTGGCCCTGTCCTGGTGATACTATTGAAGGAATACTTGTTTGTGCTAACCACTGCAGGAAAACATAAGCCTCCTGAGTCGACCATAGATCGAGTCTTGTTCCGGTAACCCCCATACTTGTTTCGTGCTACCACTTGTCCCTGCCTCGGGTAAGGTATGGTTTAGTAAGTTGTTAACCCCTTTCCATGCACACACCATACAGAGGGCCACAATGAGGATTTCCAGGGCCCTGGACTAAATCCAGTCATCGGGTCAAGGGGGCATGGGTGTTTCCGGCTGTCGTGATGCCGAGAGGGAGTGTACCCTTGTAATCCGCGCGTTTGAATAGTGATCCCATGCTATTGGAGGTTGTAGCCTTCCCACTTAGAGTTTTACTTAACTGTTGTTTTGGGTGATTCCTGGCAGCAGAAAAGTTAAGCTGGTGTGTGCTGGTCAGGCGTGTTTTCAACCCAAAGACCATAATGGGAATTAGTCAGTGTCACGATACTGACTAAAGAAATCCTATACTTGTGGGTAAAGAGTACACCCTCTGCAGAGTCATATCTATTCGAATAGCCGTGTCCGCGGTTAAGGACTACAGTCTGGGTTGGTCAAGTGTCGGTCTTAGAGTCGGTCTCCGGAGGAAATATTTAAAATTGAGCAGGGTTATTTTGCAGGATAATTATCGTTGCTACTGGTGTTACCATTAGTATATTTGATGATATGATTATTATTATGGACTAACCCTCTGATCTTATTTTTTTTAGAGTGTCTCAGGGGCTGGCTAGACTACCCCGAACACTCGCCTTTATTTTCAAGTCCTTTTGTGGCGTCCCTCGAGTGTCAGGCGGTTTATCACGCCACTACTCTTGTGGACACCCGACTGGCATTTCTTTTCAAGTCCTTTTGTGGCGTCCCTCGAGTGTCAGGCGGTTTATCACGCCACTACTCTTGTGGACACCCGACTGGCATTTCTTTTCAAGTCCTTTCGTGGCGTTGCCTGAGTTCTCGGATGGTATCGTCCGATTACTCTTTTAAACACCCGACTGTCATTTCTTTTCAAGATCGACCGTGGTGTCACTTGACATCCGACCGGCATTCCTTTTATATTTTATTGATACTAATATTTATTTTCTGCACTAACTATTATTCACCATGCCATGTTTTAATTCCTGTCAGCATGCATTTAATATAAGTCTATCATGAGCACATGCATATAGTTTAATTCATCATGACCATATAATTGTTTGATGCATTTGTTATATCATTTGTCCATGATGTTTGCGAGTACATTCAAACGTACTCACAGGCTTGTCCCTGGCTATTTACTTGGCCAGGTTAGGGGTTCTACAAGGAGTACCACAGTGACGTCCGTGCGAAGCCTAGGAGTACAGCCACGCGGGATAGGAGTTATCCGGGTCAGCTGTTCCTGTGGGAATGGAGCCCCATCGATGTGGAGATCCACAAGCCATTTCCTTCATCCACCACCAGAGTCATTGTTGTATCAGTAGACCTTTATGGTCTTGTATCAAATTCTTGTAAATGCTTGGTAATCTGTAACAAGGATGTGTCCACCAGTAACAGTAATCCTGGGCTGGTGATGACACTAGGGGTTAATTTCTGGAATATTGTGTTCCCGAAATCCGGCCCCGACACCCTTTATCTCTGATGTTGCTATTCATCCAACCTAAATTTAAGGGGCATCCTACAAAATGCTCTGCTAGAATCATACTCGTCGATTAGGAAGAGATGTGTGAGACAATGAGTGAGAGACAAGCCTAAAGATAATGTGCGTACAGGACACACGTAGGCAGGTCTATGTATATAGAAAGGATCGATGGGAATTTTGCGTGTGTATGCTTGCGAGAGGTCGAGTGCTTGTGATAAAGGTTAGTGAAAACGGTCGTAAATGGTTACGAGAGGGAGGGATGGTTATAACGAGAGCATGTGTGTGAGAAAGACACCTCGGGAGAGTGTGTGTGAGCATGTGTGAGAGACCACCGATGGAGAGTGAAACTACACGTACAAGACTATTGTACACATTGATTAAAGTTATAAATTGTATCCAAATATTAGGATGGGATCATGATATTTGCAATTCGCGCAAGGAACGGTCATTGATCCATCATACATCTAGATTCTATCAAATTTAAGCATGTATATGTTATTATTCGACACAATTGATTCACATAGTTAGTATTTTGAACTCTAGACAATGCATCGCTTAACAATCGAATATAAACGTGAGTATAGTTCATGTTGTGTGTGTAAAGCACATTATACATACGAAAGTTACACAATGAACATTATAAATAGCTACCTATGAACTAGCATACATTTGAATTCAACTTAAGGTGGTTTAATAAAAATCAAATTCAACATGAAGTCCATTCAATTATTTGAATTTGATATCATGGCATTTGTAAATCATACCTAAATTATGGGGGCACCAATCCTTGCTCAGATTTTGTACATAATAGCATATGTAGTCGTGTACAAAATAGATTCTAATTTAGCTCCTCCATTCCAAAATAATCATAGTTATAGATTTTAATGAGGTTTTCGAACATACAAGGTCAAATTTAACGTTGTCTATTTATGTCAATCCTCAAATTTCAAGAGTACTCTAAACGTGAATGCTTGTGTTTCAAAATTTTGAACGAAGCGCCAAAAGAGCCTGTACTCGCCCGAAACCGCGTGAGACTAATGTTCGGTAGTACAAGGAAATTACTTTTCTAATAACTCCGACCCGTGAAACCTACCGGCCCGACGTCCAAAGGTCTAAACTGGGGTAGGTTTGTAGCTTCATCTAGACGCCACGCAACCGCCTCCGAAAAACATTCATACACAATGGCCGCCTAAGCACACATGCGCACAGCCGAAATGGCTCCCGCCCACAATTTGGGACACCTGGGATTACCATCCTACCCCCAACCCGTAGTAGGTCGGAAATTTAAGAGGGGGGCAAATTTTGTACTTTCCCCAAATTTCAAACAAGAGCGTCCCATCTTATATTCAAAAAAGCCAAAAATAAGCGCGTCCCAGATCGAAACATGGTTCTCCCCCCTCCCCCCGCCCACCGTCCATTTCCCCATTCGTACTCGGTGGGCGCGAAAACTACCTCTCCACCAGCCACAAAACCCCAGCGTCCTCCATCCTCTACCCCATTCCACCCATCAACCACCGCCCTGCTCCATCACGCCGGAGCCGATACCCCAATGTCGTTGTCCACCGCAACCTCAACCGCAACTCCCTCCACGGCTTGTAGTTGAAGCCGAGGCCGAGTCGTCCGTACATGAGCCAGTGCAACCACGCTGTCCTGCGCCTCACCGATGCCGCTCCAACTTCGCCACCCTCCACC
This sequence comes from Secale cereale, assembly GCA_902687465.1. Lineage (NCBI taxonomy): Eukaryota > Viridiplantae > Streptophyta > Magnoliopsida > Poales > Poaceae > Secale > Secale cereale. The sequence continues at coordinate 601,943,765 of LR738713.1, read as the reverse complement.
GCATCGGAGCTGTTCCTGCTACGCCGTCCTTTGCCGCCTCGGATCTGCTTCCCCTCCGCTGACATACGGCCGCGACAACACAGTCAACAATTTGGCCATGGGTTCGTCCAAGCCTGCACCCTACCCCAGAACATCGGTTTCCCCGGCAAAAAGTGGAATATCGGTGCGACATGTGGAGGCGACCACACCAGCAACCGAAAATGGTACTCCTCTTCCCGTATTCATGCAAATCTTACGTGTCTTCTTGCACGGTAATTATCCCACAGAAGACACTAGTTGACTGCTTCTTCTTGATACTAGATGTTCCTAGTAACTCGCGATGCACAAGGTTTCTCCTCATATACTATTTCACCTTAGCTAGAGGTCTGTCGCCCCCCTGAATTTCAATTCCTGGTCAATTGATTCCCAATTAACGGAAGCATTCCCTGGCGTAACAGGCGCTAGTCCACCTATTACGCCAGGGAATCAGTGCCTCAGTGTTTATCTTAGGGGTGTGTGGGGCCTAGAGCTACTAGCGGGATGAAAGGGATGGCCTGGGGGCGCTACCAAGCACGGCGGTGGTGTGAGGTTGAGGGGAGGGCGGGGCTGCGGAGGCAGGGGTCTGGGCCGGTGGTCGCTGGCGGTTCAAGAAAGATCGTCAACAGTGACTGGCGGGAGGTAGACGAAGGCCATCTGCCCGTTCCTTATAGATCGGGCGGTTCATTAAAAAAATCGACTGACCTATTTATTTTCAGTCCACTGTTATCTTGATATGACCACATGTGGTGGTGTGCTGGAGGAGAACCTGCATTTCCTATGCTCATATATTACAAAATCATACGGAGTAGAATCTAATTTTGTTTGCCATGCAATGTTGTAGAGCTATCATATGTCTCCTGTCATTTATTTTTCAGCCACCTGCTATCTGCTACTTTTACAGTGCACTAGTTCTGCACACACTTCATCCATACTCTCACTATTGTGTTTTTATGCAAGGGTATTTCAGACTCTCCTGCTATGAGAGAAGTAAAAAAGAAAAGAGAGAGAAGTTGCTCTAGGGTCGTATGCGGATAGGCCAGACATGTTTAAGCCTTATAATAGGTGCAGTGTCAGCAGATGGAGACGGTAAACGTAGCTGTGAAGTTGATGACCTCGCTCGCAATGAACCACCATCCCAGGTGCTTGCTTTAACTTTGCGGTGTCATATGTGGTTGCATGTTCCATATGGTGTCTAGCTTGTATTCGAAAGGCCGAAGCCGGTCTTTATTAAGATAAGGAAAGATATTTTTTACATGAACCACCATCCCGTGAGCACTAGAAGACAAATAGCTAGTCAGGGCACTGGCCGAGCCAGTGACAAGCCCAGCAAAGAGAGGAATCACCTGGAAGCCAACTAAAAAGCCATGATGGTGGCGAAGCAGCCCGCCTCCCACTAGTCTCTCACATCCTAGATGATCATTCTCAACACTCCAGCCGGATGTCCAGCTTGTATTGCTTCCAATTTGGTTAAATTGCATCTGCTTAGCTTACACATTATACCTTTGAATATGGCATGCCTTTCTTTTTTGGTACATACTAGTACATCAGTGTATTAACCATGTTCTTACATCAAACTAATGTTCTTGTGTATCCCTCATCAATCACTTATGATGAGGCAGTCAGGCAAGTCGATTACTCCTCATTTAAAGAATGCAGCGTCAGCCTCCCGACATGATTCTCAAGAAACAACAAGGCTAGATGAAGATAGTGAACGTATCTCTGTAGTTGATTACCGCATTTCCCCTACACTAGCATCGCAGGTGCTTGCTCTAACTTGGCAGCGTGATATGTGGTTTCATGTTGCAAATGGTGTCTAGATTGTAATTTTGCTTAGCTTATACATTATACCTGTTAATGTGACATGCATTCCTGTATTTAGTACATAGTAAATCTGTCTATTAAGCATGTCCTGACATAAAACTATTGTTTTTTGTATTCCACACAAATCAATATGACGAGACACCTTCAGTATATCCAGTGTGATATTAGTTGCATCTTTGATATGATTTATAGCATGCACTGCTTCTAATTTCTTGAAATGCCATTTATGATGGGACACTTTTAACATGGCAGAGTCATATAGGTTGCATCTTTCATGTTGTGTCTAGCTTGCATTGCTTCTTATTTGGTGAAATGGTTTCTACTTAGTTGACACAAACAGTTGTGAATATGCCATGCCGTCCTGTTTTTCGTATTATTCCATCCTGGAATTATGTGTTTCCCTTACATCAAAGTAGTGATTGTCAGTATCATGCATGAATGAGTTCTGAAGAGTGAATTTTATTGCTTTTTGTCGTCGAGTTAGCACGGCAGATGTCCGGTTTAGCGGACTTGATGATGGAACCATCGCACGGGTTAGCTTGAAGGGGTTCATAGCACCCAAAGGACACAGAGAGTTTATACTAGTTCGGCCCCTTCGATGAAGGTAAAAGCCTACGTCTAGTTGGTTTGGTATTGCTTGGGCGTCAGTTTACAGGGAGCGGATCGCTTGCCTGTAGTCTCGACGGGTTGATTCTTGCTTGTCCCTGAACCGTCGCCGGGTCGTCCTTTATATAGAGGTGACGCCTGGTCCGGTTTACAAAGTCGCGAGGCCGGCTCATACACGTGTCCGCCTCGGTCTCTGTCCTTTCTTCCTTATCTCTCAAGTTACATAATTTGGCGGTTTACAAACCATAATTCTATACATGGGCCCTAAGATCTTACGGGCCGTAGCCTTTACTAAATATTACAACCAAATATAATATAACTAAGCCGGTTTAAACTAGCCGGTTCATACCTGCTAGTAATATCCCTGACATTAGGCCCCAGAATGATTTGAACTTGGTTCATATCAATCTCCCTTGTCTTGTATGACTTTCTTCTATGCCTTGTCATTTCTTGTAAACCGGCTCTGACGTCATCCTCGAGAATCATTGAATCTGACCGTGACATCATCTTCGCATTTAACGCTGCGAGCTGTACTGTGACTTTGTTTTAATGGTTATCCCGAAAATCGACGCGTCAAGGGATCTTTATCCAATCTTTGCTCCCTCGAATCCCGCACCTGTCGCTTCATATCTGTCCTTCCCTTATAAATACTGCTGACCCCATCCGTTTATTCTCTTCCCGCATCTTCTTCCTTCTTCCATCGCCCGAGCTTCAAGACGCCATTGACGCCCGAGCTTGAAGCGCCGTCGTCGCCCGCCGAGTCAAGACCTCACTGGCCGCTGCATCAACCTAATTTGACCTCTCTGTCTTCTAGGGTTCTTCCTTGCGCTTCCGCCATTAGAGCCTCTATGAGAGCTTCGCCTTGTACACTAAAACTTTTAACTTTTACGTTCTGCCTTTTCATCCTGCCTTTATTTTGTTGCTTCTATGCTTTAGATCTTGTTACTTTATATAACCTGTAGATTCATCCGCTCCGTCCATTACCCTTGTAGTTCTTCCCGTGTCTTCACGTACTTATTTTTCTTTTTCTTGCATATCCAGATCTGTTCTGCCCTAGTTGTCTGTCAAAACTTGTTTCCTTTCGTTTATAAATCTGCTAAGTATACTCCGGTTTATACTGTCATGCCCTGTTCCTGTAAAATTTTTGAAGTTGAACGTGACGGTTTAGCGGTTCCTCGTTTGCTGTCGTGAACCGGTAATGACATAGCTCCCTGTTATTACCTGTTTAACCATATCATTAGTCCTCTGTCTAAACCGTTGTGTAATCTTCGTAGATATCTTCCGGTTTATATTGTTGTACCCGCATAATCCGTTATTTGCACTTTATCTTTTTCAGTACTTGTCCTTCTGTCACTATGGCCAAACAGTTTGTCTCTTGTGATTGGGTCCCTTCCATCATCACGGAAGAAGACTTGGTCAAAATTGCTGAAATTGGTACTTTAGGCCCTCAATCTGTTTTGAAATGGCGGGCTCCAGGAAACGAATGCCCTCCTACTCCCAGGCAAGGAGAGGTTATTGTCTTCTTTGACCACATAACCCGAGGCTTCACCCCCCCCCCCCGGTTCAAAGTTTTTTCGGGATGTTCTTGCTGCCTTCCAACTCCTTCCTCGGGATATTGGGCCCAACTCCATTTCAAATATCTGTGACCTCCAAGTAATTTCAGAGGTGTATCTGCAAGAAGAACCGTCTGTTGATCTGTTCTGCGACTTTTTTCACCTTAACCGGCGCACGGAGTTCACCAGCGGACCGCATCAGGAACTTGTTGGAAATATGCCCTAGAGGCAATAATAAATTGGTTATTATTATATTTCCTTGTTCACGATAATCGTTTATTATCCATGCTAGAATTGTATTGAAAGGAAACTCAGATACATGTGTGGATACATAGACAAACACCATGTCCCTAGTGAGCCTCTAGACAACTAGCTCGTTGATCAATAGATGGTTACGGTTTCCTAACCATGGATATTGGATGTCGTTGATAACGGGATCACATCATTAGGAGAATGATGTGATGGACAAGACCCAATCCTAAGCCTAGCACAGATCGTGTAGTTCGTATGCTAAAGCTTTTCTATATGTCAAGTATCTTTTCCTTAGACCATGAGATTGTGCAACTCCCAGATACCGTAGGAATGCTTTGGGTGTACCAAACGTCACAACGTAACTGGGTGGCTATAAAGGTGCACAACAGGTATCTCCGAAAGTGTCTGTTGGGTTGGCACGAATCGAGACTGGGATTTGTCGCTCCGTATGACGGAGAGGTATCTCTGGGCCCACTCGGTAGGACATCATCATAATGTGCACAATATGTGATCAAGGAGTTGATCACGGGATGATGTGTTACGGAACGAGTAAAGAGACTTGCCGGTAACGAGATTGAGCAAGGTATCGGTATACCGACGATCGAATCTCGGGCAAGTGCTATACCGATAGACAAAGGGAATCGTATACGGGATTGATTGAATCCTTGACATCGTGGTTCATCCGATGAGATCATCGTGGAACATGTGGGAGCCAACATGGGTATCCAGATCCCGCTGTTGGTTATTGGCCGGAGAGTTGTCTCGGTCATGTCTACATGGTTCCCGAGCCAGTAGGGTCTACACACTTAAGGTTCGATGACGCTAGGGTTATAGGGAAAGTATGTACGCGGTTACCGAATGTTGTTCGGAGTCCCGGATGAGATCCCGGACGTCACGAGGAGTTCCGGAATGGTCCGGAGGTAAAGATTCATATATGGGAAGTCCTGTTTTGGTCACCGGAAAAGTTTCGGGCGATATCGGTAATGTACCGGGACCACCGGGAGGGTCCCGGGGGTCCACCAGGTGGGGCCACCAGCCCCAGAAGGCTACGTGGACTAAGTGTGGGAGGGGACCAGCCCCAAGGGGGCTGGTGCGCCCCCCCACCAAGTTCCAGGGCGCCTCCAAGAGGGGAGGGGGGCAAACCCTAATGCAGTTGGGCCCTAGGGCCCAATAGTGGTGCGCCTCCCCCTCTCTCCCCCTTGGCCGCCCCCCTAGATGGGATCTAGGGCTGGCCGCACCCTAGGGGAGGGAAACCCTAAAGGGGGGCGCAGCCCTCCCTTCCCCCTATATATATGTGAGGTTTTAGGGCTGTTGGACACACGAGAACGTCTCCCTCTTGGCGCAGCCCTACCCCTCTCCCTCCTCGTCTCTTGCAGCGCTTGGCGAAGCCCTGCTGGAGTCCCGCGCTCCTCCATCACCACCACGCCGTTGTGCTGCTGTTGGATGGAGTCTTCCCCAACCTCTCCCTCTCTCCTTGCTGGATCAAGGCGTGGGAGACGTCACCGGGCTGCACGTGTGTTGAACGCGGAGGCACCGTTGCTTCGGTGCTAGGATCTTCGGCGATCTGAATCGCGGCGAGTACGACTCCATCAACCGCGTTCTTGAACGCTTCCGCTTAGCGATCTACAAGGGTATGTGGATCCAACTCTCCTCTCGTAGATGTGCATCTCCTAGATTGATCTTGGTGAGCGTAGGAAAATTTTTGTTTCCCATGCAACGTTCCCCAACAGTGGCATCATGAGCTAGGTTCTTGCGTAGATGCTTTCTCGAGTAGAACACAAAAGGGTTTGTGGCGTTGATGTTTAAATTGCTGCCCTCCTTAGTCTTTCTTGATTCAGCGGTATTATGGGATGAAGCGGCCCGGACCAACTTTACATGTCCACGTACATGAGACCGGTTCCATCGACAGACATGTGACTTTTGTTGCATAAGATGGCTGGCGGGTGTCTGTCTCTCCTATCTTAGTTGAATCGGAATAGAACAAGGCGGTCCTTGTAGAAGGTTAAATAGCAACTTGAATATCACCGTTGTGGTTTTGCGTAGGTAAGAAGCGTTCTTGCTAGATACCCATAGCAGCCACGTAAAAACATGCAACAACAAATTAGAGGACGTCTAACTTGTTTTTGCAGGGTATGTATGTGATATGATATGGCCAAAGACATGATGAGATATATTTGATGTATGAGATGATCATGTTGTAATAGTTAATATCGACTTGCATGTCGATGCATACGGCAACCGGCAGGAGCCATAGGGTTGTCTTTATTTTTTGTATGACCTGCGTGTCAATCATTAAGCGCTATGTAATGCTTTACTTTATCGCTAAGCGGTAGCAATAGTAGTAAGAGCATGGTGGGCGCACGACAACCTCGATGGCGACACGATGATGGAGATCATGATGATGGGGATCATGGCGTGGCGCCGGTGACGATGGAGATCATGCCGGTGCTTTGGAGATGGAGATCAAAAGCACGAGTTGATGGCCATATCATGTCACTTATGATTTGCATGTGATGTTAATCCTTTTATGCATCTTATTTTGCTTAGGACGACGGTAGCATTATAAGATGATCCTTCACTAAAATTTCAAGATAAAATTGTGTTCCCCCCGAGTGTGCGCCGTTGCGAAGGTTCGTCGTTTCGAAGCACCACGTGATGATCGGGTGTGATAGACTCTACGTTCGCATACAACGGGTGCAAGCCAGTTTTTGCACATGCAGAACACTCGGGTTAGACTTGACGAGCCTAGCATGTACAGACATGGCCTCGGAACACGGAGGACCGAAAGGTCGAGCATGAGTCATATAGTAGATATGATCAACATGTTGATGTTCACCATTGACACCACCTCATCTCACGTGATGATCGGACTTGGGTTGGTGAATTTGGATCATGTCACGCTCGGATGACCGGAGGGATGTCAATTTGAGTGGGAGTTATAAGAAATTTGATTAGTTAAACTCACTTATCATGAACAATAGTCTAAGTTGCCTTTGCAAATTATGTTGTAGATCAATAGCTTGCGTTGTAGCTCCCTGTTTAATACGATCCTAGAGAAAGACTAAGTTGAAAGATATTGTAAGCAAGGATGCGGACTGGGTCCGTAGTCCGAGGAGTGTCCTCACTGCTGCACAGAAAGCTTACGTCTTTGATGCACCGCTCGATGTGCAAACCCCTACAACGTTGTCTGTGGATGTTGTGAACACCTGACAGAGACGTCCTGATGACTACTTGATAGTTTAGTGCACCATACTTTACGGCTTAGAATCGGGATTCCAATGACGTTTTGAACGCCATAGAACATATGAGATGTTCTAAGAGCTGAAATTTGGATTTCAGGCTCGTGCCCGTGTTGAGAGGTATGAGACCTCTGACAAGTTCTTTTGCCAAAAAGATGGAGGAGAATGACTCAACTAATGAGCATGTGCTCAGAATGTCTGAGTGCTGAAATCACTTGAACCAAGTGGGAGTTAATCTTCCAGGTGAGATAGTGGTTGACAGAATTCTCTAGACACTATCACCAAGCTACTAGAACTTCGTGAAGAACTATGACATGCAAAGGATGGAGATGATCCCGGTGCTGTTAGCGGTTCTTAGTACCGCAAAAGTAGAAATCAAGAAGGAGCATCAAGTGTTGATGGTTTAGCAAGACCACTGGTTTCAAAAGGGGCAAGGGCTAGAAGGGAAACTTCATGAATGGCAAACCAGTTGTCACTCTGATGAGGGAACCCAAGGTTGCACCCAAACCTCGAGACTAAGTGCTTCGATTGCAAGGGTAACGGTCACATGGTAGCGGAATTACCCCAAATACATGGTAGATAAGAAAAGCTGGCAACTTCAACAAAGTATATTTGATATACGTGTTATTGATGTGTACCTTGCTAGTACTCCTTGTAGCACATGGGTATTGGATACCGGTTCAGTTGCTATCATTAGTGACTTGAAGCAAAAGCTACGGACTGAACGGAGACTAGCTAAGGGCGAGGTGACGATGTGTGTTGGAAGTGTTTCCAAGGTTGATGAGATCACCATCGCACACTTCCTCTATTTTCGAGATTAGTGTTGAACCTAGATAAATGTTATCAGGTGTCTACGTTGAGCATGAAAATGATTAGATCATGTTCATCGCAATACGGTTATTCATTTAAGTTAGAGAATAATGGTTATTCTGTTTACATGAATAATACCTTTATGGTCATGCACCCAATGGTTCGTTGAATCTCGATCATGGTAATACACATAATGATAATATTAATGCCAAAAGATGTAGAGTTAATAATGATAGTACCACTTTCTTGTGGCACTGCCGCTTAGGTCATTTTGGCATAAAATGCATGAAGAAACTCCATGCTGATGGACGTTTGGAGTCACTTGATTTTGAATCGCTTGACACATGTGAGCCATGCCTCATGGGCAGGATGACTGAGATCTCGTTTTCAGGTACAATGAAACGGGTAAGTGACTTATTGGAAATCATACATGCTGATGTATGTGATCCAATGAGAATTAAGGCGTGTGGTGGATATCGTTATTTTCTCATCTTCACTGACGATTTGAGTAGATATGGTATATTTACTTAATGAAGCAAAAGTCTGAAACGTTTGAAAGGTTCAAAAATTTCAGAGTGAAGATTAAGAATCATCATAACAAGAAGATCATGTTCCTACGATCTGATCAAGGGGATATTATCTGAATTATGAGTTTGGCAATCACTTAAGACATTGTGGAATTGTTTCGCAGTTGAAGTCCCCTGGAACACCATAGCGTAATGGTGTGTCCGGACATCGTAATCGAACCTTATGAGATATGGTGCGATCTATGGTGTGTCTTACCGATCTACCGCTATTATTTTGAGGTTATGCATTAGAGACAGCTGCATTCACTTTATGTAGGGCACCATCTAAGTCCGTTGAGACGACATCGTATGGTTTGGCGAGAAACCAAAGTTGTCGTTTTCTTAAATGTTTGGGGCTGCGATGCTTATGGCTTCAGCCAGGAAAAGCTCGAACCCAAAGCGGACAAATACATCTTCATAGGATACCCAAAGGTAACAGTTGGGTATACCTTCTATCTCAGATCCAAGGACAAAAATGTTTGTCGCTAAGAACGGGTCCTTTCTCGAGAAGGAGTTTCTCTCGAAAGAATTGAGTGGGAGGAAGATAGAACTTGATGAGGTTGTCGAACCCTCACTTCAACCGGAGAGTAGTGCAACACAGAAAGATGTTTCTGTGGAATCTACGACAGTTGAAGAGGAAACTAATGATAGTGATCATGAAGCTCCAGATCAAGATGCTATCGAGCCTCGTAGGTTGACAAGGATATGTACTACTCCTGAGTGGTACGTTGATCCTGTCTTAGAGGTCATGTTGTTGGACAACGATGAACCTACGAACTATGGAGAAGCAATGGTGGGCCCATATTCCGACAAATGGTTAAAAGCCGATAAATCCGAGATAGGATCCATGTATCAAAACAAAGTATGGACTTTGGTGGACTTGCCCTGTGATCGACAAGCCATTGAGACAAATGGATCTTTAAGACTAAGACGGATGTGGACGGTAATGTCACCGTCTATGAAGCTCGACTTGTGGCGAAGAGTTTTCCACAAGTTCAAGGAGTTGACTACGATGAGATTTTCTCACCCGTAGCGATGCTTAAGTCCGTCGGAATCATGTTAGCATTAGCTGCATTTATGAAATCTGGCAGATGGATGACAAAGCAAGTTTCCTTACCAGTTTTCGTAAGGAAAGGTTGTATGTGATACAATCAGAAAGGTTTTGTCGATCCTAAGGATGCTAAAAGATATGCTAGCTCCAACGATCCTTCCATGGACTAGAGCAAGCATCTCGGAGTCGGAATATACACTTTGATGGTGTGATCAAAGTTTTTGGGTATACAAAGTTTGGTGGAAACTTGTATTTACAATAAAGTGAGTGGGAGCGCTACAACATTTCTGATAAGTATATGTGAATGACATATTGTTGATCCGAAATGATGTAGAATTTCTGGAAAGCATAAAGGGTTGTTTGAAATGAGTTTTTCAAAGGAAGACCTGGATAAAAGCTGCTTACATATTGGGCATCAAGATCTATACAGATAGATCAAGACGCCTGATGATACTTTCAAAAGATCACGCACCTTGGCATGATTTTGAAGAAGTTCAAAATAGATCAGTCAAAGAAGGAGTTCTTACCTGAGTTGTAAGGTGTGAAGTTGAGTAAGACTCAAAGCTTGACCACGGCAGAAGAAAGAGGAAGGACGAAGGTCGTCCCTTATGGTTTTGTCATAGGCTCTATACAGTATGCCATGCTGAGTACCGCACCTGATGTGTGCCTTGCCATATGTCTGGCAAGAGGGTACAAAGGTGATCCAGGAGTGGATTACTAGATAGTGGTCAAAATTATCCTTAGAGGAATAAGGAAATGTTTCTCGGTTATGGAGGTGATAAAGAGTTCGACGTAAAGAGTTACGTCGATGCAAGCTTAACACCTATCCGGATAACTCTAAGTGGAGATACCGGATACGTATAATGGAGCAACAGTTTGGAATAGCTCCAAGTGGAACGTGGTAGCAGCATCTACGATATGACATAAAGTTTTGCGAAGTACATAGGGATCTGAATGTTGCAGACCCGTTGACTACAAACCTCTCTCACAAGCATAACATGATCAAACACAGAACTCATTGAGTGTTAATCACATATTGATGTGAACTAGATTACTGACTCTAGTGAACTCTTTGGATGTTGGTCACATGGCGATGTGACCTGTGAGTGTTAATCACATGGCGATGTGAACTAGATTATTGACTCTAGTGCAAGTGGGAGACTGTTGGAAATATGCCCTAGAGGCAATAATAAATTGGTTATTATTATATTTCCTTGTTCACGATAATCGTTTATTATCCATGCTAGAATTGTATTGAAAGGAAACTCAGATACATGTGTGGATACATAGACAAACACCATGTCCCTAGTGAGCCTCTAGACGACTAGCTCGTTGATCAATAGATGGTTACGGTTTCCTAACCATGGACATTGGATGTCGTTGATAACGGGATCACATCATTAGGAGAATGATGTGATGGACAAGACCCAATCCTAAGCCAAGCACAGATCGTGTAGTTCGTATGCTAAAGCTTTTCTATATGTCAAGTATCTTTTCCTTAGACCATGAGATTGTGCAACTCCCGGATACCGTAGGAATGCTTTGGGTGTACCAAACGTCACAACGTAACTGGGTGGCTATAAAGGTGCACTACAGGTATCTCCGAAAGTGTCTGTTGGGTTGGCACGAATCGAGACTGGGATTTGTCACTCCGTATGACGGAGAGGTATCTCTGGGCCCACTCGGGAGGACATCATCATAATGTGCACAATATGTGATCAAGGAGTTGATCACGGGATGATGTGTTACGGAACGAGTAAAGAGACTTGCCGGTAACGAGATTGAGCAAGGTATCGGTATACCGACGATCGAATCTCGGGCAAGTGCTATACCGATAGACAAAGGGAATCGTATACGGGATTGATTGAATCCTTGACATCGTGGTTCATCCGATGAGATCATCGTGGAACATGTGGGAGCCAACATGGGTATCCAGATCCCGCTGTTGGTTATTGGCCGGAGAGTTGTCTCGGTCATGTCTACATGGTTCCCGAGCCCGTAGGGTCTACACACTTAAGGTTCGATGACGCTAGGGTTATAGGGGAAGTATGTACGCGGTTACCGAATGTTGTTCGGAGTCCCGGATGAGATCCCGGACGTCACGAGGAGTTCCGGAATGGTCCGGAGGTAAAGATTCATATATGGGAAGTCCTGTTTTGGTCACCGGAAAAGTTTCGGGCGATATCGGTAATGTACCGGGACCACCGGGAGGGTCCCGGGGGTCCACCAGGTGGGGCCACCAGCCCCAGAAGGCTACGTGGACTAAGTGTGGGAGGGGACCAGCCCCAAGGGGGCTGGTGCGCCCCCCCACCAAGTCCCAGGGCGCCCCAAGAGGGGAAGGGGGGCAAACCCTAATGCAGTTGGGCCCTAAGGCCCAATAGTGGTGCGCCTCCCCCTCTCTCCCCCTTTGGCCGCCCCCCCTAGATGGATCTAGGGCTGGCCGCACCCTATGGGAGGGAAACCCTAAAGGGGGGCGCAGCCCTCCCTTCCCCCTATATATATGAGGGGTTTTGGGGCTGCTAGAGACATGAGAACATCTCCCTCTTGGCGCAGCCCTACCCCTCTCCCTCCTCGTCTCTTGCAGCGCTTGGCGAAGCCCTGCTGGAGTCCCGCGCTCCTCCACCACCACCACGCCGTCGTGTTGCTGTTGGAGGGAGTCTTCCCCAACCTCTCCCTCTCTCCTTGCTGGATCAAGGCGTGGGAGACGTCACCGGGCTGCACGTGTGTTGAACGCGGAGGCACCGTTGCTTCGGTGCTAGGATCTTCGGCGATCTGAATCGCGGCGAGTACGACTCCATCAACCGCGTTCTTGAACGCTTCCGCTTAGCGATCTACAAGGGTATGTGGATCCAACTCTCCTCTCGTAGATGTGCATCTCCTAGATTGATCTTGGTGAGCGTAGGAAAATTTTTGTTTCCCATGCAACGTTCCCCAACAGAACTCGGCGGTGTTAGTATCCAGAAAAGGAGAGACACTGTCTTTCCCCACGCCGCTCTCCACACGCACCCAAAAGAGTGGAACAAATCATGGTTTTACTGTGTTGATACTTCTCCTGAAGGGGAGAACCCACTGCCGGGTTATCGTGAACACCGTATTCCGGAGGATCATCCTCTACCACAACGACTCAGCTCTCTCGAACGGACCCAGTTTGCGTCCCAACTTTCCAGATTGAAAGCTTTTATGGCCAACGGTTTAACAGGAACCGATTTTATGCGCTGTTCGCTCTCTTGGAGTATTCTTCCCTTGAGTCAGCGATCGCAGTTGATGTGCCAGTATTCTGGTAAACCGGACGACCCTCAACGGTTTACCAAGGAAAAACTCTCTGAATCGGAGGTTATTGAATCGGCTAAGAAGATGCTCAACGTCTCCTTAGCAGACTGCAGCAAAGTCGGGTTAGCCCCATATTACAAGAAGAATAAGCTGTCTGCGGTAAGTTTTGCTTTGTCCTGTATTTGTAACCCGTTCCTTTAAACCGTTCTTTCAATTGTCTTTCCTTCCTTTGAATAGGCTGATGATCCCTTCTAGAAGAGAAAACCCCAAGAGAAAACCGACAAACAAGCACGCCGGAAGACTTTTTCTAATAAGAAAAGAAAAGCAGCTGTTGACTCCAGTTCTCACGCTGAGGATGATCATCCGGATTCCGAAGTATGAATTAATCCGATTTTAATTTGCTTTCTTGTACTCATATCTGTATCTAATGATAACTTTCCACAGGAGTTGGCAGAAGGTGATAAACCGGCCGAAGTTGAGGTAACTATCCTTTCTTCCGATTCAGAACCTCTTCCACAAAAAAGTCGTCGGACCGTCCGGAAATACCAATTTTTTCATCCTTATGCTCAATTGGATCCTAACTTTCTTTTGAAGAAACAACAGCATGAAGCTCTTCGCCGGACCACTCGCCATAGCGGCTTGGCAGTGGAATCATCCGGGATTTCTCTAACTCCAGCTCGGAAGCGTCGCACTGAGGTGATACTTTCTCCGACTCTCCTTCGTCCCAAGGCCAGGCTTATCCGAAAACCTCTTAAACTGTCTGATCCTGATTATCAGGAGACTCCATTATCCTCCTCTGGTGAATCGACCGCTACACAACTTTCCCCATTGAAAACTGTCCCAGGGTAAGTCTTTTTAACATTTCTGGTTTATGATTACCTTTTTGCTTCATAATTCTAACTCATTCTGCAAACTTTTTTCAGCAAGCCAAAGCCTAGCAAAAGACAAAAGGCAAACAAACCCCCTGCTGAGACTTCTGCAGATGATCCGGCGATTGATCCGGCAACAACCGTTCCTCCAGAAGGCGAGCCTATAGCTCCTCTTGAAGATCCTGCGCCTACGGATCATGTCCCAGTAGTCGAGAACCCTACTGCTGATGACGTCCATAATCCGCCAAGTCCTGCCCGGGTCAACTCTCCTCAAGTTAATCCGTCATCTCCCAATCCGGTTCACACTGCGACTCCACCAACTGCACCTGCCTCTCCAGAAGTTGTAGTGACTGGGGCTGCTTTCGTTGCTCCGGCTGAGCCCACCGTTTTCGCCAAACATACGGCTAAAACGGAGAAATTACATAAAGAGAAGGGTAAATGGAGTACTGAGTTATCCAATCTTGCTGATATGAGTGCCCAAGAAATCTATTCCGGGTACTTAAACCGGCTCCAAAGTAGCCGAGATTACGAAGCGGGCTTGGTTAACTTGATGAAGGAAAATATGAGGTAATCCTTTTCTTCTGACTTTGCGCTTGTGATATGCTTCTATCCCATAACAGCCCCCAAGTTCCGGTTTAGCTGCGTACTGAAGGTGAATCGGAACTTTATAGTTTGAACAATTGATCTTTACATTAGCCCCCAAGTATCAAGTTGATAACTTGTTTATGTATTTGATACTTGTAAAAAAATTCTGCTGATACTTCAATCATCCATTAGCCCCCAAGTGTCAAGTAAACAACTTGCTTGTGTGCTTGAGACTTGTAACTTTTAAGTGCTGCTGTTTATTGCTTCAACTGCCATTAGCCCCCAAGTGTCAAGTAGACAACTTGTTTGTGTGCTTGAGACTTATCTTATTTTTACTTCTTATCACTTGATTGTACTCGCAGGCTGACTTAAACTGGAATGCTGATGAGATCAAAGAGCTTCGGAACCGTCTTGCTGAGACAGAGTCTGCTGCTTTGAAAACCAAGAAAGATCTTCAAGTGAGTTTAAAGACCGCTGAAGATCTTAAAAAATACTTTGAAGAAGAACGGAGCACTTTTGAGGTTCAGAAAAAAGAGCTGGAGAAAAGGGTTCAGGACGCTGAAGGGGCGCTTAATCCGGTTACGGAAGAGTTAACCGGTTTAAAGCAGCAAATTGAGTTGATGACCTCTGCAATCTTTGGTAAGTATAATATGAACTCCTGCTTTATCCTTGTAATCTTCCATCTGTGCCGGTTTAACCGTAATATTTATATGCAGGGCGCCGTGTCACCCATCTTGGGGATGACCTACGGAAGAAACTTAAGGCATGTTACACTTTGGTCGAGCAGCTGTATTCCGGCGCTCAGAGGATCATTAGTGCAACATCTTTCGGTAAACCGGCCCCCACGACCATCCAAGGCACGTTGGAAAAGTTATCTGTTCTTCCCGTACGTCTAGAAGAAGTCAAAAAATCTGCTGCTCGAGGTGGTGCCCTCTTGGCCCTTACTAGGGCTAAAGCCTGGGTCCCGGATCTTGATCCGGAAGAAGCTTTGACTGGATTTCCTGATACAAAAGACGACGGTTCCACTTTTACCGCAAAGGATCTCTATGCCTTGACGAAGGAGATGCGCCCCCTCGCCAGCAAGCTTGCAGCTGAATCCGATTTATCCAGGTATCATCCGGGGTACGACTTGCAAAACGAGCGGGTGGAGCGGCCGGTTTATGACCCCGTCAATTTAATCCCACCGGTTCGCCCTCATACCTTCGCTCCAGATATCGAACCTTCTGATCTTATCAGTGAAGAGATGTACTTCCGGGCTTTGACGAAGATTGATTGGCGTGTGCCGGACTTCCAACCGCTTCAAGAGGACGAAGATATTCCGGATCAAGGCGATGCCCAGCCGTCGCAGCAGGAGGAAGCATAGCTCATAATTTATTGTTTGTAGTCGCGGCTCTGTTTTAAACAATCTTTTAAACCGTCAGGCTTGCTATGCCTTGTAATAGGATAGCTGAAACTTTATCTGCTTTGATCCGGATGTTCTGATTTGGCGTTTTTGCCAATTGAAATTTTTGCCGATGTTGCTTATCTTACGTATCATCTGTTCCTGCATGGGTAAAACTAAAAATATGTCCTAGCGGTTTTACCACTGGATGGATTAAATTGTTCTTTCAACCTATCAAACAAGTATATACTTATATCATAAATAATGTTATACCTGAGATTACGTATGCTCAATACTCTTAATCCGGTATAACTTTAAAGCCTCCTGATGAAGATCTTCATGGATCCAATAGTAAACCCGGTTTTGATAATAGACACCGGTTTATCTCGTTCTGAAAACTTTGTTCAGAAATTTGTGGCTTGTTGCCCGATGGATGATCCGGGTTATAATGAACACCGGTTTATTTCATGATGGTATTCATGACCCAGACTTTTCACTTTATAGATATGTGGTCAGCTTCTGTAGTTGTTCCACTCCGGTTTAAAGAGTTATAAAACATAAACACCAAAGATGCAAATTTGCGAATAAAACCATGTAGTCGCTGCTTTTTAAGAGCTGCCAGGCTCAAAGCAAGGTTAAGCCAATCACTGGATGTGGATTATCCATCTTTCCAGAGGGCCTAGCCAATCACTGAATGTGGATTATCCATCTTTTCAGAGGGCCGTATGAACCAGAAGAAAAAAAAATAGCCAATCACTGGATGTGGATTATCCATCTTTCCAGAGGGCCTAGCCAATCACTGAATGTGGATTATCCATCTTTTCAGAGGGCCGGTGGATGTGGATT
>LR738713.1:601828237-601926778 GCA_902687465.1 Secale cereale | reverse complement strand
AGAGGGCTGGTCGATGGTGCAGAAGAAAAAATTTAGCCAATCAATGGATGTGGATTATCCATCTTTCCAGAGGGCCTAGCCAATCACTGAATGTGAATTATCCATCTTTTCAGAGGGCCGGTGAATGTGGAGTATCCTTCTTTCCACTTAATAAACCATCATAAACAATGTAGCCAATCACTGGATGTGGATTATCCATCTTTCCAGAGGGCCTAGCCAATCACTGAATGTGGATTATCCATCTTTTCAGAGGGCGGGTCGATGGTGCGGGTAAACCCGACTGTTCATATAGTTTTCCCTGGCTCCGTGGAATCATGGGTAGATCTTGAAGCGTCCTCTCTTGAACCGGATGTGATCTCATGCTCTTTAGAGAGTTTTATTGCTTCTGTGTATACTCTGCAAAAAATCAAGTTTAAACCGGCCAATATGTTGAAATATAATATATGATACAACTTGCATGGTTGTCCTCACAAGATATTTGTATTGGAAAAAAGACTAAGCCCCCGGTTTACCGAGGGTGCTGGTTTATTCATTGATCATAATATATACATAGGATACAGTGGAGCGCATATCTCAAGTATAGTATGGCCGTAGATGGGCGATGTTCCATGGTCGCTTCGTCTCCTCCTCTGATGTCCGTGAGTCCTTGTGTTCTCGAACGTCCACCAGGTAATATGAACCGTTGTGTAGATTCTTACTGACCACAAAGGGCCCTTCCCATGGTGGGGATAGCTTGTGCATATCTGTTTGATCTTGGATGAGCCGGAGTACCAAGTCGCCCTCCTGGAACGTCCTTGTTTTGATCCGGCGGCTGTGATATCTGCGCAAGTCTTGTTGATAAATTGCAGATCGTGCCGCAGCTATATCACGCTCTTCGTCTAGCCGGTCCAAACTGTCTTGCCTTGCTTGCTCATTGGCCGCTTCAACATAAGCCGTTACCCTTGGTGAATCATGACGGATATCACTTGGAAGGACTGCTTCAGCGCCATAGACCATGAAGAAAGGTGTGTAACCTGTGGACCGGTTTGGTATAGTGTTGATACTCCAAAGAACAGATGGTAACTCCTCGACACAACATCCTGGGGTTCTCTGCAAAGGAGTCATAAGCCGGGGCTTGATATCTCGTAAAATCTCCTGATTTGCCCTTTCGGCCTGACCATTAGACTGGGGATGGGCCACAGAAGATACATCCAAGCGAATATGTTCTCGTTGACAGAACTCTTCCATCTCACCCTGAGATAAATTGGTGCCATTGTCTGTGATGATGCTGTGCGGAAAGCCAAACCGGAAAATTACCTTTTTGATGAATTTGACTGCCGTCGCCGCATCACACTTGCTTATAGGCTCTGCTTCAATCCATTTTGTAAACTTATCCACTGCTACTAATAGATGAGTTTTCTGGTCTTGGGATCGCTTGAGGGGTCCAACCATATCAAGCCCCCAAGTCGCTAACGGCCAAGTTATTGGTATCATCCGGAGTCCCTGCGTCGGAACTAGAGCACGTCTCGAAAATTTCTGACAAGCATCACACTTCCGGACCAGATCCGCCGCATCAGCATGAGCGGTTAACCAATAAAAACCATGTCGGAACGCTTTGGCCACCAATGATTTTGAACCGGCATGATGACCACAATCTCCTTCATGGATCTCGCGAAGAATCTCACAACCTTCCTCAGCTGACACACAACCCTGAAATACTCCAGAAGTACTGCGATGATGAAGCTCTCCGTTTGCAATTGTCATGGACTTAGAACGCCGGATTATCTGCCGTGCTTCTTCTTCATCATCCGGTAGTTCTCCTCGGCTTAAATACGCCAAATAAGGCAGCGTCCAATCCGAAATAACATGAAGCGCTGCAACTAACTGTGCCTCCGGATCAGGAACAGCTAGATCTTCCTCCAATGGTATTTGAACCGAAGGACTGTGCAATTCATCCAAAAAAGTATTTGGTGGCACCGGTTTACGTTGAGAGCCCAGTCGGCTTAGAGCATCGGCCGCTTCGTTCCGTCGGCAGTCTATATGATCCACCTGATACCCTTTGAAATATCCTGCAACTGCTTCAACTTCTCGTCTATAAGCTGACATGAGGGGATCTCTTGAATCCCACTTGCCTGAAACTTGCTGTGCCACCAGATCTGAATCGCCAAAACATTTGACCCGGCTCAAGTTCATCTCCTTCGCCATCCGCAAGCCATGAAGTAATGCTTCATATTCCGCTGCATTGTTAGTACAAGGAAACAATAGGCGGAGGACATAACAAAATTTATCACCCCGGGGGGAAGTTAAGACAACTCCAGCCACCGAGCCTTCCAACTGTCTTGACCCATCAAAGTGAATCGTCCAGTATGTAAGATCCAGCTTCTCCTCAGGTGTCTGCAACTCTGTCCAATCATTGATGAAATCTACCAACGCCTGAGATTTTATAGCGGTGCATGGCACATACTTCAACTCATGTGGGCTGAGTTCAATGGCCCACTTTGCTACTCTACCTGTAGCTTCCCTGTTCTGGATTATGTCCCCCAACGGTGCTGAACTAACCACAGTTATTGGATGACCTTGGAAATAATGTTTCAGCTTCCGGTTTGCCATGAACACACCATAAACCAGCTTCTGCCAATGCGGGTACCTCTGCTTGGATTCAATGAGTACTTCACTCACGTAATAAACCGGGCGCTGAACCGGGTATTCTTTTCCTGCTTCCTTGCGCTCAAGCACGATTGCAACGCTGACTGCCCGTGCATTGGCAACAACGTATAACAGCAACGGCTCCTTATCAACAGGGGCAGCCAAAACCGGCAGCTTCGCCAGTTGCCGCTTCAGATCCTCAAATGCCACGTTCGCCTCATCACTCCATATAAACCGGTCTGTTTTCCTCAGCATCTGGTACAACGGGATTGCCTTCTATCCCAAACGGCTGATGAATCGGCTTAATGCTATGATCCGGCCAGCGATACGCTGAACATCGTTGATGCAAACCGGTTTAGTTAAAGATGTGATGGCCTTGATTTTCTCTGGATTAGCTTCTATTCCTCTGTTTGAGACCAAGAACCCCAGTAGTTTACCTGCCGGAACACCAAAAGCACACTTCTCCGGATTAAGCATCATCTTTTAAGCTCGAAGATTGTCGAAAGTTTCTTTAAGATCCTCTATCATTGTCTCTTCCTTCCTTGATTTAACCACAATGTCATCCATGTAGGCATGAACATTCCTCCCTATCTGCCCTTTAAGACAATTCTGAACGCAACGCTGATAAGTTGCTTGCGCACTCTTAAGCCCAAAAGGCATAGATACATAGCAAAAAGCACCAAAAGGGGTTATGGAAGCTGTCTTCTCTTGGTCTTTAACTGCCATCTTGATCTGGTGATATCCTGAATATGCATCCAAAAAGCTTAGCCGCTCACATCCCGCTGTGGCATCGATAATCTGATCAATGCGGGGGAGAGCAAAGGGATCAGTTGGGCAAGCTTTATTGAGGTCTGTGTAATCCACACACATTCTCCACCTCCCATTCTTCTTTAACACCAGCACCGGATTAGCCAACCACTCCGGACGAAAAACTTCCACTATGAATCCTGCGGCCAAAAGCCTGGCCACTTCTTCTCCTATAGCCTTGCGCCTCTCTTCGTTGAAGCGGCGCAAATATTGTTTAACCGGTTTATATTTCGGATCAATGTTAAGGCTGTGCTCAGCGAGTTCCCTCGGTATACCTGGCATGTCAGAAGGTTTCCATGCAAAGATATCCCGGTTCTCACGGATGAACTCGGTGAGCGCGCTTTCCTATTTGGGATCAAGGTTAGCGCTGATAGTGAACTGCTTGGACGAATCTCCTGGCACAAAATCAACTTGCTTGGTCTCCTCTGCCGATTTAAACTTTAACGCCGGATCATGCTCTGTAGTTGGCTTCTTCAGCGGAGTCATATCTGCCGGATCAACATTATCTTTATAAAATTTCAACTCTTCTGTGGCACATACCGCCTCCGCATAAGCTGCATCTCCTTCTTCACATTCCACCACTATCTTGCGGCTTCCATGAACCGTAATCGTGCCCTTATGACCCGACATTTTGAGCTGCAGATAAACATAACATGGCCTAGCCATAAACTTAGCATAAACCGTCCTCCCAAACAGAGCGTGATAAGGGCTTTTGATCTTGACGACTTCGAAAGTTATCATCTCTGACCTGGAATCATGCTCATCTCCAAAGGTAACTTCCAAGTCAATCTTTCCAACCGGATAGGCCGACTTACCTGGGACCACCCCATGGAACACCGTGTTCGATTGTCTTAGATTCTTATCCGTCAGGCCCATACGAAGGAAAGTCTCATAGTACAAGATGTTGATGCTGCTACCACCGTCCATGAGAACCTTAGTGAATTTATAACCTCCCACCTGAGGTGCCACCACCAAGGCCAAGTGGCCCGGATTATCCACCCGCATTGGGTGGTCTTCTCTACTCCATACAATGGGCTGTTCTGACCAGCGCAGAAATTGCGGTGTTGCCGGTTCAACCGCGTTAACTGCCCGCTTCAAAACCTTCTGATCCCGTTTACACAGACTAGTGGTGAAGACATGGTATTGCCCACTGCTCAATTCCTTCGGATTACTCTGATATCCGGATTGCGGCTGCTGTTGCTGACGCTGCTGATTCCCCTGATTATTGTAATTCCCTTGGGCCTGCTGCTGATTGCCTTGGTTATTGTAACCACCCTGGTTACGTGGTTGATTGCCCTGGTTATTATAACTTCCTTGACTATTGTGATTACCAGCCCGGTTCTGATAACCACCGTTATTGCCCCTATATCCTGATCCTGAGCTGTTCCCCTGATGACCCGGACCATAAAACCCTGGACCTGAACCGCCATTTGGAGGCCTGTCCTGAGGATTAAAGCGGCCCACTATTGCTTCCATAAGGGGCCTGCACTCTCTTATAGTGTGCTTTGCCAGTCAATTTCTCGTGCCATGCTTCGGACAAGGCTGATCTAACTCTTGGTCCCAGCTAACAGCCCCTCCGCCGGTTTGTGGAGGTGGGTTGCCCATGCTACGCTGAAAACCCCCTTGAACTTGAGTATTGGCCACGAAGTCAGAGCCACCTTCTGCCTTTCGTTTGCCCAAAAAACTTGTAGTAGCCGGATTAACTTGCGCCGGTTTACCAGACTTGCTAACCTTCCCCGCCTTGTCTCCTTCAGTTTCTGGATACTTGGTATTATCAGAGTCCCCATATTTTACCAAGGCACTCATGAGAGTTCCCATATCATTACAATCCCTTTTAAGCCGTCCGAGCTTTAACTTTAAAGATTCAAACCGGCAATTGTTTTCCAAAGTCACTATCGCCGTACTAGGATTGATACCATTCGAAGAGTGCAAGATCTCCGCTACTCTCCGCACCCAAGCAGCCGTAGACTCCTGCTCTCCTTGCACACAAGCTGCTAGATCCACCACTGACATCGGCTGCTTGCATGTATCTTTGAAGTTTTTAATAAACTGGCTGCGTAGTTCCCCCCATGATCCGATAGAATTCGGGGGTAAACCCTTCAGCCAGGTCCGGGCTGTACCCTCAAGCATCATAGTAAAATACTTTGCACAAGCCGATTCATCGACGTCCAGCATCTCCATGGCCATCTCATAACTTTCAACCCAAGCTTCTGGAGCTAAATCTGCTGTGTAATTAGGTACCTTGCGGGGCCCCTTAAAATCTTTAGGCAGCTTGACACCCCGTAAAGCGGGGATAAGACATTGCACCCCAAAAGAACTCGTCGTAACTCCTGTTTCTGCTGTGGCTGTGTGAACCGGCGTTGTTTGACGAACCTCTTCCCGTGCTCCTGATCTAACCCGGTTTATATCCGGAGCTGGTGCTGCTGCACCCGCCGGATTACCCTGTCTGCGCTGATGCCACCTGCGTTCACTGCTAGATACTTCTGGCTCCTCCCAATGCCTAGTGTAACTCCGGCTAGGACGTGGTGTTGAATGTAGCCTTTCCCTGCTATGAGAATATGCTTGCTGCTGTATTAATGCTGTATTAAGTAGCTCCTTGGCCCGGCGCGCCTCCAACGCAACCCGGGACGTCCCCTCGTCGGGTAAAGCAGCCAATTGTGCTGCAGCAGCAACAATGTTATCCAAAGGGTTCGAATAGTGACCTGAGGGGTGAGGTGTAGACGTGATCCGCCGGTCTTGCTCCACAATGGGCTGCTGAACCGGCTCATCCCTGACTGGGGGTGCCCTTCGGTTTAAAGTGGGATTATTGCTAGTCCCTGCCCCTGGTGTTCTGAACAGATCCATAGCTTCGTAAACCGACGGTATACGAGATTGGTACTTCCGACTTCTTACTCCCTGTGTAGAGGCCTATTCCATCCTTAGGTGAAAAGCTTGATCATCCAATTCTGCTTGCCTCCTTACTATCATTGCCTTCTCTGCTTCCAGTTCCTCCTTTAACTGATCAATCCGGCCCTTTAACTGAAGGAGCTCTGCATCATGCTGCGCCCTGTCTGCTGGAGCTACTGTTTCCACCGCTTTAGCCGTGAACTCCTCGATCAAGGTGGATAGAACGTCAGTAGGTGAGAGGGTCGTGCCGCTCCCCCCAACACCAGCTTCTGCTGTCGTCCCGTTCATAGGGGGCTGTGAACCGGCCATAAAGACAGCCACCCGGTTGGGCGGATCGAAGGGGTCCGAAATACTGTTTCCATCGTACTCGCCCTCAGACCGGCCGTCCTACAACTGATACAAAGACTCAGTTTCTCCGGATGAAGATTCGTCGTCGGAGTAGACAACTGTTGCACCATCGGATTCCGATCCGTCTTCGGCTCGAACTCCGTGGATTGCTCCAACGAACACGTGCTTCATCGCGGGCTGAATCCGGGCCGATCTCGCACGCTGAGCCGGCTCGACGATGTTGGGGAAGATGTTCGGCTCAGGTCCCGGTTC
Source organism: Secale cereale (assembly GCA_902687465.1). Taxonomy (NCBI): domain Eukaryota; kingdom Viridiplantae; phylum Streptophyta; class Magnoliopsida; order Poales; family Poaceae; genus Secale; species Secale cereale. The sequence continues at coordinate 601,919,860 of LR738713.1, read as the reverse complement.
GCCGATTTTGCCAATGAAGACTTGGATGCCACCGAAGGGAACCCGGTACCCGTATTCGATTGAATCGGCCTCCGGTCCCCAACCTGCGTCGTCGATGTAGATCCGGCCGCGGCGACTCTTGGTCATCCGGCCGACCACGTAACCCTTGAGCCCTTCAAAGCTGCCCTTCAAGAACTCGAAACCATCGTGCGCAGGCCCCACGGTGGGCGCCAACTGTCGTGGAATTAGCACGGCAGATGTCCGGTTTAGCGGACTTGATGATGGAACCATCGCACGGGTTAGCTTGAAGGGGTTCATAGCACACAAAGGACACAGAGAGTTTATACTAGTTCGGCCCCTTCGGTGAAGGTAAAAGCCTACGTCTAGTTGGTTTGGTATTGCTTGGGCGTCGGTTTACAGGGAGCGGATCGCTTGCCTGTAGTCTCGACGGGTTGATTCTTGCTTGTCCCTGAACCGTCACCGGGTCGTCCCTTTATATAGAGGTGACGCCTCGTCCGGTTTACAGAGTCCCGAGGCCGGCTCATACTCGTGTGCGCCTCGGTCTCTGTCCTTTCTTCCTTATCTCTCAAGTTACATCACTTGGCGGTTTACAAACCATAATTCTATACATGGGCCCTAAGATCTTATGGGCCGTAGCCTTTACTAAATATTACAACCAAATATAATATAACTAAGCCGGTTTACACTAGCCGGTTCATACCTGCTAGTAATATCCCTGACACTTTTCCTTGTCGGTTTTACTTGACAATTGAAAATCAATAAAGCGGAAGGAAGTCAGCAAGGCAGCGGATAAAGGTGCTCCTTCCAAATGGAGGGCCTCTACAGATGCTACTCCTCCATCCCCCCAAGTTGATTTCCAAGACAACACATGCATAGACACTCAACGTAGCTGTGTTGGTGATGAGCACGTCTCCCCTAGTGCACCATCATAGGTGCTCCCTCTAACTTGGCACTATTATATATGGTTGCATGTTATGTATGATGTCTAGCTTGTATTGCTTCTAATTTTGTTGAATTTCATCGGCTTACTTTACACATTATATGTGACGCCCGAAGACCGACGTCCCAGGAGATACCAGAAGATTCCAGAAGATTCCAGATGTTCCGGGGTCTCCCGTGTGTTCTTTGTGCTTGCTTTATTTATTTTGCATTGCATCATATCATCATGCCATCATCTCATTATTTTTTTGCAACTAAATAAATCGTGTGGGCCTTCGGTCCATTTAAATCGATGGAAGATGTCTTCTCTTTATAACATATAAAAGCCTCTCAATATTTAGGGAGCTATATTAAAATATTCCATTGTTTGGGATCACCGTAACACATTTGCAATATTTCCCCATGCTTTTCCTACTTCGATTTTCCCCTTCAAAAACCTTGCCAATATTTCTTTTCCGTTGTTTCGAGGTTCCTCCGAAAATTCGAACATTTTTGGACACTTCTATATTCAAGTCTTAGTTCAAACCCATTTGAATTAAATTCAAATATGTTTGAATTATTTTTCTGATCGTGCCTTTTCTATTTTTCTCGGACCGTGCTCATTTTATGATGCCCGAGGAAAATAGTCCCATGTGTTATCTTTCCCTATCCTCCCTCTTCTTTCTTTTCTTCTCTCTTTTGTTTTCTGCTAAAAGATTAATAGCAATGTTCCCAGCTGCAGCCATCTGGCCTCTTGGCCCGGGCCTCTTGAGCCTCTCCAGCCGCCAGCCTCAAGAAAGCCAGGCCTCTCACCGCAGCCACCCTTCTTGGCCCAGCCGCTCGGGCCTCAACCTCCGCGGCCCATCTTCCCAGCCCGCACCCCACCTAACCCTAGCCCGACACTCCCTCTCTCGATCCCCCTGTGCGCCGCCGCCAGACCGCTCCCTCGCTCGCCTCCATCCCCTTCTCTATCGATTCCCTGGCAGCCCCGCTCTCCTCGACCCCCCTCGTTCGATCTCTTCCTCCTCCCGCTCACTCCCGAGCAACCCCTCGCCATCTTCCCCGAGCGCCCGGCCTCCCTTCCCGCGCAGGCCTCGCCCTCTTTTCCATCGCCAGCGGCCAGGGGTCGCCGCGCCCGTCGCGACGAGCGCCAGGAGGCGGCCCGCGCCCGTCCCTCCGCCGTGCTAGGCCGCAGCGCCCGCGGTCGGAGGCCAGTCCCTCGCCAGCCGTGCCTCTACGCCCTTCCCTCCGTCGTGAGCCCGTGCTGCTCCCTCCTCTCCAGTGCGCGACCGCACCCTCCGCGCCAAGTATCGCGACAGCGCCGTCCTCCATGCTCCGGCCGTTGCCATGGCCTCCCCAGGTTTTTCCTCCGCCACGCCAAGGGCGCCCCTTCCACACCTCCAGCCAGCGCCAAGAGGCGCATCCCGGTCGACCTCCAGCCGTCATCTTCACCGCGTCACCGGAGCCGTGCTGCTTTTGTTTTTGCTGCCATGTTATGCCGCGCCTCTTTTGCTTGCTGCCGGACGCCAAGAGCTTCTAACGAGGGACCCCGAGACCCTCAAGTACCTCTTGGTTTCGCCAAGTCCGACGACAAGTGTTCCGATACCGTCGCAAGTATTGAGACCGGCGAGTCCGAAGACACCAAGTACCATGACATCGACGACATCGAGAATGACTACATGAACGAGTACGACTACACGATGAGACGCCAAGTACCACTACGATCGGCGATGCGACAAGTACCTGGACCACCGACCCGAACATCTACGGGAAAATGAGCTCGTGAACCACTACCGTCGACGAGGACCGTCAAGTACATCTACGTGTTCCTTTACCGACGCCGATGACCTTCAAGTTCGACTACCGTCCCCGACACCAAGTACCACTACATAACGTGTACCCCGACGTCGCAAGTACCACGACACGTGACGTGAACGCCTACCGTCACCAAAGCCCCGTGTACCACTACTTCCCTCTACGGAACGGCTACTTCCTCTTCGGAAACGTGAACCACTACTTCCTCTACGACCCGCGAGAACGACTACTTCCGCTACTTCCACTACGACCTCGAACCCCTCCGAGAACGATGGCTCCGAAGGTATAACCCCGAGACGATGACCCGTGTGATGAATGTTGTGTTGTATGAGTTGTGCTCCACTTGTGCTCAGTGTCCGTTTCATCTCTTTTGTCGTGTTCCTCGGTTGCCTTCGTCGCCGACTCGTGGGAACCCGGTAACGGGATCGCCCCACCTTTCATCTCGTTGACCCGCTCACACCATCTTTCTTTTGCCCGGTCTCTCAATGAGTTACCGGAACCGAGTTGTTGCCTTTGCATCATTTCGGATCGTTGCCGTGGCACCCTTTTCCTTCCACCACGGTGACGATGCTTCATATCATCTTCTTGTTAGCCTTCTAATAAAATTGCAAAAACTTGATCATGTCATCCGCATCATGTTAACAACATTATAATGTTTAATTGTTGTTGCTTTAATAATTGCTAAACATGCTCATGGGGATTTTCCGGATATGTTGTTGTTATTTCCGGCCTCATTTAAAATGCCTAAATAGTGTAGTTTTATTATGCTTCACCTCTTGCCATGTTAACCAACATTTAATCTTGTCTTGTAAATAACGAGAGTCAACTAAATAATTAAAAATGTGGTGTTTCGTCAATATGCAACTCGATGCATATTGAGCTCCACTTAACTTGTAGTGTTGTTTGTGCACTTTGCCATGCCTTGCATATTTAAACCGGACATGCATCATACTTGTTTGTGCATCGTATGCCATGTTTATGCTTGTGTGTTTACCGTGTTGTTTGTTTCTTTCCGGTTTGCTTCTCTTGATAGCTTCGGTTTCGTTCCGGAGTTGTGAGGATTCGCTCGTCTGTGTTGCTCCGTCTACTTCGTGGACCCGTTCTTCTTCCTTGTGGAATTCCAGGCAAGATGACCGAACCCGGATACCATTACTATCTTTGCCTATTGCTAGAGTAACGCTCTTTAGTATTTTGCCTCGATGCCCATGTTTTCCTGTCAGCCTCCTATTGTAACCATGAACCTGTTTAACCACCCTTCCTATGCAAACCGTTGAATGGCTAAGTACGCTTCGCTCAGCCCCTCTTATAGCATTGTTAGTTGCAGGTGAAGATCGAAGATGCTTGCTTCATGTTGAAGTTTGGTTGGGTTATATCACACTATATAAATGCATAAAATGAAATCATCTATATACTGGCAAGGGTGGAAGGCTAAGCCTTTTGCTTGGTGATTTGTTCCACTCATGCCGTTAGGAACCGTATAAACCGGTGTTATGTTCCTTGATTGTGCGTTCCTAACACGGTTGGGGTGTATGGGACCCCCTCGATAAACCGCTAAGTGCTAAGTCTTTTCCAGCAAATCCCAACATTGGTACTATTTGCCTCATAATAACAACTTAAATATTTAATTAATTGCATAAGGGGTCATGTCCCCGAGGATTCTTAATTCTACATAGCAGGGGGGGCCAGTGCTGATGGTGTTGGTCCCAAACGGGGGTTCTGCGGGGTCACCGCGAGGAAACTCGAGGATTGATATAAACCTGTAGAATCGCCCATCCGGTCGTGTCCTGAGACTTAGATACGCGCGGCTACTATCAGGGTGTCGAAACGCCGGGAGGATTTGCTGGATTAGCCTTACCTTAGTTCGGTTTAACTTGAGCACGGGATTCCGAGAATACTCGGGTCTTCCCACCTTGGAGTTGCGACTCCGCAGATCGTGGGCTTGTAATGGGTCAAGTTGGAACACCCCTGCAGGGTTATGAACTTTCGAAAGCCGTGCCCGCGGTTATGTGGCAGATGGGAGCTTGTTAATATCCGGTTGTAGATAACTTGACACAATGTTTCCAATACACTACCAGCGTGTGTACCGTGACTGTCAATTTCCGAATTGGGATTCGGGAGTTGAACACGGTGGGGTTATGTTTGACCGGCTTTAGTTAGGATCACTTCGTGATCATCTCTCGACCGAGGCTTTCTCTTCTCGCTCTCTATCACGTAAGCTAGTTGCTAGTTGCTGCTGCAGACACTACTCTTTTCTTCGGCCTTATCCTCTCCCAAGGCTTAAATAGTCTTGTTACCCGGGAACGGGATTGCTGAGTCCTCTGTGGCTCACAGTTACTTCACCACACCAGATGCAGGTTCAGCCGAGTTTGAAGCAGGTGATGGATCAGTGCTTCACCAGGAGCTCGTTGAAGAGCGTGGCCGTTTGTTTGTGACGTTTCGACGATCAGTAGTGGTTTTCTACTAGGATTCGATCCTGACCTATGACTTTATGTTGTTTTGGTATCTTTCTTTTGGATCTTCGCCCGTAGTCGGGTTGTGATGTTTTGAATGATGTTATGCTTATGTAATGTATTGTGTGAAGTGGCGAGTGTAAGCCAACTATCTTCTTTTGCAATTTAATCCCTCTTTTACATGAGTCGTGCAAAGATACCAAACTTGAGATCATTCTAGGATGGGCTTATACATTTAAGTCGTGCCTCGATACGTAGGAGGTATAGTCCCATCCTGGGCATTACATTATACTTGTGACTAAGACACGTGTTCCTGTTTCTAGAACATACAATATCTGTCTATCACACCATGTTCTTACATCAAATTACATTTGTTCTGAAGAACTAAATTGATATTTGTTTTTCTTGTCGGCTTGACTTTACATGGCACAGAGCAAGAGGAAGAAAGACAGAATGATAGGGAAACGGAAGCGGAACAATCCTGCAGATTTTGCTGGTACCGATGGTGCAATAGAAGGTCAAAGTCCAGCGCAAAATTGTACCGATAGGGTATCCCGTACTACACGAGCTGCAGAACAAGCCAAACAGAAACAAATAGCTGCCACCAAACAAGCAGAGACAACCCTAGTTGTTGCAACACCTTCCACAATACCACCAACTGAACGATTTACTCGTTGGTCAACCCAGCTAGCAGCACGTTCCCAAGCTCCCTTGCCACCTGACACTACTTCCGAAGCACTCTTGACACAAGATGAGTTGGAAACATCATATGAACTTTGTGTGCTTCAACAGCAAGAAGGTAGTTGCTGGAGTCAAGTTACAGTTGCATGCTTCTTTATATGTAGTCTCACAGTCTGATGTACATTAACACTTCCTATGTTGGTTGTTGGACTAGCACCTAGGCGCAAGAGGAAACAAACATCAAGGAGAATGCTCGATAGGTTAACTAAATCTAGAGGAGGAAGAATGGAGATCCGTTTTGAGGCAGGTTTAAAAAGGCCACGTGATGCTACAGAGTCAGCCAAGTTAGTATCAGAGGCAGCGGTTGTTGTTAGGTGTCATGTATGTATCCTCCCAACATGGATTCAGTACAGGAAGGACAAAGACGAAACCCAGTTCAACACCTTCGCCGACCATTTATCTGTAAGTATGGTTATGTATGGAAACTAGTAATATCGTCTTGCTCTGTCCAATACTTTCTAGGTTGCTGATAATGAGACTCCCATAATTTTCAACAGATGAGGTTCAAGTTGGATAGCCAAGATGATGCAACCAGACAAGCTTGCACCCATGTTTTCAAGTCTGCTCTGCGACAGTATTGGTATAACTTGAGGAAAACTCACTTTGAAGGCAAGGCTAACAGTGAACTTGCCCAAACATCTCCAGTGGAAAATATATCTGATGAAGACTGAGAGGCCTCGTTAAACACTGGTCTGATCCAAAGTATCAGGTACATTATATATATGTGAGCAGATAACATGTTGAAGTCCTATTTACGCATGTGCCAGACAAATCTATCTTCTTGTAGGTGAACTGTTCAAAGAACAAGGCCAACCGTACGAAAGAGAAATTCCAACAGACGACATGATCTCGTAGCTATATTGCACACTGCGAGGCTCTTGTAATTATCTGATGTTTCACTCTTTTCGCTGTACCATATTATCAGATCTATATTTACTTGTTACAAATGCAGAGGAAAGCCTGCAAAGACTAAAAAGTACCTGAACCAAATGCTGTGGAAATCTACAAGGACTGTCACACCAGCAAGAAGAAGGGCATGACTACACCAGTCAAAGCCGCTATTGTAAGTCCTTAATCCTCATGCCTTTTAACTACTACTTAATCTGACTTGTGCCTTGAACTGCATAGTTTGCAGCCAATGTCTATTACTCTTTTCAATTTTATACACAATTGTCTTAGCGTATCATTGCACCTTACAATGTTTAAAAGTGAGGAGTGATGTTCCTTTGATCTTGACATGTACTCTAGTTCCGTGCTGGACTTGCCCACACAACCTTACAATTGCCTGTTTGCCTGTTCTCAGTTGTTTTGTGATATGAATGATGTCATACTATGCTTATCGTATTATAAACTTCGTCTCTTTATCCTTAGCCCTCAATACAATGTGAAGAAATAGACAATACAATAGCGATGGTACATGGTCATATGTTTGGAACCTGGTTTTATTATGTACTTTGCAATAAAATACAACTATTATTTTACATGGGTTCACCAGAATAAGTTATGTATATGGACCAAAGCTATTCTGTTCTGGTACTACTAATGTAAAACCTCAACTTTTGAGCGAGCTATGGAAAAAATGGTGGAACCGTCACCTTTTGAAGGTGGCGAGGCAACTATAACTGCAATGTCAGCTCTTGCTGCAGTGGGTCAGTACCTGTCCACTAACAGTGCCAAAAGCACATTCCTGCGTAATACTGGATTGATTGTTAAGGCAATCTCGTCCAAACTGCCTCATGATCAAGATATGCAAGCTCAAAACAATGTTGTATCTGCGCTCCAGACACAAGTCCCTTCCCTAACAAAGACCCTTTGTGAAACAAGGAGAGACATTGTTCGATGTTGTCAAGATATGCATGGTTTTGAAACCAGACTATCAGACATTTGCTATGTTGTTCAGGAGCCTAGGAGAACTAAAGGCGAAGGTTATGTTGCTCCATCGGACAGTACAACATGAAAACATAACAGTCAGTTCAAATGAACTGATCTTCTGAACTTCTGGTGGTGTATTTATCTGCTAGACTGTTAACTTTTATGCCAACCTTCCTTTTGTTTTATAGTTGTAATTTGTTTTGGTGCAATACAAAATTTGTTCTTAACGTGCAGCCACCGGCTGAAGAAAACAACAAGCCATTTTTGTATAGTGTAGGGTGTTCCCTATATTTGCACTGTTGCCGAACTTTGACGCCCACCGGCTGTAGTTAACATGGGCCTCCAATGGGCCATAGAAACAATGGGCCTTCTAAGGGCCGTAGAAATAATGGTTCTTCTTTGTTTCAAAAAAACAATGCACCTTCTACGTGGCATAGAAACAATGGGCCTTATACGGGCTGTAGATACAATGGGCCTTCTATGGGTCATATCATCAATGTGCCTTCTACGGTCCATATGATCGGTTGGCCAAACATGGCCCAATAACAGATCACATTATGGCCGTAAATGGGCTAGAGTTGAAATCGTCCGTTCATGGGCGACCATAACGGGCTGTCGTCAATCGCTCGTATTATGATGACGCTATGAAAACGGCCCAATGTACTAACGGGCCACAAACGGGCCGACTGTGACCACGGGCTGAATTTGGCCCACAAGCAGAAAATGACATTAACGGGCCGTAAGTAAACGAATGTGGAAATGAGCCCGAGAATAAATGGGCCCCGAGAAGGCCGAAAGATAATATGGGCTGGAAACGGCCCAACGGAATAATGGGTCGTTAATGGGTATAAATTGATACACTGTTCATTATGGGCCAGTTTCACCACGTGTCATTAATGGGTATAAAGTGATACACTGTTCGTTACGGGTCAGCTTTACCATCGGCCATTAATGGGCCGAGAGTAATAAGGGCCTCATATGGGCCAAAAGACGTCATGGGCCACACATGGGCCAGAAGTTAAAACGGGCTTTGTCTAAAAAAAGTTAAAACGGGCTGGAATTATATTGGACGGCGCAGATGACGCTACTGGGTCTAATTTGATAGGCCGTAAATGGGCCCTGGGTTAGCGGGCTGTAAATGTGCTATATGCGCACAGGCCGTTAACAGGCTTGCCATGGGCCGGCCCGCCACCTTTTGACCAAGTCAAACAACTGGCCTTTTCACAGGAATTGTCCTCTGTTGGGCCGTGCCACGTGTCGATGTATCATAGGCGCTTTGGGTCCAATGAGTGGATGACATCTGTCCCAACGGTGAGCCGACACGTGTTTCCTCCAGCCAATGATGATTTTACACGTGGAAAATCGCCATTGGTCGGGGCTGTTAATGGGTTATCGGATCCAAAACCGGACCCAATAGCTTAACGGTGTTCCGTTACGGTGGATGCCACGTGTCGGTCTCCCTTGACGGAAGTACTTCTGTGATGCGCGATTTATCGTCATGGAAGTGGACACTTCCGTTATGATAATTTTGGTAATTTCATGGAACACTTCTATGACAGCACAGGTATGACTATCTTGATTCTGTCATAAATTTGTCATGGATGTACATGCATGACAGAAAATGTGACCTACTGTGACAAACACGTATCATCATAGAACTGTATTTTTTGTAGTGCATCCAGCAGCCGGTCACTAACACCGTATGGAGACGATCCACGGTGCCATGCCGCAGGCCAGCATCGTGGACCATCTGGCACAGCCGATGGCTGCTCGCGCGCACCGCTGCCATGGGTCTGGAGTGGCCACTGTTGCGCTTACTAGTGTAGGTGCTTAGGAAAATGCTTTGGTGCGTACGATGTGGTAGATGCATTGGAATGGAGGGGCGCCTTTATATTAGTGCAAACTGCATTGCATTCACATCATGCTGCGTCATTTCCCGGTCTTCCCATTACTTCCCTCATGTATTCACACGATGCTAATTGAAGGCGGATGCATCATTGGCCGTTCAACATTTCGGGAACCGCTACCCTCTCCCTCGTCTTCATTAAAGCCATATCGGGAACTACGTCGCCCGCTGTCAAATCGAATAGTACTACGTCGCCCGCTGCACGCCTGGCTAAACACGCCTTCCTCGCCTCCATCTATTCTTAATTACTGAATTTTAGTTGCAAAAATTAGATACTGCTAGTGATTTTTAGCTTCATATTTTGACAAATCGCAGTGTTACAAGGGTGGCAAATGGCAATGTTACTAGATCAACAAATGTCAATCTTTCTAGTTTGACAAATGGCAACATACCCAATATGACAGATGCCAACCTTACCAAATTGTTTGTAAGTGGTTCACACTGGTCATCCAAAAGAACCGTTTGTGTTCAAGAGATGCACAAATCCTGCTCCCACTTTGCCACATCATGTTGATGCAGCTCCATGATAGCATGTCAAGTTTCATGTTGATGTCGCTCCATGACAGCATGCCAATTTCATGAATTTCAGACGAGTTTTGGATTTACTATATTTAAAAAACCAGGTATCTCCATGTTTGCGGCCGAGTGACGATGGCAGGGTGCTTGACACTCACTCCCATTTCTTTAATGGGACCTAAGCATGGACCCAAGGACAAAGATTTGATTTTTCAACCAATTTATATGCACGGGAGCATGTGCATGTAGTTCAAATTTGAATTATGCATATAAATGCATTGAAAACTCAGTTAATGCTTGAAAATGTCCAAACGAACCCCGAAAAATCACAAAAAATAACACAACACTCCTGTTGTTCTATGTCAACACGAGAAAAAAAATTGAAAGCAATAAGAGGCAATGGATATCGTTTCGCCCCCAAAGATGGGGAGGTCCCTACCAAAACCATCAAGCTTGTTGTTAGAAGCTCTGGTCTGTGATAAGCATATACCCAAACCAGCCCTGAATGGGACAAAATTTGTACCACGGCATGTTGATGCTGCCCCATGATATGAAGCCAAGTTTCATGAATTTCAGATGAGTTTTGGATTTACTGGAATTTAAAAATCAGGCATCTGAATGTTTTGTCGGTAATCAACGGTTCCATGGTGTTTGAAATTCATACCCATTTCTTGCATGGGACCTAAGAATGCACCCAAGGACAAAGATTTGATTTTTCAACTAATTTATATGCATTGGAGCATGCACGTGTAGTTCAAATTTGAATTATGCACATAAATGCATTGAAAACTCACTTAATGCATAAAAATGTCCAAACGAACCCCGGAAAATCACAAAAATTCACAAAACACTCCTGTTGTTCTATATTGACACGAGAAAAAAACTTGAAAGCAATAAGAGACAATGGATATCGTTTCGTCCCCAAAGGTGGGACGTTCCCTACCGAAAACCTTCATGTTTGTTGTGAGAAGCTGCGGTTTGTGAGAAGCATATACCCCAACGTTCCCCAAATGGGACAAAATTTGTACCACGACATGTTGATGCCGCTCCATGATAGCATGCCAAGTTTCATGAATTTTAGACGAGTTTCGAATTTATTAGAATATAAAAACCAGGCATCTCAATGTTTTACCGGTAATCTACGGTGCCATGGTGTTTGAATTTCATTCCCATTTCTTGCATGGGACCTAAGCATGCACCCAAAGACAAAGATTTGATTTTACAACAAATTTATATGCATTGGAGCATGCGCGTGTAGTTCAAATTTGAATTATGCACATAAATGCATTGAAAACTCACTTAATGCATAACAATGTCCAAACGAACCCCACAAATTCACAAAAATTCACACAACACTCATGTTGTTTTATGTTGACATGAGAAAAAAAACTAGAAAGCAATAAGAGGCAATGGATATCGTTTCGTCCCCAAAGGCGGGACGTTCCCTACTAAAAACAATCATGTTTGTTTTGAGAAGCTCCTGTTTGTGAGAAGCATATACCCCAACCTTCCCCAAATGGGACAAAATTAGTACCACGGCATGTTGATGCCGCTCCATGATAGCATGCCAAGTTTCATGAATTTCATACGAGTTTTGGATTTACTAGAATTTAAAAACCAGGCATCTCAATGTTTTGCTGGCAATCAACGGTGCCATGGTGTTTGAAATTCATTCCCATTTCTTGCATGGGACCTAAGCATGCACCCAAGGACAAATATTTGATTTTTCAACGAATTTATATGCACTGGAGCATGCGCATGTAGTTCAAATTTGAATTATGCAAATAAATGCATTGAGAACTCACTTAATGCATAAAAATGTCCAAATGAACCCCAAAAATTCACAAAAATTCACACAACACTCCTGTTGTTCTATGTTGACACGAGACAAAAACTTGAAAGCAATAAGAGGCAATGCATATCGTTTCGTACCCAAAGGTGGGACGTTCCCTACCGAAAACCATCATGCTTGTTGTGAGAATCTCCAGTTTGTGAGAAGCATATACCCAAACCTTCCCCAAATGGGACAAAATTTGTACCACGGCATCTTGATGCCCCTCCATGATAGCATGCCATGTTTCATGCATTTCAGACGAGTTTTGGATTTATTAGAATTTAAAAACCAGGCATCTAAATGTTTTGCCGACAATCAATGGTGCCATGGTGTTTGAAATTCATTCTCATTTCTTGCATGGGACCTAAGCATGCACCCAAGGACAAAGATTTGATGTTTCAACAAATTTATATGCCCCGGAACATGCGCATGTAGTTCAAATTTGAACTATGCACATAAATGCATTGAAAACTCACTTAATGCATAAAAATGTCCAAACGAACCCTGAATAATTCCAATTCTTTTATGATCACTGCAGATAAAAGGTCTAGCAATTCAAACATCCATGGCCGCTTTGACCGCATTATGTAATTCAAATCAAGAAAAAAAATTCAAGTAGATCCTTTGAGAGGCTGCACAAAATATATTTGGACCGTGTCTGAATAAGGGACCGTGTCTGAATAAGGGGCCGTGTCTGATGACCCTTTGTTCGCTAGTTTTTTGTGTGAAGCGATTCAAAATTTTCGGGTTCCGCGGAAATATCTACCTCTCCGCCCCTCCCCCTTACCAAAATCCACATCTCCCCTCTTTCCGCCTTCCTTTCCAAGTTGAAACCTTTACTCCTTGCTTGCGGCGCCGCCGCCTCCTCACCGGCGACCCTCCTTCACGCTGCTCGGCCTCGCCTATCCAGGAAGGTAATCCACACCCAACCCCCATCCTCCTCCTCCTTCCACATCCCACATGCCCCCACCGCCGGCGCGAGCGCGACACCTTCCACCCAAAACACAGACCCCTCCACCAAATAAGCGCCGACCTAAGCCAAGGTGCACGCAGTGTAGGCAGGACCTCAAGGAGCATTTGGCAGCGGAGAAGCAAATCGTGGCCGCACGCACGGATGAGGTAGCGATGGCTGCCATTTGTGCCGACCCCCAGATCTTGGAGGAGCACCTAGCCGTCAAGGCCACCATTGACGCCTCGCACGCCGACGCCGTGACGCGGTTGGCTGCTATAAATGATAGTTTGTGGCGTTTTCTCGAGGCCACCGTCGGGGCCTTCGACGATGACTACGAGGTATTTTCTCAGCGTGCACGTGCTTACCTCATCTCGAGAGCCAGAAGGTTGGTGCCCGGAGCGGCTCAGGCAACTCACCACCACAACGAGGGCACCCATGCTACTTCTCGAGCTTGTGTTGTATTCCCTCGAAGAGGAAAGGGTGATGCAGCACAGTAGCGTAAGTATTTCCCTCAGTTTTTGAGAACCAAGGTATCAATCTAGTAGGAGACCATACGCGAGTCCCTCGCACCTACACAAACAAATAAGAATTTCGCAGCGAACGTGATAAGGGGTTGTCAATCCCTTTACGGTCACTTATGAAAGTGAGATCTGATAGATAGGATAGTATAATATTTTTGGTATTTTTGGTATAAGAACGGAAAGTAAATAAAGCAAAGTAAAGTAGATGGAAGATTAATATGTTGAGAATGGACCAGGGGGCCATAGGTTTCACTAGTGGCTTCTCTCATGATAGCAGAATTCTACGGTGGGTGGACAAATTACTGTCGAGCAATTGATAGAAAAGCGAGTAGTTATGAGAATCTCTAGGCATGATCATTATATATAGGCATCACATTCGTCAAGAGTAGACCGAAGTTGATAGAAAAGCGAGGAAAGTTTTCATACAACACCCACGGTTCAATATTGAAGTGTTCCTGAAGAGGTCGAAGGATGGACGGTCAATCATCCACAGGCACTAGCCTAAAGTTGCAAAGACCATCAACATGAATGAAGGCTCAATATTCGCCTTCCGCTTCAACAGTTTTCTAGATGAGATGCATCTCTCTATGTCGGTGTACTAAGGTAGGGGTACCTCAGTACCCCAACTTGTGCACGGGCAGTTGCAGCTTCCCGCGGCAGGGTTTACCACGCGCTCGCCGGAGACCTTTCTGCCCCATGTTTAACCATTCAAAAACAAAGTATACAAGACAGAAGATCGAGACCCCGGCAAGTGGAGCTTGCCGGGAAGGCCGTACCAGGCTCAGGACTACCCCACTAGCACAAGGCCCTGGCAAGAGGAGCTTGCCAGGAAGACTAGAAGACACGCCTCGGCGCTATATGTGCCCCGGCAAGGGCCCGGGGAGCTTGCCGGCAAGATCAAGGCCCCGGCAAGGTGCTTGCCGGGAAGGCTGCGCTGTGTGCCCGCGCTCCAGCTCATCGGCCCACGCGTCGCCCTGGGGCCTATCCAGGGACGCGTGGCGGATGGCTGTGCAGCCTGGGGGACACGGTGGCACTCCACGGTGGTGGATCCATCGCCGTGGCAGACGGAGACGCAAGGGCGGGAACTTTTGGGGTCGACGGCGATGGGCATTAAATGCCCTTGTCCCCCACTGTCAAAGTAGGTATAGACCACTGTTCGCGCACTGTAGCTCCACTGTTCCCGCACTGTTACAACTACCACCTCTTTTACGTTTTTACCCCTTTCTCCTACGTTGACACCTGTCGGTGACCCCTTGCACTATAAAAGGAGGCCCATGCACAACGTGGAGGGGGTTCGGAACCTAGATCACTCATACGCTCGGTGTAGCTGCTTCTTCAAGCTCCCGAGCTCTCCAAACTTAATACACAACCAAGCAGGAGTAGGGTTTTACGCGACTTCCGCGGCCCGAACCTGGGTAAAACTGCCCGCGTGCTCGCTACGATCTGCTCTTCGTGCTCCCTCCGCCCTCGTACCGCACAGACAAAGGGGCTCCGGTCCCATAGGTGTTCGTGGCGGACAGTTTCCCCCGACATCTTTGGCGCGCCAGGTAGGGGGCGTCGAGGTTGTGCGAACCTGATCCGGCGTTCGCGCGGGCGCATTCTTCATCAACTTCTCCGAATTCGTCAACTTCATCAGCGACAGCTCCATGGCCCCGAAGAAGAAGGCTTCGGAGGTCGGAGGCCCGTCTGCGTCTCATCCGCCGCCACCAGAGCCAACGGTGGGCGGGGGAGACGCCGTCGGAAGGGTGGTCGCCGGCGAGGACACTCACGGCGCCACCAGATCCAAGAACAGGACGGACGACCGAACCTCGGTCTCCGTGGACGCGCCACGTCCATCCCAGCACAGGACAACCCAGCAGCGCCATACCACAGGAGGTGGTATCCGCTTGTTGGGCCAAGGCCAAACCGGAGGCTCGCGGGACACCCCGGACCCCCGTCCGGGCACAAGCAAAGCGAAGGCGCCGGCGTGGGACCCCGCTCCTTCTAACGTCGTTAGAAGTCCGAGCGTATCCCGCTCCTCACACCGCTCGCCCGCGTTCCCCTCCACTCCAGCAGAAGCGCTGGCAAGGGCGCAACTGCTCCTCGACTTCCCTCCAGCGGCAGACAAGGCCGAGGACTGGAGGGCCACCATCCAGAGCCTGATCGCCTTCGCCAACAACGATTCTCCACAGCAGCCGTCGGCCTCGCGGCCGCGGCAAGCTGAGAAGACGAAGGCCGACGGCGACAAGACCGCCGGGGGTGCGACAAGCGCGCACTCCCCGCAGCGAAAGCAGAAGACGCCGCCCCGCCGGAACAACGCCGACGACGGCTCCACAGCCTCGTCGGACCCGCGGGCCCGTCGGGACAAGCGCCAGGTCCTCGACGACCGGCAACAGGAAGACGCTCGGACAAGAATCGAGCGCCGCCGAGAAGCTCGGCGACAATCAGACCAGAGGGCTGAGGACGCCGTCGACGCGCGCGCGCCCGGCGAACCAGGCGACTTGCCATACGCGGCAGGCTGCCCTGCGTTCACCCGCGAGCTGCAGCGCGTCCAGTGGCCCAGCATGAAGAATTTTAAGCTCGACGTACCGGAGAAGTACGACGGCAAGACGCACCCCTCGGAATTCCTCAGCGTCTACACCATCGCAGTGCAAGCTGCCGGGGGGCGCGACGAGAAGATCTTAGCAAACTACTTCCCGCTCGTGCTTAAGCCGAACGTCCGTTCGTGGCTTATGCACTTGCCGGAAGGTTCTATCTCTTCTTGGGCCGACCTTTGCCACCAGTTTGTTGGCGCCTTCACCGGCGGCCACAAACCTCACGGCCAGGAGAGCGATCTCCACATTCTGGCCCAGAAGGAAGGCGAAACCCTGCGCAAGTACATCCAACGCTTCAGCCGTGTGCAGCACAACATCCCTGACGTCCACCCTGCCACGGTTATCAGCGCGTTCCATCAGAACGTGCGTAACCGCCGCATGCGTGAAGAAATGGCGATGACCAAGATTCGGGATGTCAGCGAGCTCTATGCTCTTGCTGACAAGTGCGCACGCGCAGAAGAGGGGAGAAGACTCCCCGGAGAGGATACTGGCGCAGGAGGAAGCGACAGCAACGACGCCTCCCCGGCAAAGAAGAGCCGGCGGCGGAATAACAGAAGGAAGGGCAAGAAAGAGGTGCTTGCCGTCGAGAAGTCCGACAAGGAGGCCCCCGCCAAGCAAACACAGTCCGGCGGCTCCGGCAAGGAGCCTGCCCCTGTAGCGGCGGCCGACAAGCCGGGCAACTCCGACAAGCAATACTGTAAAATCCACCGCACCAAGGGTCACGACCTCTCCAACTGCAAGCGCGTCGAGTACCTCGTCGAGCAGCAGAAAGCTGAGTACGAGAGGCGCGACAAGGAGAAGGCCCAAGGTGGCGGGGAAGAGCCAAGCAAGAAGCGGCCATTCAATGGCCGGGGAGGACGCCGCGGGAAGGCCAAGCAGCGGCAAGGAAATCGACCTCCCCGGGGCCGCGACAAGGACGAAGAAGATGACGACGAAGACATGGAGGACGAGGATAACAGCGAGCAGGAGTTCCAGAAAGCCACGGAGGTCCTGTGCGTCGACGGTGGCGCCTCTCTGCACACCTCCCACCGCCAGCTCAAACAGTGGGTGCGTGAGGTGAATGCAGCAGAGCCGCCCGTGGAGTCACGCAGGCTCCTCAAATGGTCCAGCACGCCCATCGTTTTTGATCTTGAGGATCACCCTGACCGTACCACTGCGGTCGGGTGCTTGCCGATGCTGGTCTCACCCACCATCCGCAACCTCAAGGTCACCAAAATGTTGGTTGACGGCGGGGCCGGGCTGAACTTGATCTCCTCTGCTGTGATCAAGAAACTCCAGATTCCAGATGGCGAGCTCGAAGAAATCGGTTCTTTCCAAGGAATCAACCCGGGGAGGAGCAAGCCCAAGGGAAAAATCACTCTGCCGGTGACCTTTGGCGGGGAGCTCAACTTCAGAACTGAGCGCATCACTTTCGACGTCGCCGATATTCCATTGCCCTACAATGGAATACTTGGCCGTCCTGCCCTCGCCAAGTTCATGGCAGCTTCCCATTATGCTTACAACGTACTCAAGATGCCGGGGCCGATAAGCGTCATCACTGTCCACGGCGACAAGAAGGATGCGCTTGTCTGCGCCGACAAGATCTACCGGGATGCGGCAGCTGCAGCCGAGAAGGATACTCTTGCCGCTGAAGCTCCCGGGGGGAAGAAGACGAAGACCAAGTCCGGCAAGTGCTCTGGGACCTACTCCGGCAACCGCACCTCCTCGGAGTGCTGCGCTGCCGTCGAGGACGTTCCATCGAGCCCCACCGGCAAGAGTAAAAAAGGAATGGCCGCTCCTCCGGCAACCAAGAAAGTGTCCGCCAAGGAGGACGGCACTGGTGGTACCTTCACCATCAGTGCCACCCTCGACAGCAAATAGGAAAGCGCGCTCGTTGCCTTCCTGCGGGCGAATGTCGATGTGTTTGCCTGGCAACCATCTGACATCCCCGGCGTTCCCAGGAAGGTAATTGAGCACAAGCTTGCTGTCTGTCCTCATGCGCGGCCCATCAAGCAGAAAGTGAGGAAGCAAGCCGTGGAGCGCCAAGAATTCATCAACGAAGAGATCAAGAAGCTAGAAGTAGCAGGCCTAGTTAGAGGTGTGATCCATCCGATGTGGTTGGCAAATCCAGTCGTCGTGCGCAAGGCCAATGGGAAGTGGAGACTGTGTATAGACTTCACCGATGTGAATAAAGCATGTCCCAAGGATCCATTCCCTTTGCCGCGCATTGACCAGATCGTTGACTCCACTGCCGGATGTGAGCTACTCTGTTTTCTTGATGCATACTCAGGCTATCATCAGATTTTCATGGCCAAAGAGGATGAAGAGAAGACTGCATTTATCACTCCATGTGGCACTTATTGCTTCATACACATGCCATTTGGATTGAAGAATGCAGGCTCCACCTTTGCAAGGGTAGTATACACCGCTTTTGAGCCACAGATCCACAGAAATGTAGAGGCTTACATGGATGACATCGTGGTGAAGAGCAAGAGCAAGGATACCCTGATCCAAGATTTAGAAGAGACATTTCAGAACCTGCGCAGGATACAGCTCAAGTTGAACCCCGAGAAGTGCGTCTTTGGAGTCCCCTCCGGCAAGCTTCTCGGGTTTTTTGTATCACAGAGGGGGATTGAAGCCAACCCCGACAAGATTAAAGCCATTGAGCAGATAGAGGCCCCAAAGCGCGTCAAGGATGTCAGGAGACTTGCAGGTTGCGTAGCTGCCCTCAGTAGGTTCATTTCAAAGTCTGTAGAACGCGCCCTACCTTTCTTCAAAATCTTGAAGAAGGCAGGTCGCATGAAGTGGACTCCGGAAGCGGAGGCGGCGCTGCAGGATTTGAAACGGTACCTGTCCTCCACTCCAGTACTTGTCGCACCTAAACCACAGGAAAAGTTGTTGCTATACCTAGCGGCAACCAACCAGGTGGTTAGTGCTGCGTTGGTAGCGGAGAGGGAGTCTGACGAGGAGTCAGCACCACCGGCAAGCGAATCCAGCGACAAGCAGGGGGCTGCTCCGGCAAGCTCTGGCCCCGACAAGGATAACTCTGCGCAGGAACAGGATGAGGTGCGGAAGAAGATGGTGCAGCGCCCAGTGTATTTTGTGAGTTCCCTTCTCCAGGGGGCTAGATCAAGGTACTCTGGTGTGCAAAAGTTGCTTTTCGGCCTCCTCATGGCCTCGAGAAAGCTGCGCCATTACTTCCAAGCCCATGAGATAACAGTGGTCACTCGCTTTCCGCTGAAGAGGATATTGCACAACCCAGAAGCAACAGGCAGGATCGTTGAGTGGGCACTGGAGCTGTCAAGCTTTGGACTCAAGTTTGAAAGTACTTCAACTATACAGAGTCGAGCTTTGGCAGAATTCATAGCTGAATGGACCCCAACGCCCGATGAAGAACTCCAAGAAACAAGCGCACCCGTACAAGAAGCGGCAAGTGAATGGGTAATGTATTTTGATGGTGCCTTCTCGCTACAAGGCGCCGGTGCTGGCGTAGTACTCATCGCGCCCACCGGAGAGCACCTCAAATATGTTATCCAGATGCACTTTCCCAGGGAGCAAGCGACAAACAACACCGCAGAATATGAAGGCTTGCTCGCTGGCCTCAGGATATCGGCCGAACTTGGGATCAGGAAGCTGATTGTGCGGGGAGACTCTCAGTTGGTGGTCCGGCAAGTCAACAAGAGCTATCAGAGCCCTTTGATGGAAGCTTATGTCGATGAAGTGAGAAAGCTTGAAGAGCACTTTGAAGGTCTGCAGATGGAGCACGTCCCGAGAGCTCAGAATGAAATTGCAGATGGCCTTTCAAAGTGTGCTACGATGAAGCTACCTGTGGAACCAGGGACCTTCTTGCTCAAGCTGACTCAACCATCCGTTACACCGTCAATTGGGCAGTCCAAGAAGAGAAAGTTGGTCTCCGGTGACTACTTGCCGGCGGATCTTCCAGAAACCGCCGCCAAGGTCCCCAAGATCAACAACCACAACGCTGAGGAACAGTTTGCTCCTGCAGATCCTCGGGTCTGTACAGTTGAAGCAAGCATTCCCGACAAGCCTCGCCCCGGCGAGCTTGCCGGGGGACCATCAGCTCCGGCAGGACCAGAGGTCCTCGCCGTAGAAGCTGAGGTTCCCGCAGCGGCCCTCGAGCCTTTAGTCCTTGCCGCCAAGCCCCGGGCTCCGGCATGGGCACAGCAAATCGTCCGTTTCCTTCAAACTGGAAACTTCCCGACGACCCTCAAGAGATAGAGAAGATAACCAGGCAGTCAAGTATGTACCAGTTCGTGGATAACGAGCTGTACAGAAGAAGACTCAATGGTGTCAGGTTGAAGTGCATCTCCAGGGAAGGCGGACAGAAGCTGTTGGCGGAAATACACGGAGGCATATGCGGCCACCACATTGGCGCAAGGGCGCTTGCCGGGAAAGCTTTCCGGCAAGGGTTCTTTTGGCAAGAAGCCCTCCAAGATGCAACTGCACTAGTAACCAAGTGTGAAGCGTGCCAGTTCCATGCAAAGCAGATTCATCAACCAGCTCAAGCTCTCCAAACAATCCCTTTGTCCTGGCCCTTCTCGGTCTGGGGGCTCGATATCCTCGGCCCTTTCCCTCGTGCTGTCGGGGGCTTTGAGTACTTGTACGTTGCAATCGACAAGTTCACAAAGTGGCCAGAAGTGGAGCCTGTGAGAAAGGTGACAGCACAGTCAGCAGTCAGGTTCTTCAGGTCGATTGTTTGCCGTTTCGGGATCCCTAACAGGATCATCACCGACAACGGTACACAATTCACTAGTCGCACCTTCATGCAATACGTCCAAGACCTTGGTGCCAAGGTCTGTTTTGCTTCTGTTGCTCACCCGAGGAGCAACGGTCAAGCAGAGAGGGCCAATGCTGAAGTGCTGCGCGGACTCAAGACAAGAACCTTTGACAGGCTGCGCAAGTGCGGAAGAAATTGGATAGAGGAGCTACCGGCGGCTCTTTGGTCAATCAGAACGACACCAAGTCGAGCCACCGGACAGACACCCTTTGCTCTAGTCTATGGAGCAGAGGCAGTTCTCCCCACGGAACTCGTATACGGATCTCCTCGAGTGCTCGCTTATGATGAGCTCGAGCAAGAGCAACTGCGGCAAGATGATGCATTGCTCCTTGAGGAGGGACGTCTCCAGGCTGCTGTACGAGCTGCTCGATACCAGCAAGCCTTGCGTCGCTACCATAGCCGCAAGGTCAAGGCCAGGAGTCTCGAGGAAGGCGACCTTGTTCTTCGGCGTGTTCAGTCCGCCAAGAATTCCAACAAGTTGACGCCGAAGTGGGAAGGCCCTTATCGGGTGAGACAAGTTACGAGGCCCGGCGCTGTCCGCCTCGAGACCGAAGAAGGCTTACCGGTGAGCAACTCCTAGAACATAGAGCATCTTCGCAAGTTTCACCCATAAGGCGCGGTTGCCATGATCCGCTCCGGCAACCACCTTGTGTACAAGCTTTGCCGCTGTTGCATGTAACCCTTTGTACAAAGCCGGGCGCAGACCCCGTGCATCAGTAAAGTTTCCGTGTTTTGCGCTATTTGCCTTTTGCATGCTTT
The DNA here is from genome assembly GCA_902687465.1 of Secale cereale. Taxonomy (NCBI): domain Eukaryota; kingdom Viridiplantae; phylum Streptophyta; class Magnoliopsida; order Poales; family Poaceae; genus Secale; species Secale cereale. The sequence goes on along the minus strand of LR738713.1, from coordinate 601,898,226 downwards.
TTCTTTGCTATTTGCATGTGTTATTTGGCAACTTGTGCGATACACACATCCGGTAAGCATTACAACGCCGAAATACCATATCTTGTTTTCCTCTTCTTTTCCTTTGCCTCTTAAGCAGAAGGAACATTCCTTGCGCACACGTTTGCCGGGGGGGAAGGAGATGGAGGAGGAACCAAGTGCTGTTCAAGAAAGAGAAGCCTTACCGGGAAGCAAGCAATATATGAAAGCTAAGTTTTTGACCAGTTCGAATTTTAAATTTTAGTTGTCTTCCTTGAACAATCACACTTTGTATGGAAAACCTGTGCGCGGAGGAACCTACCCGTAGCTTGCCGCACCCTTATCTTGTTTTCGAGTTCGCTCAACGATTTAAGTGAGCTGCGACAAGTGTCGCGCCCTTGCTTCGTTTCCGAGTACGCTCAGCAAGCTAAGTGCGTTGCGACTAGCCGCGGCGAGGTGGCTTGCCGGTAAGACCTTGGCCAGCGGGCTGCTCAGAGTCCAGCACTCAGCGCTCGCGGCAAAGGTCCCTTGCCGGCAAGCTCCCCGGGAGCGTAGGGTGAAAAACATACAAAGTCAAAGATTAAGACAAGGAAGATAACATTGCACTGATTGATCAAAATAAGGTAAATATCTTACAAAGGATAACTTGTCACAATGGACTAATGAGTTCATGACGTCATATGCAGCAACAAAAAGATAAAGATAATGGAGGCCTAATCTACGCGGTCGCCCTCCTTCCTGGAGATCTTAGCCACCTTGGCGATGATGTGGGCGACCTGCTCCTTCAGGGCCTCCGTGTTCGCATCGGCCGGCAAGCTGCGAAGAACGTTGGTGAGGTTGATGCCCGGATTGCGGTACACGATCTTCGTCAGCACGCGCTCCAGAGTTCCCGCGCAGAGCAGGCGCGACTCCTCGGCCAGCTGCGCGGGGATTTGATTCCGGAGACCTGCAGGGCCGGCGCGATCCCTCTGAAGAAGAGGCTGAGCTTGGCGCTGTGCGGGAGATCCGGATCCGGGGAGTAGATGAGATGTTCAACTTTCAGCGCCAGCAGCTCCTGGTCAATGTTGGACGCAGAAGATACCAAGTCTTCGGTCCATACCTCAATGGTATGGCGGAAGAGCTCGGACGCTTTGTTGACGCTGTCCACCAAGGTCCGCTCCTTGCGGAGCTCCTCCTTCAGCTTGGTCTCCCGAGCCCGGGCAGCGTCGAGTGAATCCTTCAGTGTAGTGACCTTCAACTCCAAGTCCTCGATGGAGTCCTTGGCGGCCTTCAACTCGTCGCCCCTCTTAGAAAGACGCACCTGGAGTTCTGAATTGGTGTGGGCGTCCTTCTCGCGCTCCGTGATGAGCGCGGCAACCTTCTCCGCACTCACCTTCAGCGCCTTCTCCAGCTGCACGACCTTGGCGGCGAGCTCCTTCTTGGCGTTTTCCGCGGCAACCGCGGCGGCTTTCGCCTCCTTCAATTCCCCGCCAAGGGCCGCCTCGCGAGCGGCAAGGTCCTCCTCATGGGAGTCGAGCTGGACCTTCCGCTGCGCGAGTTCTCCTTCTCGCCGGGACAGCTCCACCCCGGCGAGCCGCTGCTATTCCTCAGCTTCGGCCTTCTCCAGCACCCATTCTTGGTATTCGCCGGCGAGCCGCTCACGCTCCTCCGCCACCTCGCGGAGGGCCGCCTGGTTGGCGGTGCTGAGCTCCGCCGCGCGCTTCTCCATCTCCGCGGCGGCCTTGGCGGCAAGGGCTTCCCGGGAAGCGAGTTTCGCCTGCCTGGCCCGGTAAAGGGCCAGGAGCTGGTGAAGTAGCTTCTCCTCCTCGGGCCCTTCACTCCCGCCGGGCGCCTCGACAATCTTCAGGCCCGCGGAGGCGAGGACTTCTCCGTCAAACGCCTCGCCCTCCGCGGGAGCTCGCGATGAAGACCCCCACGGCTTCTGGATGAAGACGCCGTTGGGGGCCTCAAGGTAGTAGCCCTGCTCCTTGTCGGCGGAGGGGTCGGCGGCCGGCGCAGCACTCGATGCTCCCGCCGCCTCCGGGTCGGCGGTGCGGTCGCCGTCCCCCTCCCCGGCCGCTGCGTCCGCAGCCGGAGCGGTCTCCTGCGCGGCCGGCTCGGCGGCTCTCGCCGCGTCCTCGACAACAGGGCCGCCGCCGTCGCCGCCCTACGCGCCCTCCTCGTCCTCGATGTTGATGACTTCCGTCTCCATCGGTTCGGGAGGAGGAGGATCTAAAAAGAGAAAGAAGAAAAAGAAGTTCAAGTTCAAGCAAATATCCAAAAAGAGACGAAGCCAAGAAGATAGACTACAAGACATACCTTGGCGGACGTCCTCAGCGGCGGGCTCCCTCGCCGGGGAGCTCTGCCTTGGCGGAGTGGCCGCCCTCGCCGGGCTGCTCGCCTTTGGCGGGGTACTCTGCCTTGGCGGAGTACCCGCCCTTGGCGGAGCACTCTCCCTTGCCGGAGAGTTCGGCCTTGGCGGGGACGGCGGGGCCTGCGGCTCCTCAATAACGGTCTCCGGGCGCTCCTGCCGCGGTGGCTCCTCCTCTGCACGAAATCAAGACAAGAAACGTCAAGATGATGAAAGAAGACAAAGTCCCTAAGCGCATCCCGACGAGCGGAAGGATGGACCCCAGACTTACGCTGGGGGCTGCACTGGGGGCTGCTCCTCGGAGCAGCGCTTGGGTCCGGCAGGGTTGGCTCCGGCACGTCCCCTGTTACCGCGGTGGCCGAACCTTCCGCGACCTCAACCACAGGCGCCTTGGCTTTCTTCGCCACGCGCTGAACCAAGGTCCTGAAATCAAAGCAACAAACAAAGTCAGCATTAACAATAATCAAGACAAGACTCCAGAAGGTGTAAGATCCTGGATCCTTACTCCTGATCCTCCTCGTCGTCCTCGCTCAAGGCGGAGAAGTCGTACTCCACCGGGGGCGCGTCGGCGCGAGGAGCGGAAGATGAAGATTCCCTCGGGCGCTTGGCGATCCCAGGGGCTGGGGGCTGCGAAGACCCAGCCCCTGTGGTAGCCGGAGCCCGGGGAGCGGGCGGAGCCGCTGCTCCGCTCCGAGAAGACCCCTGTCGGCTCGGCGCCGGCCTGCGAGGCGCCTCCGTCGTGGCCCGCGCGCGGGCCGCCTCTGCTGTGGCTGGTGCGCCGGTCGCCCTTGGCGCGGCTTGGCTCCCCCGGGGAGCTGCCCGGCGAGCTGGTTGTTGCCGGGGCGCTTGCGCCCTCTCTCCCGTCGCCGTCTTGCGGAGACGCTTCGGTGGAGACTGCCTTGGGCTTGCCGGGGGCGGGGAGCTCTCCGACGAGGAGAGGTCGTCGGCGTAGAGCTCCGTAGATCCGCCGGAGTCCTCGGCCTCCTCCTCCTCCTCTTCCCCGGCCGGCTCACTGGGCCCAGCGCCCTGCGCTGCGGCCTCTTTTCCCTTGGCGCCTCCGCTCCCTCCGGCGCCTCCGCTCCTCGCGGCGCCTCTGTTCCCTCCGGCGGCACCCTCCATTGCCGCGGCCTCGGCCACGATCCCGTGGATCCCGGAGTGCCTCAGAGAGGGGACCCCGGCGAGCGCGTCGGGAGGGAGCTGCAGCAGTCTACGGATCTCCGCCTCCTCCGCCTGGCTGGACGCATCCGCAGCCTCCGCCTCAGCAGGCGTGTATCCAAAATCTCCTGCCGCTGCAGCCGCAGTGGCCTCTTCAGCCCGAGAAGCTATGTAAGCAAGCTCCTGTTCGGTGGTGTCCCGCGTGTGCTCCTTGATGTCGTCCTTGTTCTTCGCCACCTCCACGAGGTTGTCGAAGAAGGTGAGGACGTCGATGGGCTTGGGCGCGATCCACGTACGGTCCACGCCATGCGAATCGCATGCGGGCATCATGGCGAGGAGACGATCCCGGACTGTGCTGATGCAGAGCGGCACCACTCCCCGGGGAGCTCGGAACCACTCAGGGTGTGCCGGGTCGTACTTGAAGAGTTCCCGGACCATCCCCTTTAGCTCCAGCGTCGTGAAGTTGAAGTTGAGCCCGGGGCGCAGCCTCATTATATCCGCCGGGCCGCCGTACTCCCAGGCCGGCCTTTTCCTGTCTTGGAGAGGGGCGATGCGGCGGCGGAGGAAATCTGCACCCACCTCTGCGACGGACAGCTTGGCGGTCCGAAGACGAAGAATCCGGACGAGGGCGACGTCGAGCTTGATATCGTCCGAGTCCAGCTCGCTCCAATCCCTGCCGCGCACGATGGGTGTTGTGCGCGGCGCGGTGAAGGGCTGCGGCGCGTCCTCAACGATCCAGCACCACTCCGCACGCCACTCCTCCCACTTGCCGCGGAGCTCCCCCGGCAAGTAGGACCCCTTCTTGTTCAGACGGAAAACCCAAGAAATTCCTCTGGAGAGGGGGGCGTCGGCCTCTGCTCTAGGAGTGAAAAAGTGCCTAAACAACGCTACGTTGGGCTGTATCCCTATAAAGTTTTCGCACATGTGTGCGAAAACCGCCATGGTGAGGATGGCGTTGGGGGTGAAGTCAAGAAGATGGAGGCCGTAGGTATGCATGACGTCGCAGAAGAAATTTGAGAAAGGAGGACACAGACCGCAGTGAAAGAAAGCTGCGAAGAAGTAGTACCCGCCGGGGTAGTTGTCCTTGGCGGCGGCCGGATATGCTCGCGTGCGGGGGTGCGCCTTGGTTCAGAACAAGTAGTACTTGTTCCAGAGCTCCCGCGCGCCGAGCCTCGGCGGGAAGACGAGATGCTGCTTCCGATACGCGGCGAGCTTCGCCGCTTGCTCCGACTTCTCCCTCTTGGCTTTCTCGGCCTTCGCCTTGTCGGTCTTTGGGGCCATGGCGGACGTGGCGGAAGGAGGGGGACGAAGAGCTCGGCGGCGCCGGAGATGCAGACGGCGGCGGCGGAGGTGTGGAGGCAGAGCGCAAGAGGGATCTCTGGAGGAAGGAGACGATGCAATGAAAGCGCAAGGAGGGGAATCGCTCCTGCTTCCTCTGCTTTTATGGGGAAGTGGGGGGCGTTTCGCCCTTTCCATTAAGAGATCGTGGGCACGTCCCATCCCACGACGCCGCAATCGACGCGTGCCGTTACAGGGGGATGTGGCGGATATGGAAGTGGATTCGGCACGCTGTGGGCCGCGTGTGCCCGTGCACTGTTTTGGGCCTGGCCCAACAGCGCTGGGCACCGTGTGTGGCCCAGGCCCGGGGGCTCCTGTCGGTGTACTAAGGTAGGGGTACCTCAGTACCCCAACTTGTGCATGGGCAGTTGCAGCTTCCCGCGGCAGGGTTTACCACGCGCTCGCCGGAGACCTTTCTGCCCCATGTTTAACCATTCAAAAACAAAGTATACAAGACAGAAGATCGAGACCCCGGCAAGTAGAGCTTGCCGGGAAGGCCGTACCAGGCTCAGGACTACCCCACTAGCACAAGGCCCTGGCAAGAGGAGCTTGCCAGGAAGACTAGAAGACACGCCTCGGCGCTATATGTGCCCCGGCAAGGGCCCGGGGAGCGGCAAGCTCCCGGGCCCGGCAAGATCAAGGCCCCGGCAAGGTGCTTGCCGGGAAGGCTGCGCTGTGTGCCCGCGCTCCAGCTCATCGGCCCACGCGTCGCCCTGGGGCCTATCCAGGGACGCGTGGCGGATGGCTGTGCAGCCTGGGGGACACGGTGGCACTCCACGGTGGTGGATCCATCGCCGTGGCAGACGGAGACGCAAGGGCGGGAACTTTTGGGGTCGACGGCGACGGGCATTAAATGCCCTTGTCCCCCACTGTCAAAGTAGGTATAGACCACTGTTCGCGCACTGTAGCTCCACTGTTCCCGCACTGTTACAACTACCACCTCTTTTACGTTTTTACCCCTTTCTCCTACGTTGACACCTGTCGGTGACCCCTTGCACTATAAAAGGAGGCCCATGCACAACGTGGAGGGGGTTCGGAACCTAGATCACTCATACGCTCGGCGTAGCTGCTTCTTCAAGCTCCCGAGCTCTCCAAACTTAATACACAACCAAGCAGGAGTAGGGTTTTACGCGACTTCCGCGGCCCGAACCTGGGTAAAACTGCCCGCGTGCTCGCTACGATCTGCTCTTCGTGCTCCCTCCGCCCTCGTACCGCACAGACAAAGGGGCTCCGGTCCCATAGGTGTTCGTGGCGGACAGTTTCCCCCGACACTCTATGTATCGAAAGGTTCTAGATGTTGCATGTGAAACTTGCTGCTGGTGCAGTTGTGTAATGGGGTAGCTGAGTGCTGAAGCTATATCATGTTGTACTCTAATGTATTCAATTATGCAATATTGCTTCCTTAATATGGAAATGGAATATATTATGTGCTTAATTTGAATGTCAATTATATTAGTAAATGGATTATTAATATTTGGCCGATTAGCTTGCTAATTGGGTTTTCCTATTGCAAACGGTTAATGACAAACCACCATGGGCGATGACCTCACGCAACACACACAATTTCTAGGAATAAACCATGTTGGATTAATGAACAATCACACACGATATTCTCTTCAAAACTGTTTGCGTTATGCCACCTTGCGCAAATGTTTTCCTTGTAGTGACTATGTGGGATGTATATACGAACGAAAACGTTTAGTGGTGACTGACTGTATGGGATGTACTTATGACCGGAAATGATTTCGCCTGTATAATTATTATTTTTAGCACTACTTTACATATTTCTATATTTGAGTGCTTGTCGGCTGCACATGACCTCATTTTGCCGAGCGTGTGTGCCAGGAGGGCATATCCCCAACGGTTTCGGGGTCGTGTGGGAAGGACCCGCCTATCGCCCACACTCATTTGGCAACGGTTTCGAATGCCGTCGCGGAAAGGGGTTAAAAACCGTTTGTTTAGGACCAACGTGCACCAGTGATGTGTCTTGCTACAACATGAGAAATAAGAACATATAAGATGACTGGAAACCAAAGACTAACTAAAGCTTGCATTCACTTAGGATTATTTGAGCTCGGTTTCAGACACTACAATAGTCATGTATTTATCAAGCTCAAATAAAATTGCAAGCAAAAATATGACAGAATACTATGTAACCTAAATTAAGTTGGCATCTGCTATTCGAAAACATGACTGCCTCGTAAGATGCTAAAGCCAATAGATTCAACAGATTTATCTTTATGAAAGGAATAAGTCACCTCTTCCGAAAAAGAACATCATGCCAGCCTTTGGCATTCTTTCATCAGTATGATCTGTCCCATTGCTGCTTGCAGGATCTTTTACATCATGTATGTATTAGAGATTACTTTTGTTAGTGCACAGATGCATACGAGACCTGCTGGAATCAAACACACCGAATCAAGCTAAATTGTACCCCTAGTTACATTCAAGATATCACTGCACTCAGAACTGTAGCTATCTCGCAAATGGTTGCATGCATCATGTCTGACGGCTAGGCTATAGACAATCTCTCCACGAAGTATAAAAAACGAAAGAGCTAAGTTGATATGTCATGTTCAACGGCTAGGCTACAAACAACATTGTGCAACACTGGGCGATGACTCTATACTTCGACTATCACCAGGAGTCCATAGCTGCAGTAAACTTGCATGCTATTTGTAGATCCACTGCTCACTGAGACAATTGGTTCAGCTTCTATACGCTCCACTGCATAAACATCTGTTTCTTTATTTCTCCTCTTATACCCTCTTTCTCTACCTCTCTACTCACCTCCTTCTCTCGTTGCCACGTTGCGTCACTCTAGCATCATCTCAATAAACCACACCATCTCATTACATGCACACCTAATCTATCATCTGTTTCATAAGTTTATCAGCAAGCAATCACGCAAAAGAGGAAAAATAGGATGGGGCATCCTACCTAGTTCAGTTTAAATTTTGAATAAAAGGAAACAAATAGAAAGAAAAAACAAGTGCTACCATCATGCAGTTACAAGAACATACTGTAAGTATTAGATTTAGAGACCCGCAGTGAAGGTATAAACACGAAAATACATGGTATACAGAAAGAGAAGAATCCCTCCATTGTCACCATGGTAATACTCTATAACAAATCATTAAAGGAAATGCCATTATAAGCCTAAAATGATTCGGATATGCTCAAATATACAACCAAATTATCATGGTAACTAATATCAGTTCATCGAGATTTATATGAGCCCTCGCATCTACGTCCTAACTAAGACATTGCTAGAAAAATACAGGGAACGTTAAGTATCCCAGAACTTCATGACCACATTGCATGTGATCATGTTTGTAGTAGAAGGTTGCAGCACTGGCACGACAACATGTTGTTGGACATGGGCATGGCAGCGGCAATAATCTACACCAACATGGTCGTAATCATCATAAGCAACTTCCTTCTTGATGTCCTGATGTTCAGGCTACCCACGTGTAGGTATCATGATGAGTCTATGCTGGAGTGTTGTCGGAATGTTGCCCTCCTGAACGGTGCCACGTCCTCAAGGCCCATATGTGCCATCTCCTAGTAGGTTACCCGTGCACCCCTTCTTGCCAATATATGACATAATTGATTAAGCTGCATTCTCTAATTAAATCTAAACAATATAGAATAATCTGATATTTAAGTAAGAACTGCATATGTATTATTAGCTATTACCGTTTGTACAAAAAAATTGATCAAGTATGCCCCGCCAAAGACATAACTAAGAGCAAACTTGCAAAAAAAAAACTTATGTTCAGTACACAATCCATTGTTCTTGCAGATGGTAGGGCATAACATCCTAGCTTATAATTTGTAGATTGCACTACACATGTGACAAATTCCTGCAGGTAGATGGATATTCAGCTGGATGAAAACATGTGAAAAGGAGACACAATAGAAGTACAAATGAATTCATATAATGACAAAAATATATATCTGGAAGAGGATAATAAGAAAGGAACCCTAGTGAACGAAATTTGGAAAACATGATAGCAAAAGAGTTGAAACTAAACTTGTTTCCAGGCCAAAACATTAAGGAATAAATGACTATCAGGGCACTGTTTGAAGGGTTACCTATGTTTCCAGGCCAAAACATTAAGGAATAAATGTCATGCTCTCATCAACACCAGGCAAATGCTCTCGTTGACCTCCTACGTTGTTGGTCTTTAACATGTTCTCCTTGATTCATTTATGTAGCACCGAGTTGTCCATTGGCCTTGTCATGCTCGCCAACCAACGAGAGTGGAGTTGCCCGTAGTATCCCTTGGGTAGAAGGTGTCCTATTCTCTACAGACTTCCATCTTGGCAGCTGCTCCCGGGGTGCATCAGCCCTCGTTAATTATTGGAATTAATCGGCTAAAGAAAATAAAATTTATTCTCAGCAGGAGCTGGCTCCTCTAATGTTGCTCAAGGAACAGTAGTTCTGCCGTAGGAGCTCATATCCTCCGCTCCTTCGATGCCCTATGCATCTAACAAAGCTGATAATCTAACCACACTCCACAGTAATTAGCGACAAGATAAGTTACACACGCCAAATCTTTCGCGTAGTCTGGCCTTCTCATGGCAAACCTAGTCGAGTTGCCACTTGCCACCGCCGAGCTATCATCCACACAAACGGATTTGCCAGTTTCCCCAACCGTTACTCTCTCGCTGCTTCGGAGGCTCCTGCTGTTTCAGGCATAATCCGAGTCAAAGAAACACACCACAAGGTGAAGGAAATATGCCCTAGAGGCAATAATAAAGTTATTATTTATTTCCTTATATGATGATAAATTTTAATTATTCATGCTAGAATTCTATTAAACGGAAACTTAGTACATGTGTGAATACATAGACAAAACTGAGTGTCCCTAGTATGCCTCTACTAGACTATCTCATTGATCAAAGATGGTTATGTTTCCTAGCCATAGACATGAGTTGTCATTTGATCAACGAGATCACGTCATTAGGAGAATGATGTGATGGACAAGACCCATCCGTTAGCTTAGCAACTTGATCGTTTAATTTTACTGCTATTGCTTTCTTCATGACTTATACATGTTCCTATGACTATGAGATTATGCAACTCTCGAATACCGGAGGAACACCTTGTGTGTTATCAAACGTCACAACATAACTGGGTGATTATAAAGATGCTCTACAGGTGTCTCCGAAGGTGTTCATGGTGTTGGCATAGATCAAGAATAGTATTTGTCCCTCCGAGTGTCGGAGAGGTATCTCTGGGCCCTCTCGGTAATACACATCACGAGATTAACTAGGTATAGTGATACCGACGATTGAATCTCGGGCAAGTAACATACATATGACAAAGGGAACGACGTATGTTGTTATGCAGTTTGACCGATAAAGATCTTCGTAGAATATGTAGGAGCTAGTATGAGCATCCAGGTTCCGCTACTGGTTATTGACCGGAGATGAGTCTCGGTCATGTCTACATAGTTCTCGAACCCGTACGGTCCACACGCTTAACGTTCCATGATGATCGGTATTATGAGTTTATGAGTTTTGATGTACCGAAGGTCGTTAGGAGTCCCGGATGTGATCACTGACATGACGAGGAGTCTCGGAATGTCCGATACACAAATATTTATATATTGGACGACTATATTCGGACACCGGAAGTGTTCCGGGTGTTATCGGGTAAACCCGGAGTGCCGGAGGGGTTGCCGGAATCCCTCGGGGGAGTATGGGCCATACTGGGCCATGAAGGAAAAGAGAGAGGCAGCCCACTAGGGCTGGCCGCACCCCCTAGGAATCTTAGTTGGACTAGGAGTGGGGGGGGGGAGGTGCCCCTCTCCTTCCTTCTCCTCTCCTTCTTCCTTGCCTACTCCTAGCTAGTAGGAATACGAAAGGGGGATTCCTACTCCCAATAGGAGTAGGAAACCTACTCCTGGTGTGCCCTATAGGGCTCTCCGCACATCCCCCCTTGCTCCTTTATATACGGGGGCAGGGGGGCACCTAAGGACACACAAGCAACATTGTTTTAGCCGTGTACAGTGCCCCCCTCCACAGAAACACACCTTGGCCATATCGTTGTAGTGCTTAGGTGAAGCCCTGCGTCGGTAGCTTCATCATCTCAGTCACCACACTGTCGTGCTGACGAAACTCTCCCGTGAAGCTCAACTGGATCAAGAGATCATGGGACGTCATTGAGCTGAACGTGTGCTGAAGGCGGAGGTGCCGTACGTTCGGTGCTTGGATCGGTTGGATCACGAAGACGTTCGACTACATCAACCGCGTCACTAGACGATTCCGCTTTCGGTCTACGAGGGTACATAGACACACTCTCCCCTCTCGTTGCTATGCATCTAGTAGATAGATATTGTGTGATCGTAGGAAAATTTTGAAATACTATGTTCCCCAACAATGGCATCATGAGCCAGGTCTATGCGTAGATGATATGCACGAGTAGAACACAATGAGTTGTGGGCGATAATAGTCATACTGCTTACCAGCATGTCAAACTTTGATTCGGCGGTATTGTGAGATGAAGCGTCCCAGACCGACATTATGCGTACGCTTACGCAAGACTGGTTTCACCGTTACGAGCACTTGTTGCTTAAAGGTGGCCGGCGGGTGTCTGTCTCTCTCACTTTAGTTGAATCGAGTGTGGCTACGCCCGTTCCTTGTGAAGGTTAAAACATCACACTTGACAAAAAATCATTGTTATTTTTGTATGCGTAGGTAAGAACGGTTCTTGCTAAGCCCGTAGCAGCCACATATAACTTGCAACAACAAAGTAGAGGACGTCTAACTTGTTTTTGCAGGGCATGTTGTAATGTGATATGGTCAAGACGTGATGAGTTATACGTTATTGTATGAGATGATCATGTTTTGTAAATTATCGGCAACCGACAGGAGCCTTATGGTTGTCTCTTTATTGAATGAATTTCAAAGGCCATGTAATTGCTTTACTTCATCACTATGAGTTAGCGATAATAGTAGTAGCAATAGTTGGAGAGACGACCACGACGCTATGATGAAGATCATGGTGTCTAGCCGATGACGATGGAGATCAAGACGATGCTTTGGAGATGGAGATCAAAAGCACAAGATGATGATGGCCATATCATGTCACATATTTTGATTGCATGTGATGTTTATCTTATTATGCTTCTTATTTTGCTTAGTACGACCGTAGCATTATAAGATGATCCCTTACAAAATTTCAAGGTACAAGTGTTCTCCCTGAGTATGCACCGTTGCAAAAGTTCGTCGTGCCGAGACACCACGTGATGATCGGGTGTGATAAGCTCTACGTTCAAATACAATGGGTGTAAGACAGTTTTGCACATGCAGAACACTCGGGTTAAACTTGACGAGCCTAGCATGTATAGACATGGCCTCGGAACACTATATACTGAAAGGTCGAGCATGAATCATATAGTAGATATGATCAACATAAGATGTTCACCATTGAAAACCACTCCATCTCACGTGATGATCGGACATGGTTTAGTTGATTTGGATCACACGATCATTTAGATGACTAGAGGGATGTCTATCTAAGTGGGAGTTCTTTAGTGATATTATTAATTAAACTTTAATTTATCATGAACTTAGTCCTGGTAGTATTAGCATCTCTATGTTGTAGATCAATAGCTCACGATGTAGCTCCCCGTTTATATTTATATGTTCCTAAAGAAATATAAGTTGAAAGATGATAGTAGCAATGATGCGGACTTGTTCCGTGATCTGAGGATTTTCCTCATTACTGCACAGAAGAATTATGTCCTTGATGCACCGCTACGTGACAGACCTATTGCAGGAGCAGATGAAGATGTTATGAACATTTTGACAAAAGCTTCGTATGATGACTACTTGATAGTTTAGTGCACCATGCTTTATGGCTTAGAACTGGGACTTCAAAAATGTTTTGAATGCAACGGAGCATATAAGATGTTCCTAAGAGTTGAAATTGGTATTTCATACTCATGCCCATATCAAGAGGTATGATACATCTGACAGTACTTTGCCTACAACATGGAGGAGAATAGCTCAACCAGTGAGCATGTGCTCAGATTGTCTGGGTACTACAGTTGCTTGAATCAAGTGGGAGTTAATCTTCTAGATAAGATAGTAATTGACAAAGTTCTCTAGTCACTATCTCCAAGTTACTAGAACTTCATGATGAACTATAATATGCAAGGGATGACGAAAGTAATTCCCGAGCTCTTCGCGATGCTGAAATCGACGAAGGTAGAAATCAAGAAAACGTATCAAGCGTTTATGGTTGACAAGACCACTAGTTTCAAGTAAAAGGGCAAAGGAAAAGAAATGGAACTTCAAGAAGAATGGCAAGCAAGTTGCTACTCCCATGAAGAAACCCAAAGTTAGACCCCAAGCCTGAAACTGAGTGCTTCTACTGCAAAGGAAATGGTCACTGGAAGTGGAACTACCCTAGAAACTTGGTGGATAAGAAGGATTGCAAAGTGAACAAAGCAATATTTGATACACATGTTGTTGATGTGTACTTTACTAGTGTTTAAAGCAACCCCTCGGTATTTGATACTGGTTAAGTTGCTAAGAGTAGTAACTCAAAACGGGAGTTGTAGAATGAACAGAGACTAGTTAAGGGTGAAGTGCTGATGTGTGCTGGAAGTGGTTCCAAGATTGATACGATCATCATCGCACACTCCCTATACTTTCGGGATTAGTGTCAAACCTAAATAAATGATGTTTGGTGTTTGCGTTGAGCATGAATATGATTTGATCATGTTTATTGCAATATATTTATTCATTTAAAGTCAGAGAATAATTGTTGTTCTGTTTACATGAATAAAACCTTCGATGGTCATACACCCAATAAAACTAGTTTGTTGGATCTCGTTCATAGTGATACACATATCAATAATATTGAAGCCAAAAGATGCAAAGTTAATAATGATAGTGCAACTTATTTGTGGCACAACTGTTTAGGTCATATTGGTGTAAAGCGCATGAAGAAACTCCATGCTGATGGGCTTTTGAAATCACTGGATTATTAATCATATGATGCTTGTGAACCATTCCTCATGGGCAAGATGACTAAGACTCCATTCTCCGGAACAATGGAGCGAGCAACTGACTTATTGGAAATTATACATATTGATGTATGCGGTCCGATAAGTGTTAAGGCTCGCGGCAGGTATCGTTATTTTCTGACCTTCACATATGATTTGAGCAGATATGGGTATATCTACTTAATGAAGCACAAGTCTGAAACATTTGAAAAGTTCAAAGAATTTCAAAGTGAAGTGGAAAATCATCGTAACAAGAAAATTAAAGTTTCAACGATCTAATCGTGAAGGCGAATATTTGAAGTTACGAGTTTGGACTTCATTTAAAACAATGTGAAATAATTTCACAACTCATACCAATTGGAACACCACAGCGTAATGGTGTGTCCGAACATCGTAACCGCACTTTATTAGATATGGTGCGATCTATGATGTTTCTTACCGATCTACCACTATTGTTTTGGGGTTATGCATTAGAGACAGCTGCATTCACGTTAAATAGGGCACCATCTAAATCCGTTGAGACGACACCATATGAACCGTGGTTTGGCAAGAAACCTAAGCTATCGTTTCTTAAAGTTTGGGCAGCGATGCTTATGTGAAAAAGTTTCAACCTGATAAGCTCGAACCCAAATCGGAGAAATGTGTCTTCATAGGATACCCAAAGGAAACTGTTGGGTACACCTTCTATCACAGATCCAAAGGAAAGATATTCGTTGCTAAAAATGGATACTTTCTAGAGAAGGAGTTTCTCTCGAAAGAAGTGAGTGGGAGGAAAGTGGAACTTAATGAGGTAACTATACCTTCTCCCGAATTAGAAAGTAGTACATCACAGAAACTAGTTCTAGTGATTCATACACCAAATCAGCGAGGAAGCTAATGATGACAATCATGAAACTTCAGATTAAGTTACTACTGAACCTCGTAGGTGAACCAGAGTGTGTTCCGCCAGAGTGGTATCGTAACCCGGTTCTGGAAGTCATGTTACTAGAACATGCTGAACCTACGAACTATGAGGAAGCGATGATGACCCTAGATTCCGCAAAATGGCTTGAGGACATGAAATCTGAGATGGGATCCATGTATAAGAACAAAGTGTGGACTTTGGTTGACTTGCCAGATGATCGGCAAGCTATGTAAAATAAATGGATTTTTAAGAGGAAGACTGACATCGATGGTGATGTTACTGTCTAGAAAGCTCGACTTGTTGCGAAAGGTTTTCGACAAGTTCAAGGTGTTGACTACGATGAGATTTTCTCACTCGTAGCGATGCTTAAGTCTGTCCGAATCATGTTAGCAATTGCCGCATTTTATGAAATCTGGCAAATGGATAACAAAACTGCGTTCTTTAATGGATTTATTAAAGAAGAATTATATATGATGCAACCAGAAGGTTTTGTCAATCGTAAAGGTGCTAACAAAATGTGCAAGCTCCAGCGATCCATCTATGGACTGGTGCAAGCATCTCAGAGTCGGAATACACGCTTTGATAAGTTGATCAAAGCATATAGTTTTGTACAGACTTGCGGTGAAGCCTGTATTTACAAGAAAGTGAGTGGGAGTACCACAGCCTTTCTGATAAGTATATGTGAATGGCATATTGTCGATCGGAAATGATGTAGAATTTTCAGGAAATCATAAAGGAGTGTTTGAAAGGAGTTTTTCAAAGAAATACCTCGGTGAAGCTGCTTACATATTGAGCATCAAGATATATAGAGATAGATCGAGACGCTTGATAAGTTTTTTCAATGAGTACGTACCTTGAGAAGTTTTTGAAGTAGTTCAAAATGGAGCAGTCAAAGAAAGAGTTCATGCCTATGTTGCAAGGTATGAAGTTGAGTAAGACTCAAAACCCGACCACGGCAGAAGATAGAGAAAGAATGAAAGTCATTCCCTATGCCTCAGCCATAGGTTCTATAAAGTATGCCATACTCTATACCAGACCTATTGTATGACCTGCCCTGAGTTTGGCAAGGGAGTATAATTTTGATCTAGGAGTAGATCACTGGACAGCGGTCCAAATTATACTTAGAAGACTAAGGAAATATTTCTCGGTTATGGAGGTGATAAAGAGTTCGTCGTAAAGAGTTACATCGATGCAAGCTTTGACATCGATCTGGATAACTCTGAGTCTCGATGTGGATACATATTGAAAGTGGGAGCATTTAGCTAGAGTAGCTCCGTGCAGAGCATTGTAGACATAGAAATTTGCAAAATACATACGGATCTGAATGTGGCAGACCCATTGACTAAACCTCTCTCACAAGGAAAACATGATCACACCTTAGTACACTTTGGGTGTTAATGACATGGCGATGTGAACTAGATTATTGACTCTAGTAAACCTTTTGGGTATTGGTCACATGGCGATGTGAACTATAAAGTGTTAAATCACATGAGGATGTGAACTATTGGTGTTAAATCACATGGTGATGTGAACTAGATTATTGACTCTAGTGCAAGTGGGAGACTGAAGGAAATATGCCCTAGAGGCAATAATAATTTTTTTATTTATTTCCTTATATCATGATAAATGTTTATTATTCATGCTAGAATTGTATTAAACGGAAACTTAGTACATGTGTGAATACATAGACAAAACAGAGTGTCCCTAGTATGCCTTACTAGACTAGCTCATTGATCAAAGATGGTTATGTTTCCTAGCCATAGACATGAGTTGTCATTTGATCAACGAGATCACGTCATTAGGAGAATGATGTGATGGACAAGACCCATCTGTTAGCTTAGCAACTTGATCGTTTAGTTTTACTGCTATTGCTTTCTTCATGACTTATATATGTTTCTATGATTATGAGATTATGCAACTCGCGAATACCAGAACGAGTAAAGAGACTTGCCGGTAACGATATTAACTAGGTATAGTGATACCGACGATCGAATCTCGGGCAAGTAACATACCGATGACAAAGGGAATGACGTATTTTGTTATGCGCTTTGACTGATAAAGATCTTCATAGAATATGTAGGAGCCAATATGAGCATCCAGATTCCGCTATTGGTTATTGACCGGAGATGAGTCTCGGTCATGTCTACATAGTTCTCGAACCCGTAGGGTCCGCACGCTTAACGTTCGATGACGATCGGTATTATGGGTCAATGAGACTTGATGTACCGAAGGTAGTTCGGAGCCTCGGGTGTGATCACGGACATGACGGGGAGTCTCGGAATGTCCGAGACATAAATATTGATATATTGGACGACTATATTCGGACATCGGAAGTGTTCCGGGAGTTATCGGATAAAAGCGGAGTGCCGGAGGGGATACCAGAACCCCCCGGGGGAGTATGGGCCATAGTGGGCCATGAAGGAAAAGAGAGAGGCAGCCCACAAGGGCTGGCCGCACCCCCCCTAGGAATCCTAGTTGGACTAGGAGTGGGGGGAGGCGCCCCTCTTCTTCCTTCTCCTCTTCTTCTTCCTTGCCTACTCCTAGTATCAATTGGAAAGGGGGATTCCTACTCCTATTAGGAGTAGGAAACCTACTCCTGGCGCGCCCTATAGGGCTGTTCGCACCTCCCCCTTGCTCCTTTATATACGGGGGCGGGGGCACCCAAGGACACACAAGCAACATTGTTTTAGCCGTGTGCGGTGCCCCCCTCCACAAAAACACACCTCGGTCATATCGTTGCAGTGCTTAGGCGAAACCCTGCATCGGTAGCTTCATCATCTCCGTCACCACGCCGTCGTGCTGACGAAACTCTCTCGTGAAGCTCAACTGGATTAAGAGCTCGTGGGATGTCATTGAGCTGAACGTGTGCTGAATGCGGAGGTGCCGTACGTTCGGTTCTTGGATCGGTTGGATCGCGAAGACGTTCGACTACATCAACCGCGTCACTAGACGCTTCCGCTTTCGGTCTACGAGGATACGTAGACACACTATCCCCTCTCGTTGCTAGGCATCAGTAGATAGATCTTGTGTGATCATAGACAAAATTTGAAATACTACGTTCCCCAACACAAGGTACATCGGAATGCGGAAAGAACAGTAGATTATGTGAGTACTAACAAAAGAAATACAACTGGTAGGGCAATCTTATTTGTCAATCATGCGTATGAGTAGAGAGCACTGCTAATGCTGCTTTAAATCCCCGGAAGGCACAACCTCGGAAGCCACATGAAAGTATTGTATTCAGAGAAGAAGAACTACTATATGGATTTTGCCACTTCACCTAAATCATGAGCATTTGATTAGACAATGATATGTCAAAAGATTGATGCAGCACTGCATGTACGTGGAGATGTCACGCCCGAGGGGACTTGTATGCAGTAGTGCGCCACCGATAAGGGGTGGGAAGTGGTGACGCCAGCTTCGAGTGCGTGTGTTAAGTTAACTAGATAATTCCCCGCGCGTTGCTGCGAGAATACGCAAACACATATTTATATAATGTACTAAAAACCATTTTCTACATGTCTCATGGATTGCGGCTGGCACAAAATGAATCCCATGAATAATAGTAAGTCTCAAAGACAAAAGAAATGACACCAATCGTCCGGATGAAAAAGTAGTTTGAATAGTTGTAACATGTGGCTCACTATTACATTTTGGCATGATCCCTAGCACTATATTAAGAAGCACTCTCATCAATGTGGGAGTTTTTTGTTATCTTTAGAAGAATGAAAAGTTCATTTGGAAACTTTGAATCAGTAGAACTAACCACCACAATGACTTTGGAACTGCATTAACCGAAAATGACCATCTTTAATTAAGTTCGCAACTACGTATTACAGAAGAGAAATGTTGAATGGACTTAATAATAGTAATCGTATATATTATATATAAGCATTATAACAAACTAAGTGAAAAAAATCCTCCAAAAAACCAAGTGAAACAATATTTTACAGCAAAATAACTTAAGTCTGTTTTAGTGGTGAAGCATGATGTATCCTAAAGAATCGAGCTTCTCCAGCAAATGAAGAAAAAACGTCTCACCTCAATTATGGAGTGTCACGGACAATAATGAATGGGTCACCTTTTCAGCATTAGACATGAGCACTATCGGTGGCCATCGATGTTAGCTGGATGCGAATTGCTTTTGAAATATTCCCTCTGCTACATGGATGCAAACTAATATTATAGTCAGTTCTAAAACCAATGGCGGATCAAATACAGTAAGATGCTAACATTAAGAGAAAACAGTTCTTTAAAATTCAGAGCACTAATATCAGCTTCTAGTGACGGTTCTTCCTTGATAAGCAACACAACAACAGATTTATTGATATATATTACCAAATTCTGCTAGGAATATATAACTGCAAGAAAAATCATCAAAGAAAGAAGAAATAATAGGGTGCAATAATAATTTACCATGCCTTCTCCAAATGGGCAAGATGCATCAGGCAAGAAAAAAATGCATCTATAAATGAAAAATGAAGATCAGTTAGTACTATTAACAATAATATGTCAAACTATCAAAATAGAATTTGGAAGCGGATATATGTATTGTATAAAAGGTATTTGACCACCTCTTTGAATCATTTCATGAATCTAGTTATAATAAGAAAAGACATATAGTAGGAAAAATTTCAACATATTTAGGATGGGCATATTGAATTCGGTTGCTTCTATATCTATTAGGAAGAGCACTTTTAGTTGCTTCTCTGCAAGTATATATAAATCGATGGCTTAAAATTTTAGTTGTTATATAATGACCTATTAGGAAGAGCACTTCTACAGCTACATGTTGCTGGGTGGAAGAGCAAATTGCAACGTTTATACTAATAGCTACCGGCAACAACATTGGTCTAAGATTAGAGGAAAAGGTCTGCACTGCAGTGAGCATAATGCAACTTAACCTGCGACAAACATAGTTAAGTGAAAGGTTTAATTATTGATGAACAAAATTAATTCTGCTACCAAAATAAATCGTATCCTCTGCAAGAAAAAGAGGCATCACTAATACATATAACATGGCGTGCTTGATGATTTTGGCAACCCCTTGTTGGGCATCATATGCGATGAGAAATGAATATTATTTCTAAATATGAACTATAGTATTCATCACCTCATTTGCGAAAGAAAGTGCGACGACTCACTGATAAGATGATGTGCCATCCTCACGCACCTAGAGCCCTTGTGGTTGTGGAAGTCATCTTTGTTGATCGAGGCAGACTTCTCTACGGGCGCTGGCACTACCGACAGCTGCGGAACAGAGCAATGATGCATATATGCCTCACCGGTTGTGCTGTCATCAACGATCTTTGAGCCTGGGCGGCTGGCGATGATACGGCGACCCGATCCATGTCCCGAGGCCCGAAGAGATGGAAATGAGGGAGACTGCCGGGCATTGATCACCGCACGACAGGTTGCTGGAGCTTTGGGAAAGTGATTTCTTTTGTTTCGAGCAGCAGAGAGGTGGCCATCATCGACCCTGAATTGTGTGCTGGTAGGGGAAAAGCTTAGCTTTTCTTATGGAGCGTTGCTTGTGTGAAGGACTTTTGTTTTTTTTTATTATGTGGGAGATCGAGAGGCAGGGTTTATAAGAATTAAGAAGAGCCTGTTCGGCTGGCTCTTACTGTGAGAAACGGAACCATCAATAAAAAGGCTATTCGGCTCTTATGGTGGGACAGAGAACTATTAATGAGTAGTGAAAACTGCTTTTCTTTTGTTGAACTGTACTACATGCGTGTGAGTAGTTAACTTGAAAGTAAGAGATTTAATTAGTGCTTAGACAAAAAAATAAAAATGATGATGTGGCAGATTGTATGTGTAGTGGTATGTGTAGTGGGGCCTATGAGATGACGTGGACGGGCTGCATGTCAGGAGAAATAAGATAGTGGGGATGAACTATTTAGGTATTATAGATGTGTGTGGGGGCCTTCAGCCATGGTCTGTTGGGTTGTCTTACAAAACCACGAGAACTGTAATTCAATGAGCAAGAACGAAATGAATAGAGAGCCCTAAATTCTCCTCTCTCGCATCTCTTCCTATTCGTTGATTCTTTCTCTCGGCTCCAAGTCAGGCAGCGCTGTTGCAGTCAACACTGCTCATATCAGCAGCAGCCGGCGACGTTGCAACGCCAGCAACTCAACGACGACACAACAACGGCAGTTTGACAGTGGTGGTAGCGGTGGCCCGATGATGTGCCGTTGGCAGCTGAACATTTAGACAAACAACTAAACATGCAGAACAGAGAATGAACAATAAATTACAACTAAATGGAGCATACCCAGGTGTATAGATCAAGAATTTAAGTCTGGCCGACACCCAGACACAAAAGATGGTCTAGATCTCGAAGAAGAGAATACCTTTAGTGGCTGGACTGCCAACACCTATGGCCGAGAGAAAGAGGCCCTAGAAGATGGAAACAACCACACAGGAGAAACATGTCTAGACTGTAGACTCGGGAGAGACACAATATAAAATGGCTTGCGAGAACAACGAAGTCAAGGAAAATTACTCACGAACAATAGTAAAATCCAGCACCAAATTATTAACAATGGGGACATTTTTTTTTTTAGAAAAGGGGTATTCCCCGGTCTCTGCATCAAAATGATGCATGCGGCCATCTTATTAATCAGCGAAATCAAGGTCTCCAAGTATGCGGAACAGAATTACAAAAAAGCTTCCACTGAGCTAGAAACAAGCAAGGACACCACACTCGGATGCGTTAATGTAAACAGGACCTAAACTCCTATCCTATTACATGACCGCCATCCAAACCGGTTGAAGATAACCCGAGCTACCATCTCCCAACAGATAGACCCAGTAACCAAACGCTCCCTGGCATCCATCGGAGTGAGTAGCGACCACATACGGATCAAGGCAGTGGCCCTATGAATAACCTGCAAAAAATGAACATTCGTTGATCTGTTAAAAACCAAGTCATTCCTGCAATTCCAAATTATTAACAATGAGGACATGCACGTGAGAAGGATGCATATCTGTCATACGTGCAACAGATCATGAGACCAATCTGAAGCATGAAGATTTAGACAGCTAGCTGACACCGAACCCTGACGCCCCCCTCTCGTGCGCACATTACAACTGGAAGAAATTTTCCTTTGAAAAATAGATGGGCAGCCAGCATCCCCGTACATATGAATATCCACGAAGCAAGAAGAGCCCAAAGACGAAATATCTAGCACATCAGCTAATGCACCTGCAAAGAGAGGGGCCGCAGGACCTGTCGGCGAGACAGCAGAATCAGGAAGACCAGCAATGGCCATGTGAAACAGAAGCACATCGCGAGGAAGATACATGACAGAGACCTGTGGCAGAGCACCAGCTGAAACACCACACAGACCAGGAGGCGGCATGCCCAACAATAGACCATCCAAAGAAAAAGCCATGGGAACTTACTTCTTCTCTGGAATCTCTCGAAAAGGGCACTTCCCCTCACAAATATCCCGACGACAGTGGCATGCCTCAGCAGGATCAACAACTTCATCTGCAAAAACACAATCTTAAACACAAGAACACAACATGGCAAGATGATCCATACTTCATGCCAATCACGCATCCTTATTACAGAACATTATTTTGAGATGTGAGTAATAAAACATAGATGTACTTGATCCTTGCAAAAGTAAAATATTCAAGCAGCTATTCAAGAAAATATTTGTATAAATTTGAATGCCTTAAGTCAAGAGCTTTGACAACTATTATTTGATTCAGGGTGATAAGAAAAGCACACGGATAGCTAGGTTTTCCGAAAAGAACAGAAGGCAACATGCCTTGTTGTTGCTGTCGCCGGAGAGTTGTAGCTGCTTGGTACCGCCTCTTGTGTATCCGGGCCTCGATCTGGTAGGTCGCATGATTATAGTACCAAGCATCAGCATACTGATTTATGAAGCATAAAACTGAAAATAAATAACTCAAACTAAATCAAAGCGACAATTCAAGATCTCTCTTCTGGTAACACTAAATCATTTTTCATTTTTATCAGCCGGGCAAGTTTTTATAAACTGTACACCACATACTGTTCGACCAGATTTTCCCTTTTACTATTGTCCATGACAAATGAAAAACAATACCATGTGCTGCATTGCTTAAAAAAATATGTGAGCTCCAATAATCATATAATCACATAGAATTATCACTCTTAAGAAAATTAAGTGCATCATGCTATTACAATAAAATAGGAGATGCACTTGTATAGTTCCAAAAACAAAACTTGGATTATTCTAATATATTTATCAGAAGAAATACCATACTACCATTTATAAAAAATATGGGCTAATTAAAAGGGACCACATGTACTTATGTTTATGATAGAAAGAAGCCTAACAATATTGCAATAAATTGAAACTAATGCAGAAAATAGAAAGTATGATGGTGTATCATGTCATCTGCGAAAACATCTCAATAGTGGCTTGCCCAAATAGTGCCCCCATTTCTTGAACTAATAATGCACAAATTCTACTTGCAGACAAATCAGTAAAACTCATAATATGTGTTAAAGTTGATGGTGTTGTTGTGTTCTCATGAACAACGATGTTAGCATATAAAAATGTAGGCTCATCTCTAGAAAAAAGGATCTTTTAATGTATCTTCTGGAAGAAGAGAGTAGGGAATTTGGAGGTTCAGAGTACTAACGTGTATGTTATCAATCGAGAGGCTTCAACTACTGAATCTCTCCACAAATTTGCCTCAGATCATAGTTCCATCACTACTTAAAATTCAGTAAGCCACATGGAAGATCGAGGACTAACCCGCGATTCCGATTTGAGAAAGAAGGCGTGTAGATGGAGCAGAACACAATATTGGATCCTTGTCAACGCCCAACAGAAGGAGGAGGCTACGGAGGCTCTGGATCCCGTCGTCGAGGCAGGTGGCAGTGCCGGCGGCGGCAACGAGCAACACTTGACCTAGGGCCGTAGGGCACTGGCTCCCGTGGGCCCATACCTAGCGCGATGTGACCATAAGCCGATGTGATGCTATGAAGGGAGCTGGCCATGGCGCAACAAGGGATGGGGGAGACAACGCGGTGAGGGATCTGACGCGGATGTGAATGGGAAAGTGTCGACGTGGAGATTTGGGGAGGGATGGGAATGGAAAAAAAATTCTATGAGACCAGGTCTCACGGATTAGTAGGTGAGACCCATCCTGATAGATGACACGTGGCATTCACAAATCACAAAGCATCCACCCCGGCCCCACCTGAAATCAGGGGGGGAGAGATTAGATGCTTTGTGATTTGTGAATGCCACGTGTCATCCATCAGAATGGGTCTCACGTGCATTATATGAGACCTGGTCTCATATAATATTTTTCCGATGGGAATCGTGGTGGCGAATGATCTCGCGTTCATGAATCGTGGCTGTTTTGCGGGATGAGTTTCCTTTTTTACATGTTTGCGGGAGGAGCTACCAACGAAACAACGTCGATACCCACCATGACGATTGCAATGGAGTTTTGAAGAAGGAAGGTTGAGATGCATATTTGTCGATGGGAAACGTTTCCAACCGGAGCGCCGGCTAAGCCGGCACGCAAGAGCGCCACGCTCCAGGGCCCCATGCGTCTAGCAACATCTTCCTTTTCCATATCTTCTTTCTCCACCGCATGCATCTCATCTTCGGTACCGCTATTCTCTTCCCTTTTCTGCGCCTGCGCCATGCTTCTCCCTCCTCCCTGCAGCAAACTATGGCGAGGACTGCCCAAAATAGATCACCGTGCGGTGCCTTGCTGCGGCAAGCTCCATGGCAGGATTCCTTTGTTGGGCGCAGGCCATGGCTGGATTCGAGGCATCTAGGAACATGATTCTTTTTGCGCCATGGACAAGCTACTAGAGGCATCAATGGACAGGTTCGCTGGGGGCACCTCCTGCAAAAGCTACATATGGCCATGAAGGTGCTAGAAGCGGCCACGCGGTTTTGCTTGAAAATGGCCCACGCACGTGCTAGAACGCCCACCATTAGTGCTACCTTCCCGCGCCCCCGCGGTGCTAGAATCATGAAACAGTGGTGCTGGAATGTGACGCCCCCGACTTGACTGTACACTAATCATGCACACAAATGTGTACGACCAAGATCAGGGACTCACTGGAAGATATCACAACACAACTCTAGACACAAATTAAAATAATACAAGCTTTATATTACAAGCCAGGGGCCTCGAGGGCTCGAATACAAAAGCGTGACAACACAAGAGTCAGCGGAAGCAATAATATCTGAGTACAGACATAAGTTAAACAAGTTGCCTTAAGAAGGCTAGCACAAATGTAGCAACGATCGAAAAGGCAAGGCCTCCTGCCTGGGACCTCCTAACTACTCCTCGAAGCCGAACTCCACGTAGAAACATCCTGGGGATCTTCTGGGTCCTGGACTCCACCATCTGGTTGCATCAACCGAGAAGAAATGAGAAAGGGGGAAAAGGGGGAACAAAGCAACCGTGAGTACTCATCCAAAGTACTCGCAAGTAAGGATCTACACTACATATGCAATGATATATGTGTAATGGGGGGTAATATCTGTGGGCTAAACTGCAGAATGCCAGAATAAGAGGGGGGTAACTAATCCAAACGAAGACTAAGCTTCTCGTAACCTTCATCTTGCAGCAGTAGAAAAGAGTAGATGGTATAGTAACAAGTATCCACCTTCTGGCAGCCTCCGTCTTGCAGCAGTAGAATAGAATAGATGGTAAGTTCACCAAGTATCAACGTAAAGCATAATCCTACCCGGTGATCCTCCCCTCGTCGCCCTGTGAGAAAGCGATCACCGGGTTGTATCTAGAACTTGTCTGGGTGTGTATTATTAAATATCCAGTTCTAATTGTCATGAGGTCATAGTACAACTCCGGGTCATCCTTTTACTGAGGGACACGGCTATTCGAATAGATTAACTTCCCTGCAGGGGTGCACCACATAACCCAGCACGCTTGATCCCATTTGGCCGGACATACTTTCCAGGGTCATGCCCGGCCTCGGAAGATCAACATGTCGCAGCCCTACCTAAGCATAGCAGAGAGGTCAGCACGCCGGTCTAAGTCCTAGGCACGCAGGGGTCCGGGCCCATCGCCCAACGCACACCTGCACGTTGCGTACGCGGCCGGTGAGCAGACCTAGCAACCTCCATTACTAAGGAAGTTACGTTACGCGGTCCAACCCGGCGCGCGCCGCTCAGTCGCTGACGTCAAGAAGGCTTCGGCTGATACCACGACGTCAAGTGCCCATAACTATTCCCACGTAGCTGGTTAGTGCGTATAGCCCAATGGCCAGACTCAGATCAAATACCAAGATCTCAATAAGCGTGTTATTATGAAATAACCGCGGACAACGACCAAGGCCAGTCCCACCTGTCTCCTAGGTGGTCGCAACCCGCCCTGTCGCTCCGCCACAAAGTAACCATTAGGGGGTTGTCGGGAACCCAGGCCCATCGCTACCTGGGTGGAACCACCTGCCCCTTCAGCCCCCATATCCGAATCATCATCATGAGTATGTAATAACATAATATATACCCGTGATCATCACCCGAGTGACCATGGCCCGATAGTATAGCATGGCAGACGGACAAGAATGTAGGGCCACCGATGGAATACTAGCATCCTATACTAAGCATTAGGATAGCAGGTAAAGGTATCAACAGTGGTAGCAACAATGACAGGCTATGCAACAGAATAGGGGTTATCGGATCATCAATAGTAGTAGTTCTAATGCAAGAATAAGAGAGAGAGAATGAGCGATATCTGGTGATCAAGGGGGGGGGGCTTGCCTGGAAGCTCTGTTGCACAGGAAGAAGGGTCGTCGGTGATGTAGCCGTACTCAGTGGCATCAGCGCTGGTCTCGGGGTCTACCGGGAAGAAGATGGGGAAGAAACAGTAAATACGGAGGAAACAAAGCATCACAAAATATAACAAGGCAATATGCGGTGCCAGGGGTGAGCTAACGCAGGGATAGGTAATACCGGTGAAGGGGGAAAACATCTGGGAAAGTATTCCCGGTGTTTCGTGTTTTCGGACAGACGGGCCGGAGGGGACGGTTGCGGATTCACTATGCTAGGGATGTGTGATGAACGAACAGACTGTGTATTCAGATTCGTCTCGTCGTTCTGAGCAACTTTCATGTATTAAACTTTTTCATCCGAGTTACGGATTATTTTATATGATTTTTCAAATATTGATAATATTCTAGATTTTCTAAATTACTTTTAATTCGAGTTGACCAAGTCAATTTGACTAGTCAAAAGGAGAGTTGTGACCGACATGTCATGGACTATTTACCTATACAATTAAATAAACCTAACTTATTTAATGGGGCCTACATGTCATCTAGTACTAGACTAACTTAGCACTAATTAATACTACTCCCTCCGTTCCACAATGTAGTGCCTATAGATTTTTGTGAAAGTCAAACTTTGCCAACTTTGACCAAGTGTATAGAGAAAACTGTCTACATCTACAATACAAAACATGTACATTCTGAAAATATAACCCACGATGTATTCAATGATGTGCATTTGATATTCTAGATGTACATATTTTTCTCTATAAACATGGTCAAAGTTTGTAATGTTTGACTTTTGCAAAAATCTATAGGGACTACATTATGGAACGGAGGGAGTACTAGCTAAACCTAGTACTAACAAGGGTCGGCCACTACTGGGCAGAACCCAGCCGACCACACCGACGTGGTGCAACACACATGCTAGAGGTAAAATCTGTTCTCTGTTAACATAAGATATCATCTTGTAGGATTTAATCTATGCATCAAATGGATTTGGTCCAGTGGGATAAAACGGAGTTTGTCAAGTGTACTTTCTATGTGTATTATCTTTACCCACATTAGAAGTTGTTTTGTTGTTGTTTTACTGCAGTACAAAGGGGTAGTCAGTGTAATTGTAGCAAAGCTAGCTACTGCTACAGTAACATTCAGTTACTGTAGCAGAGTGGCAGCGGTAGGATGCAGTAGTAGCGGCAACGCGCGGGGACAGCAACGGCTAGAAGCATAGGTAGCAGCGGCGACACCTCAGAGCAGCACACAGCAGTTAGCAGCGAGCACTGGGAGGCCGCGGCACGTAGCAAGGAGCAGCAGCAGTATTGAGCAGCAACAAGCAGCGGCGGCCGGAGAGCTGTAAGCAGAGCAACTAGCAGCACTAGCAACAGAGCGCACGCACGCGCAGGTGGCACATTGGCGCGTCCTGGGCGAGGCAGTGCGCGCGGGCGCAGTGAGTGGCAACAACGCGCGGCCGGACATGGGCTAGGTGCGGTCGGAGCGCGGCGGTAGGCGGGCGTGTTAGTTCGCGGGGGCGCCGGAGCGCGGCGGGGGTGAGCCCGCGGCGGTGGCCGAAGCATGGTGTGGACGATGCGCCTGCTGCAGCTCGAGCGTGAGCTAGAGGAGCATCTAGGAAGCCGCTGTAGGTCACTAC
Organism: Secale cereale; assembly: GCA_902687465.1. NCBI lineage: Eukaryota > Viridiplantae > Streptophyta > Magnoliopsida > Poales > Poaceae > Secale > Secale cereale. The sequence continues at coordinate 601,870,044 of LR738713.1, read as the reverse complement.
AAGTATGACAGAAGACATGGGGAGGCTCAGAGAGCTCGTCAATGAGAGACACGTCGTCCATGACGACGGCGTGGATCCGAGCTTGCGGGAAGCGGTGATACAACATGAAATCGATGTGGGAAATAAAGGGAACCGCTGAGGATCTCACCATGGGGCACAGGAAAGGCCGGTGGAAGGTTAGGAGCCGCAGACGATGGCGAATTTGAACAGGAGGTTCGGCGCCGTCCGAGGAAGAAGATGAAACAGACAGCGGCGTTGGAGTTCTGCGGCGTCGATCCGGTGGTGCAGACGAAGTAGAGGAGCACTTCGGTCCTCCTGCACATCTTCTCAAACGATGGGGATCATGCTGGCCGCGAGTACGACGATGGCCATGGCGGGCAGCGCTCGGGCGCGAACAAAAACGACGATGACGGCACGAGAGGGGAGATGAGGGGGTGTTCGCTCACAGCGTTGGAGAGAGGGGGGCAGTACGGTGGTGAGGCGGCAGTCCGGTGGCGGCGCGGTGGAGGCAGTACGATGGCGGCGCAGGGGCGCGCCGGCCACGTGCGGTGGGCGCCGGGGCGATGGGGACTAGGCGAGGTCGCCTCGATCCCGATCCAGACGGGTGAGAGAAGGGGATCGTGGACGGGCTAGGGTTACGGGGTGGCCTTGTAGTTGTAGGCCAGAGAGGGGGCCGGTTGGGCCGAGGCCAGTTGGGCCAAGGGGGGTCCAGTGGGGAGAGGGGGATTTCCTCCCCCCCCCCTTTTTTTGTTTGTTTTCTTTTTTTCCTTTTCTTATTTTCCCTTCTGTTTTCTTTTAGCTCCTAATTATTTTAGCTTTAATAAAATACCAAAGTGGTACCTAAATTGTTGTTACAATTTATGTCAAAACCACAAAAAAGGTTTCATTCCAAAATTATATAGTTTGGTATTTTACAATTTATAAAAGGCAATTAATTAATGGTTTTAGCTACTGATTTAATTAGTTTATTGCATTTAACCATTTTATAAAGACTTGGTTTCTCCACCAACATATCTTATGAATTATTTTTCACAATGAGGACATTTTATTTTTTTTGACTTTTTGAAAATATTAATTGTTTGAATTGTTTTTTGAATTTGGATTTTGAATCAGCTTGAACTAACGCGAGATTAACAATAGTAATCGTGGTGACGTGGCATCATTACCAGAGGGTTACTGTAGCTTGATTACCCAGGCGTCACAATTCTCCTCCACTACAAGAAATCTCGTCCTGAGATTTAAGCGGTGGAGTAAGGGGGGAGAAGTGCTGGTACCGAAAACCTAACGAGTCTTCTCGGTCTTGGGTTCCCTTTCGAAGAGGTTGATCCCTTTCGTTGATGTCTTCTTTTATCTTCTTCAAGTCATCGTGATCAAGTCGTCATCCTTTCTTCGGGATCTCCATCGTCCTACGAACGCGACCAAGGGGAAAAACTCCGGAGGAACGCATCTCCACAAAGCTGGGCATTTGATGGTGAACTCAATGGGAAATACGCGGGGTACCCCATGAGTTGTATTATAGTGAATTCTTTGAGTGCAATATACGATGGTACCAAAAAAATTTAAATGTGTAGGCAATCATTCGATGCCTAGACAGAAGCTGGAATGGGGGCTTGAATAATGGGAATATCATGGCGTTAGATTCCAATAGGAATAATGGTATAGAATTTAGCTCGTGAATCACATACGAAGCCAGGTGCAAAGGATACATTAGAATCCGGGTTGTAAAGAAGAGTCAGGTTTCGATCCAGTGGACCTATGGGTTATGGGCCCACCATGTGGGTTGAAATAGGAAGGGTGATGACATCTTGCACAAAAAGCAAGGCATGTCAGAGGATAGTCTATCAGCTAGGTTGGCAACAATGTCGGTGCCAAGGAAGGGGGATGAAGATAACCATTTTCTTGCTCGTTGAAACGAGGCAGACCGGTAGGCAAAGTTTTCTTCCATCGGTGGTTACCGGAATGTTACCAACCATAGGAACAGGGTCTTACCGACAGAGTTGTACACCAAGGTGTTTACATAAGCAGAAAATTATTATTGCTTAGATTATATGTTGATCAAAGAAAGGTTAAACAAACAAATGTAAAGGAAAATTGTGATTACACACAATTATTAGGAGTATATCCTTCCCATGGACAAGCAGAACATGGCATGCAGGGTAGGAGAGCAAGTACCCAACCATTCAGATAAAGAGTCAAGGATTAATCAAGATGTTACCCATACAACGGTGTTTGGATAACTGACCAAGAAACATTTAGCATCGCGCCTCCAATGTTCTTATTGATGAGCAGGGTATTATAGCCATGCTTCGAGGAAGCAATGATATGGTGTTTCAATCAAGGGTCAGACTTTGGATACACAAATGATCCATCGGGAGCAACTTATAAGATAAGTCTTAACATTTCCTCCTAGAAGAATGGTTATCCTTACAAAATAAATTATAATGATAGGTCCTCCAGCCAGGGGTGCTAGGCATGACATCATATTATCGGGTCATCAAAGGACCAACATTATAACTACTGGAAAGTTGTCCCAATCATCATATCTGACCGAGATTCAGATCTGATTGGTGTCATGATACCTCAGACTCAAGATGTTCGAGAAGAAAAGGTGCAACACAAATCGACGAGATGGCATTGCAAGATTCTCGGGAAATGAACTATGGGAGCGGGTTCCCGAAACAATAGTTCATCATTAAACCAAGGAGAGAATGAGGAAGTGGCTGATGGGCTCAGCGAAAATTCATCGAGAATTCCAAACGGATGGATTTCTACAATAATGTGAACAAGAAGTTGACACTTGTCAATTCAAATGACATAATGTTGTATGCTCGAGGAAAACATGCATCATTGATCATTAGTTGAAAGGTGTGCCTGAAATATGACCTTAGGTAGCAAGATCAATGTTAGAGTGACGATTCAATAACCATCAGTCTAAGAAGGAATTGTCGATCGTTAACTTCAAAGAAGTAGGGTTGCTAGAATTACAGAACTCAAGCAGCATCGTTAGCATATCGTTATCCCGGCTAAAAACTACACGGGGACCAAGGAAGAATGGTGATGGTGAGAAATATCATCATACCGAGAATTTCTAAGAGTAGGAGCAATCCCCACAACATTCTCGAAATAGAAGGCAGTAATACTTCAATGCAGAACACAACACTAGCTGGAGAGCAAGTTGTATTCATAATGTAGACAAGTTCGCGATGAAAGGAAGTCAAGGGTGTTGTCGATGATAATAAAAATCATCGAGGGCAAGGAAGGTATTTCTCATCATGAACACAGTTGACATCTCGGAAGAAGTCAAAGTGTTGAAGGTGATCCGACACATTCGCCGGGACGTTTCAATAGGATGCAATCAAACAACAATGGCTAGAAGCAAGGGAATGACGAAGTGGCAAGTTAAAGGATCAATATATAGTACGCAAGCTCGGAACCAAGGTTGCCTTTCAAGACAAGCAACATGATGGTGAAAGCTTGACATAAGTCGTGCTCACACACTGAAGAATTTGTGCACCAGAGAAGGACAAGGTAGCACAGTCAAAGATAGCAAGACCAGGATGCAGCCGATAGTGCAGGAATGACCAGATTGAGTTCAGAATTTCCCAGTAACATCTCCTAGGGGTGTTGAATTTTTAGAGCGGATTTGATTTACTAAACGGTGTCCTCGGTTGACGGCAACCTAGAACCCGTAGAGTGATTACGACAAGCAAAGGTATTACTTCATCAAAAGTTCAAAAGGTGTAGTGCAAAGGCATAATATCCTCGAGATATCAGAGGGTAAAACTCGAAGGTAGAACACGATAGAAGTTGAACTAGGTCATTGACCTATGACAGTAGATACTGTAACCTTGTCAAAAATTGACGAGGCCTGGAATGGATTCATTCCAGATATATTGAATAAGGACAGCATGGTCGGAACCATAACTGCAAGGGATCAAATTTATTGACACCGAAAGAATTATTTAGATGAAAAATCATTTTGCAAGAAGCTTCCAAGACGGTCTACATCATATTCATGGGCATGAACACTAAGTTCAAGGTCGACTCCCACTTCTTTAATGCTTTCATTCACCTCTCGATTTTATAAAACTGTAGTGTTGAAATTTTATTTGGTAGAACACCGGAAGAGTATGACTTGTGAAAACTTTTGGGTTCTCACGGATTAGGGGAAGGCATAGGTTCAACCCATTGGGCATCTTAGTAACATATACCACAAGTTTCAAAAGTAAATACACAAGCTCGAAAGCAGAGCATAGTTGGCCAAGTAGAGGATACAATTTACCAAAGGCATTATGTATCAGGGGAAGAACTCACAAGGTGATTGAATATGAAGGACACTGTCGGATAACAATCCAACAATGGATCGGGCGATCCACAACGGAGCTGATGTGAGTATCGATACTCACTCAGACGAAGAAAGAATGCAGAGGTCTCGGATTCGAGAATCACCTGATTAGTCTGATGCTTAGATAGAAAGAAATTATGGGTTCCAAAACAAGGATCAGAATCAGACGCTCTGATCAAGGATGGATAAGTTGAAAACACTTAGTTGGACAATCAATAAAGGTTTGAATTGCCGAGAACCAACTCATGTCCGGAATGACGTATGAGCCGGAAGGATAATTTTAAAAAGGATAACCTGATGACTGCGTGCATACGCACATATTGAATCAATAGGCTCAAAATGGCTAAGACAAGGGATATTAACGAAGACTACTAGTCATATGGAATTAACCATAATGCAAGCAGGCAAGAATTTCAGGAGTAACAGGTTGCAGAGGATTTTCGAAGGATCAAAAGGTATTCCGATGAACTTTATGAGAGACATGAACAATCGAGAAGAACAGGTGCTCGATAAATGTGAGCAAATAACCGTAAGGGTTTTCATGTGACATAAAACTGCAAGGCAGTAAACTCAAAGGATTCTCGGGACAACGGAGAATATTTCGAGGCATGTTGTAATGACAAGAGCGACGAGGAATGATCATGAGAATGACGAGTACAAGCAGATATCCATAGGGATATATCATTGGCAGTGGATTGCAAAGGCGATGAGCACAAGGGTCTCAGAAAAATATCGAGAGATATCCTTAGAATCTTTTGACGAAGCAGGCGACCATCTTGACTGTAGGGGCTCACCGGGAGAAAGTATTTTCGAGAACCTAAAGTTAGATTTTAGCAAAATCACTTAACCCGAATAGAAGAGGGATCAGAGTCCCAGAGTAAAGACAAGGAATAAAAGATCCTAATACCACCCAATGGTGTTGTGGGCCCGTAAGCCACACAACAAGTTAGTAAATTTGTTTTCCAAAGACTAGACTCAACTTCGTCCAAGGAGTTGGAAAGGGGGATTCCTACAGGCAGTCGGCTCTGATACTAACTTGTGACGCCCCTGATTTGACAATAAACTAATCATGCACGCAAATGTGTACGACCAAGATAAGGGACTCACTGGAAGATATCACAACACAACTCTAGACACAAATTAAAATAATACAAGCTTTATATTACAAGCCAGGGGCCTCGAGGGCTCGAATACAAAAGCCTGACAACACAAGAGTCAGCGGAAGCAATAATATCTGAGTACAGACATAAGTTAAACAAGTTACCTTAAGAAGGCTAGCACAAATGTAGCAACGATCGAAAAGGCAAGGCCTCCTGCCTGGGACCTCCTAACTACTCCTCGAAGCCGAACTCCACGTAGAAACATCCTCGGGATCTTCTGGGTCCTGGACTCCACCATCTGGTTGCATCAACCGAGAAGAAAGGAGAAAGGGGGAAAACGGGGAACAAAGCAACCGTGAGTACTCATCCAAAGTACTCGCAAGCAAGGATCTACACTACATATGCAATAATATATGTGTAAAGGGGGGTAATATCTGTGGGCTAAACTGCAGAATGCCAGAATAATGGTAACTAATCCAAACGAAGACTACGCTTCTCGTAACCTCCATCTTGCAGCAGTAGAAAAGAGTAGATGGTATAGTAACAAGTATCCAACTTCTGGCAGCCTCCGTCTTGCAGCAGTAGAATAGAATAGATGGTAAGTTCACCAAGTATCAACGTATAGCATAATCCTACCCGGTGATCCTCCCCTCGTCACCCTGTGAGAAAGCGATCACTGGGTTGTATCTAGAACTTGTCTGGGTGTGTTTTATTAAGTATCCAGTTCTAGTTGTCATGAGGTCAGAGTACAACTCCGGGTCGTCCTTTTACCGAGGGACACGACTATTCGAATAGATTAACTTCCCTACAGGGGTGCACCTCATAACCCAGCACGCTTGATCCCATTTGGCCGGACATACTTTCCAGGGTCATGCCCGGCCTCGGAAGATCAACATGTCGCAGCCCTACCTAAGCACAGCAGAGAGGTCAGCACGCCGGTCTAAGTCCTAGGCGCGCAGGGGTCCGGGCCCATCGCCCAACGCACACCTGCACGTTGCGTATGCGGCCGGTGAGCAGACCTAGCAACCTCCATTACTAAGGAAGTTACGTTACGCGGTCCAACCCGGCGCTCGCCGCTCAGTCGCTGACGTCAAGAAGGCTTCAGCTGATACCACGACGTCGAGTGCCCATAACTATTCCCATGTAGCTGGTTAGTGCGTATAGGCCAATGGCCAGACTCAGATTAAGTACCAAGATCTCGATAAGCGTGTTATTGTGAAATAACCACGGACAACGACCAGTGCCAGGCCCACATGTCTCCTAGGTGGTCGCAACCCGCCCTGTCGCTCCGCCACAAAGTAACCATCAGGGGGCTGTCGGGAACCCAGGCCCACCACTACCTGGGTGGAACCACCTGCCCCTTCAGTCCCCATATCAGAATCATCATCATGAGTATGTAATAGCATAATATATACCCGTGATCATCACCCGAGTGATCATGGCCCGATAGTATAGCATGGAAGACGGACAAGAATGTAGGGCCACCGATGGAATACTAGCATCCTATACTAAGCATTAGTTTAGTAGGTAAAGGTATCAACAGTGGTAGCAACAATGACAAGCTATGCAACAAAATAAGGGTTATCGGATCATCAATAGTAGTAGTTCTAATGCAAGAATAAGAGAGAGAGATTGGGCGATATCTGGTGATCAAGGGTGGGGGGGCTTGCCTGGAAGCTCTGTTGCACAGGAAGAAGGGTCGTCGGTGATGTAGCCGTACTCAGTGGCATCAGCGCCGGTCTCGGGGTCTACCGGGAAGAAGATGGGGAAGAAACAGTAAATACAGAGGAAACAAAGCATCACAAAATATAACAAGGCAATACGCGGTGCCAGGGGTGAGCTAACGCAGGGATAGGTAATACCGGTGAAGGGGGAAAACATCTGGGAAAGTATTCCCGGTGTTTCGTGTTTTCGGACAAACGGGCCGGAGGGGGACGGTTGCGAATTCGCTATGCTAGGGACGTGTGGTGAACGAACAGACTGTGTATTCAGATTCGCTCATCGTTCTGAGCAACTTTCATGTATTAAACTTTTTCATCCGAGTTACGGATTATTTTATATGATTTTTCAAATATTGATAATATTCTAGATTTTCTAAATTACTTTTAATTCGAGTTGACCAAGTCAATTTGACTAGTCAAAAGGAGAGTTGTGACCCACATGTCATGGACTATTTACCAATACAATTAAATAAACCTAACTTATTTAATGGGGCCTACATGTCATCTAGTACTAGACTAACTTAGCACTAATTAATACTACTAGCTAAACCTAGTACTAACAAGGGTCGGCCACTACTGGGCAGAACCCAGCCGACCACACCGACGGGGCGCAACACACATGCTAGAGGTAAAATCTGTTCTCTGTTAACATAAGATATCATTTTGTGAATTTTATAGGATTTAATCTATGCATCAAATGGATTTGGTCCAGTGGGATAAAACGGAGTTTGTCAAGTGTACTTTCTATGTGTATTATCTTTACCCACATTAGAAGTCGTTTTGTTGTTGTTTTACTACAGTACAGAGGGGTAGTCAGTGTAATTGTAGCAAAGCTAGCTACTTCTACAGTAACATTCAGTTACTGTAGCAGAGTGGCAGCGGTAGGATGCAGTAGTAGCGACAACGCGCGGGGACAGCAACGGCTAGCAGCATAGGTAGCAGCGGCGACACCTCAGAGCAGCACGCAACAGTTAGCAGCGGGCACTGGGAGGCCGCGGCGCGTAGCAAGGAGCAGCAGCAGTATTGAGCAACAACAAGCAGCGGCGGCCGGAGAGCAGTAAGCAGAGCAACTAGCAGCACTCGCAACAGAGCGCACGCACGCGCAGGCGGCACATTGGCACGTCCTGGGCGAGGCAGTGCGCGCGGGCGCAGTGAGTGGCAACAACGCGCGGCCGGACATGGGCTAGGTGCGGTCGGAGCGCTGCGGTAGGCGGGCGTGTTAGGTCGCGGGGGCGCCGGAGCACGGCAGGGGTGAGCCCGTGGCGGTGGCCGAAGCATGGTGTGGACGATGCGCCTGCTGCAGCTCGAGCGTGAGCTAGAGGAGCATCTAGGAAGCCGCTGTAGGTCACTACAAGTATGACAGAAGACACGAGGAGGCTCAGAGAGCTCGTCAACGAGAGACACGTCGTCCATGACGACGACGTGCATCCGAGCTTGCGGGAAGCGGTGATACAACATGAAATCGATGTGGGAAATAAAGGGAACCGCTGAGGATCTCACCATGCGGCACAAGAAAGGCCAGTGGAAGTTTAGGAGCCGCAGACGATGGCGAATTTGAACAGGAGGTTCGGCGTCGTCCGAGGAAGAAGATTAAACATACGGCGGCGTTGGAGTTCTGCAGCGTCGATCCGGTGGTGCAGACGAAGTAGAGGAGCACTTCTGTCCTCCTGCACATCTTCTCAGACGATGGGGAGCATGCTGGCCGCGAGTACGACGATGACCATGGCGGGCAGCGCTCGGGCGCGAACAAAAACGACGATGACGGCGCGAGAAGGGAGATGAAGGGGTGTTCGCTCACAGCGTTGGAGAGAGGGGGCGGGGCAGTACGGCGGTGAGGCGGCAGTCCGGTGGCGGCGCGGTGGAGGCAGTCCGATGGCGGCGGAGGGGCGCGCCGGCCACGGGTGGTGGGCGCCGGGGCGATGGGAACTAGCCGAGGTCGCCTTGATCCCGATCCAGACGGGTGAGAGAAGGGGATCGTGGGGGAAAGTGGGGGGGGTAACGGACTAGGGTTACGGGGTGGCCTTGTAGTTGTAGGCCAGAGAGGGGGCCGATTGGGCCGAGGCCAGTTGGGCCAAGGGGGGTCCAGTGGGGAGAGGGGGATTTCCTTTCCCTCCCTTTTTTTGTTTGTTTTCTTTTTTTTCTTTTCTTATTTTCTCTTCTGTTTTCTTTTAGCTCCTAATTATTTTAGCTTTAATAAAATACCAAAGTGGTACCTAAATTGTTGTTACCATTTATGTCAAAACCATAAAAAAAGGTTTCATTCCAAAACTATATAGTTTAGTATTTTACAATTTATAAAAGGCAATTAATTAATGGTTTTAGCTACTGATTTAATTAGTTTATTGCATTTAACCATTTTATAAAGACTTGGTTTCTCCACCAACATATCTTATGAACTATTTGTCACAATGAGGACATTTTAGTTTTTTTGACTTTTTGAAAATATTAATTGTTTGAATTGTTTTTTGAATTTGGATTTTGAATCAGTTTGAACTAACGCGAGATTAACAATAGTAATCGTGGTGACGTGGCATCATTACCAGAGGGTTACTGTAGCTTGATTACCCGGGCGTCACATGGAACGCCGGCCCAATCGGCTGGCACACCGGCGCGTATTACTCGCCTTTGACGATTAGTCAATTGGATTTCCCCTTAGTCCTTTATTTGTATTCTTAAAATCCATTATTTGTTTCCTAAAGCAAATTGTATTGATGAGATGGATCGGTTGATTAGGGTAAGCTAGGAAAGTTAGATCTGTAACTTTTTGTACGATAGGAAAGTGTTGGTTTACAAGGAAATAGTGAAGAAAAAATAAACCGGTGGGGTGGGGTAGGAGAAGAAAAAAACCAACGAAAAAAACGACGAAAGTGGCGGGACAAAAAATAATGTGGAGGCTATTCTACCAACTGACACTTGGTGTAGAGATGTTGGTGATTTAAGTCAACTCCAACCCATGACCTAAATGGTCCAGCCTGTTTGTTTGTGGATAAATATATATAAATAGCGGACCAACACGCGGGAACAAATGGACGAACGTTCATTTTTGTCTGCCATTGACGCATTTTTGGTTAAAATTTGGGCTGCATTTGTGTCGAAACAAATAGCATGCCGACGGGCAGGATACGCGCCCTTTTACTCCCCTAGCCCGTCCGTCGGGGACAGAACACTCCAATTTCCCTCTCATTCCAAAAACCCTCCCGCGCTCACTCCCCTACCTCCTCCATGGTTGGTGCCCTGAAGAAACCTACTAACCCGGCTGCCACCACCGCCTGCCCCGCGACGACGAAGAAGAAACCGCGGTCGGAGCTCATGTCTGTAGAGATCGTGCAGCTCGACATTTAATCGACCAAGAGGAGAGCCTGGCGGAGCATTTAGGCGAAAAAGAAAGCCGCTGCCGACTTCGCCCTCGAGTCCGCGACCGCGCAACACAGGGCGGCCGTCAAGGACAACGAGGCCATCATTGCCACGGCCACTCATGCAGCGACGACGCACACCATTCTCATGCTAGGGTTGTGCCAACCCGCACCGACCATTCTCTTTACCGCCGCCATGGCCGCGACGTGCACAAGCTGGTCAGCCGTTCGCCTTCCACAATAGTAGTCACCGAGTTCCTTCAAAAGGAACCAATCGTATTTGCACGTTTAGATTGGTTCTTTTTGAACGATGGCAAGGGTGCCGGCCACTGGCTTTGTTGCCGGCAAGAAAACTTGGGGGCTGGTTCCTTTTGAAGGCTGGCATTTGTGTCAGCTGCTAGCACTCTAGCCGGCATGAATTGTGGCAGCTAGCATAAACTACATGTGTGGTGCCAAAATTTCATCTATGCCTTTACAGAAAAAATCAAGTGGCTGGATGAAATGCGTCCGCCCATTGGACGCACAACCGGCATAAATATAGAAAGGGCGGGCCGCCACCGCTCTGCCCGACCCAAATGGACGCACAACCGGCATAAATATAGAAAGGGCGGGCCTCCCTTTGTGGTCATGCATTAGAGTTGGCCTTATATACCTCCATGATTTGATGTGCACGAACATGTATTTTGTCCTGGATAAGGGCTCTTTTGGTGCAGTGGGCAGAAAGTATCATTGGAATAAGAAACTTGTAGAAAATGAGATGCCTTGTGTATCAAATTCTGTGAATAAAAATAGAAAAGGAGTATATGTTTTTTCATTGAGTCTAGGTTGATGTTTATTTTCCTTTAAATTGTGAATGATATAAATTGTTCCTACATAGGAATAAAATTATATTCGTACAAACCAAATGACTCTAGGAATTTTTCCTATAGGAATGCTATCCTATAGAATTTTTTCAAATCAAAGGAGGCCTAAAAGATTATAGCTCTACCTTTCTCTCTTCTTGACTCATGTTTCCATTTTTCTTCCACTCATCATGTGACACCAAAGGAATGGGCATGAGAGCATCTACAATCAGACCTTTCGCTTCCGCCAATCGGCCGGGTTGAAAAACGACACTCAACTTGACCTCCAAAGCCGTCCATACACTTGGGTTATCTGACACCACTTAAACCCAGCCCATATATGTAGGGCGGATCCACCCGGACGTGACAGTCACCACATGACCTACTCTAAACCCCTCTCGGTTGACCAAGTCCACTAAATCGTCCACCCTCCCTTCCTCCCGCCTCTGTCGCCGCTTTCCCGCATCTGAGTCGTCGCCCTTTACCACCCTTGGCCCGCTTCTGCGCCATCATCCTAGATGTCGACACACAATATGTCACCCCCAGCGCCATGGACGATGGCTTAGCTGATTCGGTTGAGGTCCCTACTATGCAAGGCTTAGACCGTCGCCCGGAGGGAGCGGCATGCCCGTGAAGTTGTGTTGAATGAGGTTGTCAACATGGACTTTGGGATTAAGGGTTCCTCAGGTGACCGTATCATTCATTATGGACCGAACTGGTGGGCCGTGAAGATTATCGATGAAGACTATCTCCCGTATTCGGATAGGACTCCCCACATGTAAAATAGCAATTTTAGAGTCCGGGTGTAATATGTCCCTTCCTCTGCAAGGAGATTATGTACAAACCCTAGGTCCCTCCGGTGCATATATAAACCGGAGGGTTTAGTCCGTACAGACAACAGCAGAATCATAGCAATCACATAGGCTAGACTTTTAGGGTTTAGCCATTACGATCTCGAGGTAGATCAACTCTTGTAACCCATATTCATCAAGATCAATTAAGCAGAAAGTAGGGTATTACCTCGATTGAGAGGGCCTGAACATGGGTAAACATCGTGTCCCCTGTCTCCTGTTACCATCGATCCTCAGAGGCATAGTTCGGGAACCTGATAACCCACAAGTGTAGGGGATCAGTTGTAGCCTCTTTCGATAAGTAGGAGTGTCGAACCCAATGAGGAGCTAAAGGCGGAACAAATATTCCCTCAAGTTCTATCAACCACCGATACAACTCTACGCACGCTTGACGTTTACATTACCTAGAACATGTATGAAACTAGAAGTACTTTGTAGTTTTTGTGGGATAAGTTTGCAAGAATATAAAGAGCACGCAAATAAAACTAGGGGCTGTTAAGATAAAGACACAACTAAAGTAGTGATAGCGAGTGTGGAAAAGTGGTGGTAGGAGTTGCGAAACTGCCCCTAAGCAATTGACTACGTTACTAGACCGATAGCAAGTTTTATGTGGGAGAGGCCACTGCTAGCATGTTATCCCTTACTTGGAATTCTATGCACTTATGATTGGAACTATTAGCAAGCATCCGCAACTACTAACGTTCATTAAGGTAAAACCCAACCATAGCATTATGATATATTGGCCCCCCTTCAATCTCGTATGCATCAATTTCTACGCTGGGTTGAAGCTTCTGTCACTCTTGCCCTCCAATACGTAGTCCTATCAACATACAACTAACCCTATGGTGTGATCCACGCGCGCGCTCATATGATGGGCACCAAAGGATAGCAACATAACCACAAGCAATTTAAATCAATCATAGCAATTCACCAATCACCGATAGGACAATGATAATCTACTCAGACATCATAGGATGGCAACACATCATTGGATAATAATATGAAGCATAAAGCACCATGTTCAAGTAGAGGGTATAGCGGGTTGCGGGAGAGTGGACCGCTATAGATAGATGGGGGAAGGTGATGGAGATGTTGGTGAAGATGACGGAGGTGTTGGTGTAGATCGCCGTCACACGATGATGGCCCCGGTGGCACTCTGGTGCCATCGGAAGCGAGGGGGAGAGAGCCCCCCTCCTTCTTCTTCTTCCTTGACCTTCTCCCTAGATGGGAGAAGGGTTTCCCCTCTGGTCCATGGCCTCCATGGTGGCGGAGGGGTGAGAGCCCCTCCGAGATTGGATCTGTCTCTATGTCTCTCTCTGTTTCTGCCTTCCGAGATTATGTCCCTTCACCGTTTCTTATATTCTCGGAGATCAATAACTCCGATTGGGCTGATTTTTGGACACGATTTTTATCCGGATATTAGCTTTCTTGCGGCGGAATAAGGGCATCAACCGCCTTAAGGTGTGGCCTTGAGGGCCCATGGCGCGCCCTGGGCAGGGGGGCGCGCCCCCACCCTCGAGGCCCACTCGAGCATCGTTTCGTGGTGGTTACTCTTCCCAAAATTCACATATATTCCTGAAAGAAATCTCCGTCCGTTTTTATTCCGTTTAGACTCTGTTTGATATGGATATTCTGCAAAAAAACATGCAACAAACAGGAACTGGCACTGGGCACTGGATCAATATGTTAGTCCCAAAAAATAGTATAAAAAGTTGCCAAAAGTATATGAAAGTTGTAGAATATTGGCATGGAACAATAAAAAATTATAGATACGACGGAGACATATAAACCCCCGTAGCCGAGATTTGCCAGTTTTGACACCGACATTGGTGCTTTCATTGAATGTTCCACTGTGTCGTCGGCTGAAGGATCAATGGCTTGCTTCTTCACCAACGACGTCACCACCGAGGGAGTTTTTCTCCCCGGCCAGCTCTTCGTGTTTGGCGGCTTAGTGCTTTGTGCCAACACTGAAGGCCACCTCGAGCAGGTTGATAGCTATGCCCCTGGTCACCAGATCAGGTTTGGAAGCTTAAACTACATTGCTGATGTCCGTGGAGATTTGATCTTCAATGGATTCGCATCCATGGTAGCTGCTCCCTGCCACCATGATGAACATGACTTAGATCTATCATCAGACCTTCTTCATGGGGTAATGCTTACAACAGTTCTAGCCTTCGAGCCGGAGCAGATCACTTCATCCGAGGACGGGAAGATTAACCCCGCCACGGAGATCGCAAACTCAACGGTGCTCGAGCCGCACAAAGGCTCGACCTTGAGCGGGACTTCCCTCATGGTATCTCCGGACTCATCTCGGTTTACAAGTTCCTTACTCTCAGGATTTGCGTCTTACAGGCCCAAACGAGCGGCTTTTGCAGAACTCGGCCCTGCAGATATCCGAGCACATATCTGGCACTCGCCTTTAGACGAAGCGCTGGACATACTAAAAACTCTCTCCCTAGCGGAGGACTCCCAGCCGAATTTATCCCAGTTCGAACTAGGGGCTGACGACAAGGTATTTTGCTTCCGACCCACCACCCACTTGGTAGCCACGGTTGAGGACTTAACCAACCTATTAGATATCTTTGCAGCATCAACTTAGATCGGGATAATTGCGTGAACTGACTGTTGTACTCAGGTACTGTCATGCCCCTTTGCTTGAGGTCATCAAATTCTCTTTTCTTGATCTTCATAATGCTCTTAGGGATGTGTGCCCCACGGAAGCCTTCCTTGAAATCTTCCCAGGTGATATTATTTATGTCGGGATGCATAAGCAGAAAATTTTCCCACCATGACACGGTTGCTCCAGTAAGGTAATGTGGTGCATACAGCACCTTTTGACGGTCTGAGCATTGTGCCACAATTAATTTCCTTTCAATATCTCAAAGCCAATCGTCGGCCTCAAGAGGTTTGTCTGTGTGCGAAAATGTTGTTGGACGTGTCTTCTGAATTCAGATGATTTTGAGTGCGGTTGGTATGTCTCACGGTGATTTCCCATGTTAATGCCACGGTTCATCATTTACTGGTGTTGTTGCTGACTTTGCTCGTAAAGACGACACACTTGAGAAAATGCTGTTTCACTGCCCTGCTGACTTGACTGCCCCTGTGTGAAATTGTTGTCTGTCTGCGTGCCATAATTTTCCTCTCGCGGACTTGGCATGGAATGCGTCCAGGGACGAGTCATTTCTTACTCTGGGGTATTATTACAAAAATCATGAGAAGAGCCGGGCAGCAAAATAAACCAAGATTTGCAAAAGCAACAAAACACGAGCTCCAAAGAGATTTTTAAAATAAACTGCTTGATTGCGCATGGAGAAGGGCCACTTAGTACATATCTTACACATGGGTTCTAATCATACATACGCCACTCAGGCTGTGCGTACATAATCCTGACATGTTATTTATGCTAGTGCACTTCTCCAGGATCCTACATGATGCGCAAACAGACTACTCCCATCAACCTATTTTACATATCACACACATATTACAAGCGAGCACAGTGCATCGCGGATAAACGTAGTAGTCGGAGATGTTGAAGATTTCCCTCGGCCTGCCGATGGTAAGGCCCAGTGGTGCTGGAGACTCAACTTCTTCCTCACTAATAGGCTCCAGGCGCGGAGTATGGGTACGAGGTGCTGAAGCAGGTGCGGCAGGCGGTGCAGCTCTGACTGGGGGAGGAGAAATGACCTGGTCAAACTCCTCAGTGGTAAGCAGACGGCGAGTGGTGGCTAAGATGGAAGGTGCATAGGATGCGGCGGACGAGACAAATGTCATTGGTGGCGCAGTATGGAGTAGCTCCCTCCTGTTGGCGGAGCCACTCTGGATCAATTCCATATGAGTAGCCACCAAGTCGTCCACAAGATTATCAAAGGCTGCCTCAAGTGCCTTCAGGTACTCAACCATTGATTCAATGGCTTCATCATGCTCCCTATTTGCGCAAGCAAATGCATAGTGGCAAGTGTAGGGCACGTGGCATGGGAGGTAACGGTAGCGACGAGTCTTCATTGAAGGAAGGATGTCCCGGAGACGAGCTATCGCCTCACGGGCAGCCATTTGCATGGCATGCCTCTCCGTAGGCATGGCTCTGCCCACAAATCGGAGGCGGCGCGCTTCAGAACGCCCTCCCTTGAAGTGCACCACGGCCTGGTGCATTGACACGCTGTTGTTGAGCTTGTGACGGTAGAGGGTAAACTCTGGACGGGTTGATGGCCCAATCGCGACTTTCGTGATGGCGAAGAGGAGCTTGACAAACCCCTCAGGAATGTTGGCGAACACCTGTGCATCACAGTCGTTGCTGACCATCTACAAAAGTAGACAAAAATTCCGAATAGTCAAGTCATAAATTTATGATGACCAACAGAAAATTGCTACAGATGTAAAAATGCTGAATAGCAATTATTCGCTAATAACCGATTAGCGAACGCACCTAGTGGCTTCCTACAGTCAGCCTGGCTCTGATACCAAGGTTGTTAGGACCGACCTTTCAGTAAAATAATTACCAAAAGACCGACCTTTTTATTAAACCAGAAAGGAAGAGTACTTCTTACCGATGGACAATTCCTTGATACAGAATTCCAGTACACTGAATATTATACAAGGTTGAGCTCGGGTTGCTCCCACAATTTTATTACAAGCACGCCAATATAGTACATAAAGGCGGATATGTCACAAAGGCAGGGTGGCATACTACTAACTCATAATAAAAGGTGGTGGTTATGTCACAATGAAGTGGGTGACGTGACTCCAATATAATACAGTTCATCGAGTGTCGGAGTGAGACCCGATGAATTTATTTGGTGGTAGGCGGAAGCGGTTATATCACAGTGATCAACTCCAGGATCGCAAGGGACTGACTAGGACTCCACTAGATATCGGACTGGCTATCGAACTCTTCATCCATGAGATCGCCTTCGTCCATATCTGGCTAAATCAACAAGCCAGGTGAGTACTTTGAATGTACTCGCAAGACAGTTCAGACTTAAGATATAATAAATGCCAACATGATGCATGAGAGTATTCTACAAAATGCAACCGGATAAATATATTCCTGTGCCGTATGAAAATAAATAGAAGTCGAGCGGTAATCCTCCCGAAATCCACAAAATAAAAAAAAGGAAACCAGACGAGTGTCTGCTTGATGCCTCGTGAGGAAATAATAAAATGAACACATGCCATAGTCGGGCGTCTGAGCGACACCACATAAAGGGCTTATAAATAAAAAGAATGCCATAGTCGGACATCTGGGCGACATCACATAAAGGGCTTATAAATAAAAAGAATGCCACAGTCGGACGTCCGAGCGACATCACATAAAGGGCTTATAAATAACAAGAATGCCACAGTCGGACGTCTGAGCGACATCACATAAAGGGCTTATGAAAATAAAAAGAATGCCACAGTTGGACGTATGAGCGACATCACATAAAGGGCTTATAAATAAAAAGAATGCCACAGTCGGACGTCTGAGCAACATCACATAAAGGCCTTATAAATAACAAGAGTATAATGATGAAATACTTCAGGAAGTAAATCAAGGAAGAGACAATTGGTTAGTTCATCTACCAAATGAACTTGAAAAAACAAGAATGGTCACTACTCTTATTACTATCAAGAATATACCAAAGACGGTCACTGGGTTGACGCACAAAGATTTGACCCTAGGCCATAAACATGGCTACTTGAAGGATTTAACTCTGCAGAGCTAGTACTATTAAATCACAGCCAACGAATTCTACTAGCCACGGGGACTAGTTCCGTCTACGGTGTTTTGGTAGAAACCCAACTAACCAGTACACACCCATCTCACATCCTGTTGTCCGGAATCACCCGTGACAACGTTCACGAAAAACTTTAAGACGGGGAGGCTACAACCTCGAATAGCATGGGATCAAATTTATATATGCGCACTCTAAGGGGTGCCCCCCTCTCGGTCCCAACCGGAAACACCCATGCCCCCTGACCGGATGACGGGCTTTAATCCAGGGCCATGGAACCCTCATCCGGGCCCCTCTACTTGGTGTGTACTCAGAAAGTGGTTTACAACTGACTAGACCGCAATCTTAATAGACGGCCTATGATAGTACCAAAAGGAGATGAACGGAATCACGACATGATCTCCGTTGATACTAAGTTAACCACTGCTGGCATGCTCCAACAATACCAGTATACCACCCATCATGTCACCACATGATCGAGGTGGTTCAACCATTATCATTCGGGGCTCACCCGAAGCTTGCTTGCATGAGATATAACCATACACAAATGCTTATATGTCCATGCTTATGAAAAGAACTACTCGAGCAAACATGCAACACATCCATCATATCATAGGTTCAAACATGCTTGCTTGGTTCTGAGTAGTCGGAGTCTAACTCGGTGTGATTCGCGGCTCCGTCACGCCCTTCGGTATCTACGTATTCAAACAAATGGATACTAACATAAATACCGCGGGTGCAAATAAAGTTTCTCTAAAATTTATCACATAAATATGACAAAAAACTAGACAGAAAACTAAAGAGGACAGAAAAAGAATCAACTCAAAATCATCTTTAGTTAAAAAGATATTAGAGTTTCTGTCCAGGGACTCATCTGTAATGAAATAGAAAAATTCCAGGGGCTAGAATAGAAAACAGAAAAGAGAACCGGTACGCAGTACGCCAACTGAAGAAGGAAACGTACTTTGCCTGAAGGCGCTTTACAGAAAAATGGTTCGGGCAGAGATGAGAGGCTGATGAGGGGTCCCACCCGTCAGGTTTGAACTCTGAGACAGAGTCGTGCCGGCGCCAGATGTTGCGGTGGTCGCCGGCGCCGATCCACGGCGAGCTAGGGGGAAAAAGGGTACGTACAGCTTCCTAGTGTTCTTCCGCGTCGATTGGTGGTGGAGTTGAGCGTCGGCGAGCCCCACATCGATGGCGACCTTGTCTCCGGCGGACGGCGGCTCGGGTGGTCGTGGGCCTCGTCGGGGGGAGTTCCTGGGGTCAAATTGGAGTGGGGGTTAGGTTTAGGTAGGTGCCAGGGTGCTACGCTCGAGTCTACGGCGGCGGAGAAGCTCTCACCGGAGAGAACGCTGCTGGAGCCCGAGGTGGACGGAGTTGACCGGAGTTGGAGAAGAAGGGCACCTCGAGGCTCTTCCAGAGTCTGGGCGCGGTCCAGGGAGGTGGTTGAGGTGTTTGGGCTCGAGAACGAGCTCGGGGGTGCTTTATATAGCCGGCCCGAGGCGGTTGCCACGAACGGGATAAGTCCGGCGAGCGATTACGGCGATGATGTGGCTGGACGGCGGGTTTAGGGGCTTGAGCATCTACTAGGAGGTGCATTGGTTCCATTCCCGTGCCTAACTTAGCAGGGGAGGGATGATTACGGGCTGCGCTTGACGGAACGGCCGTGCGGCACGTCGGCGGCAGAGAACGCGCTCTGCGCGCGCTATGCCACGGCGACAGTGCTGCAGGCGTGCGCTGGCAGTGGAGAAAGCCACGCGGAGCGCTGGGGTGACTTGGGCGGCGCCAAACGGCGTCGAGCTGCATGATGCCTTCTGCCAGCCGCCACGGGCGGTTCTATTGCCGTGGAAGTCACCGGCGTGGTTGGGCCAGGGCGCCACCGACGCCCAGAAGCAGCCAAGCGAGCGTGCGGCTCGTTGGATAAACAGGAGGTGTAGTGTGCATCAATCCAAGGCAGGCTCTGGCGAGATTGTCACTGCGGCTCTAACGAACTAACGAACTGCACTGTCGACAGCTTCAGTTAGCAGTTTCTGAAACTGACAGTATAGTGTATGCCAGGTGTTCGATGAAATGATTCTAGCATGTGGGAAATGTTTCTGGGGCTGATATTTGGTGGAGTAGCCTCTTGATGCATCTAGAGGCTACCTGAATTTTCACAGAATTTTTGGAACAAGATAAATATGATTTTCACCAAATTTTGCAAATCTGGTCCAAACTTGTAGTAGGTGAAATTTGAAAATTTTGAACTGTGGACCAGTGAAACAAGATGGATCTAGGTTGTGGGTACTAAGGACTAACTAGGGAAGCTAGTTTGGACACAAACAACAAGATGGATATGGTGGTTCCTTTGTAAATCACCAAGGTCCACGATAAAAGACATAAATAGTTTTTGGAGTAAAATAAATAGAGGAAAATTCCAATAAGGTCAAAACTTACTGGAATTGATGAGAGACTTGTCTTAAGGCGTGGAGAGGGTCTTGGAGAGAAATATTTATGTTGGGGTCATGGCATGATGAAGGTTGGAGAGGAAGATAGGTCCAAGGTTAAACCTGAGAGGTTTATATCAAGAAGGAGAGAAATCAAACAACCTCTTTTGAAACTCAACTTGTGCTTGAGCTAACACAAGAGAAAACCTTCAAGACCAAAAACCAAGCTTGAGAAAACACACAAACTTTGGCCAGAAGAGATTTTAGAAGGGTCTTAAGAGAAGATCAAACAACCCCCTTCCAAAAGGCCAAAGTTTGGAAGAAAAACCAAACCCAAAAATTTGGGGTGTTACAACACCTACCCCCTTAGGAAAAATCTCGTCCCCGAGATTTCAGCTGATCCTCAAATAGGTGTGGGTGTTCTGTCCGAAGGAATTCTTCTCTTTCCCATGTTTCCTCATCCTCTGTGTGATTACTCCACTGAACCTTGAGAAATTTAATAGTCTTCTGACGGGTTCTCCTTTTAGACTCCTCCAAATATTTTACTGGGTGTAGCCGGTAGGTGACATTTGGTTGCACGTCAAGGTTTTCATGTGACCCATGCTTCTCAGGGTTGCTTGCACACTTCCGTAGTTGCGAGACATGGAATACGTCGTGTACGTCTGACAGTTCCTTGGGAAGGTCCAGCTGGTAAGCGACTGTGCCTCTCCGTGCAATTATACGAAAGGGTCCGATGAACCGGGGTGCTAGTTTCCCTTTGACCTTGAATCGTTGCAGCCCTCTCATAGGTGATACACGTAAGTATACGTTTTCACCGGGCTCAAAACTTATTTCCCGATGCTTTTGATTGTAATAGCTCTTCTGTCGGCTTTGGGCTGTTTTGAGTCGATCCGGTATTATTTTTACTCTTTCCTCAGCTTCTTTTAACATATCTGGGCCGAATATACGACTGTCCCCTGTTTCCGACCAGTTTAATGGAGTACAGCATCTTCGTCCGTACAAGGCTTCGAACGGTGCCATCTGCAGGCTGGCTTGGTAACTATTGTTCTATGCAAACTCGGCATATGGTAAGCTTGCCTCCCAACTGGTCCCATATGTGAGGACACATGCCCTTAGCATGTCTTCAAGTATTTGATTTACTCGTTCCGTTTGTCCTCCAGTATGGGGGTGATAAGCTGTACTGAATGTTAGTTGCGTTCCGAGGGCTTGTTGCAACTGGTCCCAAAATTTGGAGACGAACTGAGTGCCCCTATCGGATATTATAGTCTTTGGAACCCCATGTAGGCACACTATACGGGCGAGGTAAAGCTTGGCAAGCTTTTGGGTGGTGTGGGTTGTCTTGACTGGTATGAAGTGTGCTACCTTGGTCAGTCTATCTGTGATGACCCATATGGCATCATTACCGTGCTGTGACTGTGGTAGTCCAACAATAAAATCCATTCCAATATCGTCCCATTTCCACTCTGCTATCTTGTTTGGCTGTAAGAGGCCTGCGGGTTTTTGGTGCTCGGCTTTAATGCGTCGACATGAATCACAGCATGCAATATATTGGGATATATCCCTTTTCATGTCGTGCCACCAAAATCTTTCCTAAATGTCCTTGTACATTTTTGTCCCTCCAGGGTGGATTGAGTATGGAGCAGTGTGGCTTTCTGCTAGAATTTGCTTTTTAAGGTCGTTGCTATTTGGTACGCAAAGTCTGTCTCCAAACCATAATATTCCCTCACTGTCCATGGTGAATTCTGAGGCCTTGCCCTGACTTACTTTTCTTTTTATCCCTTCGATGCTGGGGTGCCCATGCTGAGCCTTCTTTATTTGTTCTATTAGCGTAGGCTGTATTTCCAGATTTGACACTTCGCCTTCAGTGACCATCATTAGGTTGAGTTTGGCGAATTCTCACTGAAATTCGGATCTTAGGTTCTGTAGGCTGCCGTTGTTCGGGCTGGGGTTACGGCTGAGAGCATCAGCTACTACGTTTGCCTTCCCTGGGTGGTAGTGGATACCAACGTCATAATCTTTTACCAGTTCCAGCCAGCGTCATTGTCGTAAATTGAGTTCTGGTTGCATGAAAATATATCTGAGACTCTTATGGTCCGTATATATTTCACAGCGATTCCCAAGAAAAAAGTGCCTCCACTCCTTGAGTGCATGAATGACTGCTGCCAACTCCAAATCGTGAGTAGGGTAATTTTCTTCATGTTTTCGCAGTTGCCGGGAAGCGTAGGCGACTACTTTGCCCTCTTGCATTATCCGAGGCCCTTTCAGGATGCGTCGCAATATACTTAAAAATTCCTGTGTATGTCTGGTACAACCAATATTGGGGCTGTTATTAACTTCTTTTTGAGTTCTTGGAAGCTTTTCTCACATGCTTCGGTCCATACGAACTTCTTATCCTTCTTGAGTAACTGTGTATTTGGTTTGGCTATGGTGGAAAATCCTTCAATAAACCTTCTGTAATACCCAGCCATACCGAGGAAACTTCGTATGTCCGTTACACTGGCCGGTGACTTCCAGCCAAGTACGGCCTTAACTTTATCCGGGTCCACAACAATTCCTTCTTGTGTTAATACGTGTCCTAGGAAACCCACTTTCCTTAACCAAAATTCACAGTTGCTGAATTTGGCATAAAGTTGGTGTTTCCTTAATTCTCCCAGTACAATGCGGAGGTGTTCAGCATGTTCTTCCGATGTCTTTGAATATACCAAGATATCATCAATAAATACCACCACAAATTTGTCCATGAATTTCATAAATACTTTGTTCATGAGGTGGACGAAATAGGCGGGGGCGTTGGTCAGTCCAAATGGCATTACTGTAAATTCATAAAGTCCGTATCTGGAGGTGAATGCTGTTTTTGGGATATCCTTTGTTCAAACTTTCAATTGATGATAACTTGACCTTAAATCAACTTTTGAGAAAACTTTGGCTTGCGCGAGCTGGTCAAACAAATCATTTATCCGTGGCATCGGATATTTGTTCTTGATAGTGACCATGTTGAGTGCTTGGTAGTCTATACATAATCTCATAGTCCCATCCTTCTTTTTGGCAAATAATACTGGCGAACCCCAAGGTGAGGAGCTGGCCTGTATAAATCCTTTCTCTAGCAATTCCTTTATTTGCTTCTTTAGTTCAACCAACTCGGATGGTGCCATTCTGTATGGCTTCTTGTATATGGGGGTGGTTCCAGGTGCTAGCTCAATAATGAATTCTATTTCTCTGTCTGCTGGCATGCCTGGTAGTTCTTCGGGAAATACGTCCGGAAATTCACATACAACTGGAACTTTCCTTAACTCAGAAGTGTCCACCTTGTTTATTTTTTGTTTCCGCGACACTGGTCTTTCCTGAGCTTCGACTCTTATTGTCTTTCCATGATGATGAGTAAGAATCACTGTCCTGTTGAAGCAATCGATAAATCCTTTGTTGGTGGTTAGCCAATCCATACCCAGGATAACATCCAGTCCCTTGTTTTCCAACACGATGAGGTTTGCGTGAAACTTTAAATCTTCAATTTCAATGGTCAAACCTTGGCAGTAATTCTGAGTGATCTGCTTACTTCCGGGGGACTTGATGGTCATTGATTTTCCCAAGGGAAATATTGAAAAACCGTGTTGCAAAGCAAAACTCTTCCAAATGAACGAATGAGAAGCTCCAGAATCAAACAAAACCGTGGCAGGTATTGTGTTGACAGGGAACGTACCGAGTACGATATTCGGGGCATCATATGCTTGCTCCTTGGTCACATGGTTCAGGTGGCCTTTCTTGTGGTTGTTATTGGGGTTGAAGTTGTTACGCTTGGGCGCGGAATTGTTTCCGTTGTTGTTTGGCTTTGGTGCTGATTTTCTTGGCTTTGGGCACTGTTTAGCATAGTGTCCCTCTTCTCCACATGCGTTGCAGGTAACACCTGGGCGATAGGTGAAATCCTTGTCCCTTGCATGAAATTTTTTGTTTGGACGTGTGTCATTTGTCGTGGGTTTGTTCGCTCCATTTCTATGGAAATTTACCTTATTCCTGTTGTTGCGAGGGTGGTTGGTCTGATCCCTTTTTCTCTTGCGAATGTATTCCAGACTGCGACGTTCATTCTCCAACGTAATAGCCTTGTCCACCAGTGTCTTGTAATCTGGAAAAGTGTGCACGACCAACTGGCATTTAAGTGCTGGTGCCAGTCCGTCCAAGTACTTTTCCATCTTTTTGTTTTCAGTCATATGCTTTTCGTTGGCATAACGGGATAATTGCGTGAACTGATTGTTGTACTCAGGTACTGTCATGCCCCTTTTCTTGAGGTCATCAAATTCTCTTTTCTTGATCTTCATAATGCTCTTAGAGATGTGTGCCCCACGGAAGCCTTCCTTGAAATCTTCCCAGGTGATATTATTTATGTCGGGATGCAGAAGCAGAAAATTTTCCCACCATGACGCGGCTGCTCCAGTAAGGTAATGTGGTGCGTACAGCACCTTTTCACGGTCTGAGCATTGTGCCACAATTAATTTCCTTTCAATATCTGGAAGCCAATCGTCGGCCTCAAGAGGTTTGTCTGTGTGTGAAAATGTTGTTGGACGTGTCTTCTGAAATTCAGATAATTTTGAGTGCTGTTGATATGTCTCACGGTGATTTCCCATGTTAATGACATGGTTCATCATTTCCTGGTGCTGTTGCTGACTTTGCTCGTAAAGACGGCACACTTGAGAAAATGTTGTTTCACTGCCCTGCTGACTTGACTGCCCCTGTGTGAAATTGTTGTCTGTCTACGTGCCATAATTTTCCTCTGGCGGACTTGGCATGGAACGCGTCCAGGGACGAGTCATTTCTTACTGTGGGGTATTATTGCAGAAATCATGAGAAGAACCGGGCAGCAAAATAAACCAAGATTTGCAAAAGCAACAAAACACGAGCTCCAAAGAGATTTTTAAAATAAATTGCTTGATTGCGCATGGAGTAGGACTGCTTAGTACATATCTTACACGTGGGTTCTAATCATACATACGTCACTCAGAGTGTGCGTACACAATCCTGACATGTTATTTATGCTAGTGCACTCCTCCAGGATCCTACATGATGCGCAAACAAACTACTCCCATCAACCTATTTTACATATTACAAGCGAGCACAATGCATCGCGGATAAACGTACTAGTCGGAGATGTTGAAGATTTCCCTCGGCCTGCCGAGGGTAAGGCCCAGTGGTGCTGGAGACTCAACTTCTTCCTCACTAATAGGCTCCAGGCGCGGAGTATGGGTACGAGGTGCCGAAGCAGGTGCGGCAGGCGATGCAGCTCTGACTGGGGTAGGAGCAATGACCTAGTCAAACTCCTCAGTGGTAGGCATACGGCGAGCGGTGGCTAAGATGGAAGGTGCATAGGATGCGGCGGACGAGACAAATGTCATTGGTGGCGCAGTATGGAGTAGCTCCCTCCTGTTGGCGGAGCCACTCTAGACCAATTCCATACGAGTAGCC
The DNA here is from genome assembly GCA_902687465.1 of Secale cereale. NCBI lineage: Eukaryota > Viridiplantae > Streptophyta > Magnoliopsida > Poales > Poaceae > Secale > Secale cereale. The sequence goes on along the minus strand of LR738713.1, from coordinate 601,844,244 downwards.
ACCAACTCGTCCACAAGATTATCAAAGGCTGCCTCAAGTGCCTTGAGGTACTCAACCATTGATTCAATGGCTTCATCATGCTCCCTATTTGCGCAAGCAAATGCATAGTGGCAAGTGTAGGGCACGTGGCATGGGAGGTAACAGTAGCGATGAGTCTTCATTGAAGGAGGGAAGTCCAGGAGAAGAGCTATCGCCTCACGGGCAGCCATTTGCATGGCATGCCTCTCCATAGGCATGGCTCTGCCCACAAATCGGAGGCGGTGCGCTTCAGAATGCCCTCCCTTGAAGTGCACCACGGCCAGGTGCATTGACACGCTGTCGTTGAGCTTGACGGTAGAGTGTAAACTCTGGACGGGTTGATGGCCCAATCGAGACTTTGGTGATGGCGAAGAGGAGCTTGACAAACCCCTCAGGAATGTTGGCGAACACCTGTGCATCACAGTCGTTGCTGGCCACCTACAAAAGTAGACAGAAAATTGCTACAGATGTAAAATTGCTGAATAGCAATTATTCGCTAATAACCGATTAGCGAGCGCACCTAGTGGCTTCCTACAGTCAGCCTGGCTCTGATACCATGGTTTTCAGGACCGACCTTTTGAGTAAAATAATTACCGAAAGACCGACCTTTTTATTAAACCTGCAAGGAAGAATACTTCTTGCTGATGGAAAATTCCTTGATACAGAATTCCAGTACACTGAATATTATACAAGGTTGAGCTCGGGTTGCTCAACAATTTTATTACAAGCATGCCAATATAGTACATAAAGGCGGATATCTCACAAAGGCAGGGTGGCATACTACTAACTCGTAATAAAAGGTGGTGGTTATGTCACAATGAAGTGGGTGACATGACTCCAATATAATACAGTTCATCGAGTGTCGGAGTGAGACCCGATGAATTTATTTTGTGGTAGGCGGAAGCGGTTATATCACAGTGATCAACTCCAGGATCGCAAGGGACTGACTGGGACTCCACTAGACGTTGGACTCGCTATCGCACTCTTCATCCATGAGATCGCCTTCGTCCACATCTGGCCAAATCAACAAGCCAGGTGAGTACTTTGAACGTACTCGCAAGACAGTTCGGACTTAAGATATAATAAATGCCAACATGATGCATGAGAGTATTCTACAAAATGCAACCGGATAAATATATTCCTGTGCCGTATGAAAATAAATAGAATTAGGGCGGTAATCCTCCTGAAATCCACAATATAAAAAAGGAAACCAGACGAGTGTCTGCGTGACGCCTCGTGAGGAAATAATAAAATGAACACATGCCACAGTCGGGCGTCTGAGCGACACCACATAAAGGGCTTATAAATAAAAAGAATGCCACTGTCGGACGTCTGGGTGACATCACATAAAGGGCTTATAAATAAAAAGAATGCCACAGTCGGACGTCTGAGCGACATCACATAAAGGGCTTATAAATAACAAGAATGCCACAGTCGGACGTCTGAGCGACATCACATAAAGGGCTTATAAAAATAAAAAGAATGCCAAAGTCGGACGTCTGAGCGACATCACATAAAGGGCTTATAAATAACAAGAGTATAATGATGAAATACTTCAGGAAGTAAATCAAGGCAGAGACAATTGGTTAGTTCATCTACCAAATGAACTTGATAAAATAAGAATGGTCACTACTCTTATTACTATCAAGAATATACCAAAGACGGTCACTGGGTTGACGCACAAAGATTTGACCCTAGGCCGTAAACATGGCTACTTAAAGAATTTAACTCTGCAGAGCTTGTACTATTAAATCATAGCCAACAGATTCTACTAGCCACGGGGACTAGTTCCGTCTATGGTGTTTTAGTAGAAACCCAACTAACCAGTACACACCCATTTCACACCCTGTTGTCCGGAATCACCCGTGACAACGTTCACGAAAAACTTTAAGACGGGGAGGCTACAACCTCGAATAGCATGGGATCAAATTTATATATGCGCGCTCTAAGGTGTGCCCCCCTCTCGGTCCCAACCGGAAACACCCATGCCCCCTGACCGGATGACGGGCTTTAATCCAGGGCCATGGAACCCTCATCCCGGCCCCTCTACTTGGTGTGTACTCGGAAAGTGGTTTACAACTGACTAGACCGCAATCTTAACAGACGGCCTATGATAGTACCAAAAGGAGATGAACCGAATCACGACATGATCTCCGTTGATATTAAGTTAACCCACTGCTGGCATGCTCCAACAATACCAGTATACCACCCATCATGTCACCACACGATCGAGGTGGTTCAACCATTATCATTCGGGGCTCACCTGAAGCTTGCTTGCATGAGATATAACCATACTCAAATGCTTATATGTCCATGCTTATGAAAAGAACTACTCGAGCAAACATGCAACACATCCATCATATCAAAGGTTCAAACATGCTTGCCTGGTTCTGAGTAGTCGGAGTCTAACTCGGTGTGATTCACGGCTCCGTCACGTCCTTCGGTATCTACGTATTCAAACAAATGGATACTAACATAAATACCGCGCATGCAAATAAAGTTGCTCTAAAGAGGACAGAAAAGGAATCAACTCAACATCATCTTTAGTTAAAAAGATAATAGAGTTTTTGTCCAGGGACTCATCTGTAATGAAACAGAAAAATTCCAGGGGCTAGAATAGAAAATAGAAAAGCGAACCGGTACGCAGTACACCAACTGAAGAAGAAAACGTACTTTGCCCGAAGGCGCTTTACAGAAAAACGGTTCGGGGAGAGATGAGAGGCTGACGAGGGGTCCCACTCGTCGGGTTTGAACTCTGAGACAGAGTTGCCCCGGCGCCAGATGCTGCGGTGCTCGCCGGCGCCGATCCACGGCGAGCTAAGGGGAAAATGGTACATACAACTTCCTGGTGTTCTTCCGTGTTGATTGGTGGTGGAGTCGAGCGTCAGCGAGCCCCACGTCGACGGCGAACCTGTCTCCGGCGGACGGCGGCTCAGGTGGTCGTGGGCCTCGTCGGGGGGAGTTCCTGGGGTCGAATTGGAGTGGGGGTTAGGTTTAGGTAGGTGCGAGGGTGCTACGCTCGAGTCCACGGCGACGGAGGAGCTCTCACCGGAGAGAACGCTGCTGGAGCCCGAGGCGGACGGAGTTGGCCGGAGTTGGAGAAGAAAGGCCCCTCGACGCTCTTCCAGAGGCTGGGCGCGGTCCAGGGAGGTGGTGGAGGTGTGCGGGCTCGATAACGAGCTCGGGGGTGCTTTATATAGCCGGCCCGAGGCGGTTGCCGTGAACGGGATAAGTCCGGTGAGCGATTACAGCGATGCTGTGGCTGGATGGCGGGTTTAGGGGCTTGAGCATCGACTAGGAGGTGCACTGGTTCCATTCCCGTGCCTAACTTAGCAGGGGAGGGATGATTACGGGCTGCCCTTGATGGAACGGCCGTGCGGCACGTCGGCGGCAAAGAACGCGCTCTACGCGCGCCAGGCCACGGCGACGGTGCTGCAGGCATGCGCTGGCAGTGGAGAAGGCCACGCGGAGCGCTGGGGTGACTTGGGCGGCGCCAAACGGCGTCGAGCTGCAGGATGCCTTCTGCCAGCCGCCACGGGCGGTTCTGTTGCCGTGGAAGTTGCCGGCGTGGTTGGGCCAGGGCGCCACCGACGCTGAGAAGCAGCCAAGCGAGCGTGCGGCGCGTTGGATAAGCAGGAGGTGCTGTGTGCATCAATCCAAGGCAGGCACTGGCAAGATTGTCACTGCGGCTCTGACGAACTGACGAACTACACTGTCGACAGCTTGAGTTAGCAGTTTCTGAAACTGACAGTATGGTGTATGCTAGGTGTTCGATGAAATGATTCTGGCATGCGGGAAATGTTTCTAGGGCTGATATTTGGTGGAGTGGCCTCTTGATGCATCTAGAGGCTGCCTGAATTTTCATAGAATTTTTGGAAGAAGATAAATATGATTTTCACCAAATTTTGCAAATCTGGTCCAAACTTGTAGTAGGTGAAATTTGAAAATTTTGAACTGTGGACCAGTGAAACAAGATGGATCTAGGTTGTGGGTACTAAGGACTAACTAGGGAAGCTAGTTTGGACACAAACAACAAGATGGATATGGTGGTTCCTTTGTAAATCACCAAGGTCCACCATAAAAGACAGAAATAGTTTTTGGAGTAAAATAAATAGAGGAAAATTCCAATAAGATCAAAACTTACTGGAATAGAAATATTTCTGTTGGGGTCATGGAGAGAAATATTTCTGTTGGGGTCATGGAGAGAAATATTTCTGTTGGGGTCATGGCAAGATGAAGGTTGGAGAGGAAGATTGGTCCAAGGTTAAACCTGAGAGGTTTAAATCAAGAAGGAGAGAAATCAAACAACCTCTCTTGAAACTCAACTTGTGCTTGAGCTAACACAAGAGAAAACCTTCAAGAGCAAAAACCAAGCTTGAGAAAACACACAAACTTTGGACAGAAGAGATTTTAGAAGGGTCTTAAGAGAAGATCTAACAACCACCTTCCAAAAGGCCAAAGTTTGGAAGAAAAACCAAACCCAAAAATTTGGGGTGTTACAGGCATACAACATATAAATACTCCATAGTTCGACTTCACCCTATTCGGACTCTAAAATATTTCTTCTTCAGGTTCGTTTAAAAACCTACATTGTTTGTGGCCGTGTAGGGTACTCTTTTCCATAATCCTGCTCTTTTCCTTCTTGTTTATTTTTTATAGGCAGCCATTATAATTCTCCTTCGCAAGGACACATCACCAAGGAGACAAAGGCGCAGACATGCAGGAGGGCCACTTGTTAAAATTTCCTTCTCATAGATTCAGGCTATGTGTAAACCTTTTGACCCTTTTTTCTTTTCTCTCTTTTATTTGTTGGCATGTCAAATGCCCGAGGCTATTATCGGCGTTATCTGTAACCTCACGGCTCGTCGTATTAAACAGGGTATAAAGGAAGCAGTTTGGTTTCAAGTTGTTTGGGCCGTTCACTACAGGAATTAGGCACTTTGCCGTCCCCCACGGCGGACAGCAAAGGCATACCTGGCGGACGGCAAAGGCCTTTGCCGTCCGTCAGCAGACGACAACAGGTCCGGCTGAATAGGGCACGGCGAAGGCTTCTATGCCATCCGCTGGCGGACGACAAAGATGAAATTGTCTTTGCCATTAGCCTGCCAACTGCAAAGGTCTTGGATGGAACACGTGGCAGCTTACCGGCGTTAGGGGGCTAACGGTGCGCTTTGCTGTCCGCTGGCGGACGGCAAAGACCATTGCACCTTTGCCGTCAGCCAGCAGAGGGCAAAGTAACCAAATAGGCCAGCCCCCAGGTTGTATAGGTAGCTGCCACGTGGCATATTTGCCGTCTGCTAGCTTACGGCAAATCTCTTTGCCGTCTGCCAGTGGACGGCAAAGATCCTGTATAGCCCCTGTTTTTTCGGTTTTTTCTTAAATTCATTCAATTTGAACACACAAGTTTCAACACACAAGTTTCATGACAAAAATTTCACAGAAGACATATCCAACACACAAGTTTCATCATACATACATACATACATTATCAACACATAGTTCCATCCATACATATTCAAAAGTTTCACATTGTTCATCCAACACCATTATCCATCCATCCATATAAAAAGTTCCATCCATGCAAGTTCATCGATACAAAATAAAAGCCGAAAGGGAAAAGAAGCACTCCATCCATGCAAGCTTCCGTGAATTAAATGAAATCTGCAAAATGGGAAACAAGAGAGTTAGAAAAAGAAGAAGAAAATGATGATGATGATGAAGAAGAAGAAGAAGAAGACTAGAAGAAGAAGTAAGCATACTTATGTAAAATCGAGCTAACCTAGCTAAGTATGCCATCTTTTGAGTGAACTAAGCATATTATGCTATTTTTGATATAAAGCAACTAATTATAGGTCTTTATTGAGCTAACCTAGGTAACTAAGCATATTACAGCTAACTTAGGTCATTTTGGAGAGGAAGAAGGAAGAAGAAGAGGAATAAGAAGACTAGAAGAAGAATAAGAATAAGAAGAAGAAGAATAATAACAATAAGAAGAAGAAGAAGAAGACTAGAATAAGAAGAAGAAGAGGAAGAGTAGAAGAAGAAGACTAGAAGAAGAAGAAGGTTTTTACCCTTGTCCTATGTCATTCTTTTTCTTTTATTCTTTCTTTTTCTTCTCTTTCTTCTTCTATTCTTTCTGTTTCCCTTCTTCCTTGTTTTTCTTCTTATTATTCCTTAGTTGTGTCATTTCAGAGCTTACATAGGTAATTATGCCAATTTTGAGCTAACTAAGTGTCACATCCATAGTCAGTGATTGCATTAGGACTAACTAGAGTGTGCATCATGTTTACTTTCCATAGAAACTTGAAATGGGAATGACAGAAACCCCGGCACCCCTCTTATAACAACGAGGGTTTAATAAAAACTTTTCCAATGTACCCAAGATGCCCTTCAAAAATGTTCATCATCTTTGCCTTGGTCTTAAACCTCTACCAAAAATGGTGCATAATTTTCTAGGACATCCAAAGGTCTCTGGATTATTTCATATTGTAATTGCATTTGGGCATTTAAATGCTATAAAATATTTTATGTGCCCAAATAATCATAAACTAAAATGTTCCATGCTGTTCATATTATATACAGTGGGAATGACTAGTTTTTATGATTTATAAAAATGTTCTAGCATTTTTATTAATTCAACAAAGTTGAATAAGAAACAAAACAGAAAGAAAAAAAAGAGAGAGACAGGGGGCAGCCCACTCACCTAGGCCACCTACCTGGCTTGGACCAGCGCGGCCCAGCCCGCTAGCGACCGCCAGTCATCCCCCTCCTCTCGCCAGGAGGACGGCGCGCGTGGCCGCGGCGTGCACGCACCCGTCCGGCCACCTCCTACCCGGCTGCCTGCATCCCCAGTGCCTCGACGCTCCTATGCGTCGCCACGCAGCCCCTGGCCCCTCTCTCACTCTCCCCCGTGTCCTCCCCCTCTTCTATCCCTCTCCGCCGAGCTCCATCGAGCGGGCTCGTCGCCGCCGTTCGCTGCCACCGCGCCCTAAGCCACCACCTCGCCTCCCCGACGCACCCATCGGCTTCGCCGCGTCGCCTTGAAGCTCCCCACCAACGCACATGACGCCGGAAGCCCCGTAGCGCCGTCCTCGCCGTCGTCTTCAACCTTCGGCAACGGAGATCGCCGCCGCCCATACGTTGCCGTCCGGCCTTTCCCAAGCCCGCGTCGAAGCCCTCTGCGACCGCTGTGAGCTCACACGTCGAACCCCCCTCTCCCCGAGCTCAGTTACGTCTCGTAGCCGCCGTCCCGCAAGCACCCGAGCTCACCGGCGGCGTCCTCGTCGCCGCCGTCGTTCTAGTGGGCCTTGGACACGCCCGAGAGCTTCATCGTGCTCCTGACCTCACCAGGATCCCGTTGAGCCCTTCCCCTTGCTCGCCCGTGCCCCGCAACGCTTAACCCGATGATGCCCGAGTTTATTTTCCTCCAGTGCTATTGAGCTTCCTCATGCTTATAGTCTTTCTTGCAAAACCCTTAAGTCCAGAAGAGTGGGCCTATTGCGATATATTTTGGGCATGAAACAATGCTCTGCATTTTCTGTCCAGAACTGAAGTTTTGCAATACTTGCACTAGCAAGTTTATGTTTTTTGCCCAATTAGCCTTGCCATCACCTCTTTCACCTAAGGAGGCTATGATCTGGAGAGTTTGACCACCAGTGGAGATGCCCCTATGCCCATAGCATTCGGTCGAGCACCTTGTGCGCATGACCAGTGCTGGCATAGTTTTTGATTCACACGGTGGACTTGAACCCCTGACCTAGCAGCCATGTCAGCAAACCTCCTAGCTCCCTCTAGCCTGAGGCTGCTAAGTTGCTTTGGCATCCACGCAGGTTTGGCCGCCCTGGCATTTCGTTGAGCACCTGCCGTGCGTGCGCAAAGCACGGTGAGAGCGCGCGTTTTGCACGTGCCGCGCCCGAGCCGCTGTGTCCCTAGCATGTCTCCCCCGTTCTTATCCAGACCACTGCAGCCTGCCGTGTCGAGCCAAGCCGATGTCCGCACTCTCCCCCACCATAGATACAGCTCTGGAGCCCCACAGTGCCGCCGTCAGGTCGGCAGCGGCAGCTAGCGGGCGGCCACAGCAACTCCTGCCATGGGCAGCGCCGCCCAAGCCTCCAGCACTCGCCACCTGCCCCCTGGAGCAGCACCAGATCACCCACCAGTTCGTCCCCTAGCTCCCGTCATCGCCATGTCGCCCTGAGCTACAGAATGGCGGTCACCGGCGATCTTATCCACGGCCGCCGCGAAACCGCCATCGTCTGCCTATTTAAGGGCGCCCCGAGCCTCTCCGCAACCTCAGAGAGCCAATAGCTACCCCGCGGAGCACCCCCGAAGCAGCAAATCGACCAGGGGATGTCTCCTTCCCCAACTCCGGCGAGTACAGCCGTCGTCGCCCTCCAGTCCAATACGTCGCAACCCGAGCCCCTTCCGCCCTGCCAGCACCATCATTCGACTCCCTATACTCTTGCGGAGCCGCCCTTCAGGTCAAACGAGCTCGGGAACCACCATAGGGCGAAACCCCCAAACCCACCGAGGCCACCGTCCGCCGCGAGGCTCATCGCCGTCTCTTTCCTCCACCTCCGTCGACCACACGACCACCGGGAGGACCGCACCAACCACGCGGATCCATCCCTACATTCGAACGCCCTCGAGGAGCCGCCATTCGCCGGCGACGATCACCGGGGCTCCGTCCCCGTCGGGCGAAGGAGGAAGAAGGCGGGCAGACCAGTCAAATATGACAGGTGGGCCCGCAGGTCCCACTGTCAGCCCCTCACGTCCCCGCCCACTTGTTTAAGTAGAGGCGCATTCCCCGAAGTACGTCTTCTCTTCTCTGAAAACGTCTTCTGAGCCGATTCGTTTTCGTTTTTCTGGTTTTTATTAAAACCAGAGTTGACTGAACTTTGACTGGCAATATCTTTTAGTCTTTAAATCCAAATGACTTGATTCTTTTTCTATTGTTTCCCAAATATTGTCTAGTTTATTTTCATATTTATATGAAAATTTTCCAGACAACTTTTTTGGGCTGTTCTAAGTCTATGTATTGATTTTCCTTTTATTTCCTTTAGGACTTTTGAAGAGGGAGAAAACTTCCAAGATTCTTCGAATGCTTTTGTCCTCCCCTCTACTTGAAGGCAAGCATCTTGAACCCCGTGATAATACACGTTGTTTGCGTTAACACAATAACTCCATTGATATGCCAAAATGGAGCATCATTATTTCATGCAGAAGTCTTACTCTTGCATATCTACTTGCGGTGAAAAATCTTTTCTGTTATGTTTGTGAAATTAGTGGCAGTAACCACTTCTCATGCCTCATCTGCCTGATGATAATTAGGATGGAGTCCGAAGAAAAGTTGTGTTCCGGTGAGCACAGCTAAGTGACTGACATCTCGTGATGACGAACGATGTGCAGTGAGGCAAGATGAAGCATGAGGGGTGGTGACCTTGTCAGAGAGCGGTGTCAAGCTATATGACTCAAACCTTATAGTAAAGATGAAACCTCCCGAGTCGACCATAGATCGAGTCTTGTTCCAGTAACCCCCATACTTGTTTCGTGCTACCATGTGTCCCTACTCCAGGTAGGGTACGGTTCAGTAAATTGTCGACCCCTGTTCTATCACACACCGTACAGAGAGGCCACGGTGGAAGATACCGGCTGCATCCGGTAGGCAGGCCACCTCGTCCGGGGGCATGGCTGTTTCGGTTGGAGCCGAAGGGGACAGCTTCCCCGGTTTTTGAGCGCGTTATAATTTTTTGTGATCCCATGCTAGTCGAGGTTGTAGCCTCCCCACTTAGAGTTGGCTTAACTAGTGTCGTGGGTGATTCCAGACACCGGTAAGTTAGGCTGGTGTGTGCAGTCAGGTGTGTCTTCAAATTAAAAGACCGTGGACGGAATTAGTCCAGAGGGACTATAAGAAACCCGTTATACGTGGGCAAAGAGTAGACCCTCTGCAGAGATATAGAATCTATTTGAGTAGCCGTGTCCATGGTTAAGGACTACAGTCTGGGATGGGTCGAGTGTCGGACTTAGTGTCGGTCTTCGGAGGAGAAACATTTAAGACAGAACTTTATTTATGACCTGGGACAGGTGGTGATTGTGATTTGTTATTATGGACTAACTATTCATATTCTTTGGAATGATGAGTATCCTTGGGACGGTTCTACCTCCCGGATATTTACCGTAATTATTCCTTTATGTGATGTCGCTCATACATCCGACTATGGCATTCTTTTTATTTATAAGCCCTTTATGTGATGTCGCTCAGACGTCCGACTGTGGCATTCTTTTTATTTATAAGCCCTTTATGTGATGTCGCTCAGACGTCCGACTGTGGCATTCTTTTTATTTATAAGCCCTTTATGTGATGTCGCTCAGACGTCCGACTGTGGCATACTTGTCTTTTATCTCTCCCATAAGCCCTTTTTGTGGTGTCGCTCAGACGCCCGACTGTGGCATGCTTGTTATTTATTTTGTTACTACTTTCTGATTGCATATGCCTTTTACTCGAATGCCCTGCTTAAAACTATATCCTGTCAAGTCATTATTATCATAATGATCATGAATCATCCTTGAGCATGTTTTGTCTCACCCTTATTCATAATGTTTGTGAGTACATTCAAAGTACTCACTGGCTCGTCCCTGGCTATTGTCTTGGCCAGATTCCTTGCGTGGGAAGGAACGATGCGACGACAGCCCCGGAACCTATGCTTATGGAGATAGCAGCCTCACGAAGATAGAAGTTATCCCGGTCAGCCGTTCCTGTGGGAAATGGAGTCCCATGGTCATCGACGTATCTCAAACCATTTCCGCCATCAGCCACTAGAATGCTTGTGTTGTACTCACATGCCAGAATGGTCTTGTACTACATATTTTGTACCTTGCTTGGAGTTTCTGTAACAAGTTGGTGCCTCATCAGCTAACAGTAATCCTGGGGCTGGTGAGCACAAGGTCCGCTTTTGGGAAATGAATATCCCGAAAACCCGGTCCTGACACGGGATTAGCCCCTGTGACACTGACATGCGGGACCCACCAGTCAGGTTTGACAAGGACCAGGTCTGTTGACCTGCTGACGTCAGCATGATGTCATGCTGACGCAGTAAATGATTTTTTGGGATTATTTGATTTTAAACAATTCAGGAAATTCCAGAAAATGCTTTAAATTTCAAAAAATCATATAAATTCAACAGTAGCTCAGATGAAAAAGATTTATATATGAAAATTGATCAGAAAAATCCAATCCTTCCAATGGCATTGGTTTCATGCATGTTTGAGCAAGCTAACCTTGCTGTTTACATTAAAAAATGATAATGCACTTTAATATTTGAATCTTTGATTCAAATGGTTTCAAACCCTTCTGTTTATAGATGCATTAGCCCAAAACACATGCATCTTGCCATATCATGAGCATGCATCATATTGTTGCATTTTTTTGCTTATTAATTGTATCGCCGGTGTTCTCCGTGGTAGGTCTTGCTCCCGAGGATACTTCTGCGTATCCAACTAAAGAGGAGTACCCGACAACCACTCTGTCAGGCAAGCAGCCATTGATCATTCCGATACAAACCCATCTTCTCGCTCCCGCTCTCTTTTACTGCACTAAGCCAACAACGTGTGAACTGCTACTTGCTGTGGTAGTTGAACCCTATTCCCTTGCATGACCTGTCATTGCCACAGTAAATAGTTGAAACCAACTAGCATGTGTAGGAGTTGATTGAGCCATGTGATGTGTGATCCACCATGCTATTTGTTTATGTTGCCTGCTATGCTTAGAGTTGTGTTAGGTCTGGTTCATCTGGGAGAAGGATCAGAGTGAAATGATCATACTCGGCAAATAGTGGGAAGTGTGGAACATGTTTGGTAAAGGTTTCGATGAAAGGCCTTGTAGGAGTGCGTGGTGGGTTGTTTCATTGGAACCGTCCATAGGACCCGAGATCTGTATGTGTGATTCAAGTTACAGCTACTACCACGCATTGGTCTCCGGGCGCTCCAAGCCCTCTCGACTTATTAACTGCCCTTGTCCTCTGTCCAGGAGTTGCAATTAGTTTCTGGTGTTTGTAGTCTACTGGTGGTCATGCACAGCGCTGACCCTCGGGGTGGGCTGTGATGCGACAGGTATGTGGCACGGTGTACCGGTCGCCCATTTGGTGACTTGGGAACCCTATACACATTGTTTGGGGCCATGAGCGAAACCCCGACCGGATCTCCCCACGGATGGAACCCAAATAGGCGATAAACCTGGATAAGAGACTTCTGTAGTTAGTCAGGTCGTGGCCGACACCCTCGCTGGGCTTCCGCTTGAAGGTTGCCGAGTAAAGGTCGAGTAAACGGCGATAAGTGGTGGAAGCGTGTGTGAAGAAGTACACCCCTAGAGGGTTACCAATCTATTCGAATAGCCGTTGTTCACGGTAAGGACTACTTGGTTGCTCTTATACAGTTCATAGACAAGTTGATGGATGCTACTAAAAGCCTCAAGACAAGTGTGAGTGCCGTGGATGGCCCTTCCGTAGGATGACGGAAGAGGATCCATGGTGGTGTATTGTTGTGGTGAGTAGAGGACTCGTGTACGTAGTCTTATCTTGCAATCTGCTGAGAGTCGTAGTATACGTTAGCCAAGAGTCAAAGCTAGCTTGTTGCTATGAACTCCACTACCCTTGTTGATAATGATGCATGTATGATAGGTTCTGTTGTAAGACTTGATGAGTACCTTGTACTCATGTTTGCTTAATAACTGTTGCAGAGGAGAACCCTGCCCCTTCTGATGGGTTTTACATAGACGTTGACGTCGACGAGTAGCTTGCTACCCAGACGGAGATCCTGAGCTTGTGAAGGGCCTTGTAGATAGTCAGGCTTCACCAAGCCTGTTTTATTTCCAAGTTGTCTGTACTCAGACATGTTAGCTTCCGCTTGTGCTTGTATGATTGTATGACTTGAGTGTTGGGTCATGTGACCCCTACCTGTATGGATATGTTATGTATGGCCCTTCGGAGCCTCTTAAATAAAGTACTTTGAGTCATAGATTTCTGTTGTGATGCAATGTTGTATTTGCACATATTGAGCATATTGTGTGTATGATTGAAATGCTTAGTATGTGTGGGATCCGACACCTAGTTGTTTTCCTTTGGTAGCCTACCTTACAGGGAAATGCCTCCTAGTGCTTCCACTGAGCCTTGGTAGCTTGCTACTGCTCGGAACACGTAGGCTGGCCGACATGTGTCCTTCTTCGTTCATGTGTCTGTACCTTAGGGGAAATGTCATGCGTTGTTCCTTTAAGTCCATGTAGCTTGCTACGACTTGGGTTCATACGTTGATGACCGACACGTTCGTTGCTGGGTCATGGATGCCTGTCTCTGTAATTTAGTGCCACTTTTGGTTTATAACTAGCCATGTCGGCCCGGGTTCTCTGTCATATGGATGCTAGCGACACTTTCATATACGTGTGCCAAAATACACAAACGGTCCCGGGCCAGGTAAGTTGGCGCCCGTGGGGATACCGTGCGTGAGGCCGCAAAGTGATATGACGTGTTACAAGCTAGATCGGTGTGACTTAGGATCGGGGTCCTGACACTAAGCTTACTATGTCAATTTGGTGGAAAATAAGGTAAGGATAGGTCATTTTTGTGCTAACATAAGTAATTTAGGAGCTAACTTAGCTAAAATGGATCATATTGGAGCTAACCTAGATAAACTTGGTCATTTTGGAGCTAACGTAGGTGAACATGGCCATTTTGGAGCTAACCTAGCTAAAATGGATCATATTGGATCTAACCTAGGTAAACTTGGTCATTTTGGAGCTAACCTAGGTGAAATGGGTCATGTTGGAGCTAACCTAGGTTAAATGGATCATTTTGGAGCTAACTTAACTAATTATGCCATTTTTAAGTTAACTAAGCATAATTATGCCATTTTTTACACAAGTAAGCCAAGTGTATGTCATTATCGAGCAAACCTAGGAAACTAAGCATATTAGAGATAACTTAGCATATTAGAGCTAACTTATGTCATTTCGGAGGAATCAAAGCTAAGTATATATAGAGCATTTGGAGATTTGGCATATTTGACATAGTTCACTCCTCCTTCTTCTTCCTCATCCTGATGCGCCAAGAGCGGCGAGGCGGTGGAGGCAGTGGGATGTAGTCTTCTACCACAATTGGCATGGTCATGTCGCGCGGCTGTGGGATCGCCGGCGCCACCACCATCGCGAGGTCATTGTCAGGCACCACCACCATTGCAAGGCCAACTTGAGGCAGCACCATCGCGAGGTCATCCTCAGCCACCACCATCTCTTGCCCATCGTCAAGCACCACTATCGCTGGGTCATCCTCAGCCACCACCATCTGTTGCCCATCGTTAGCCCGCACCTCCTCATCCCCACTATGCTCCTCTTCTTCCCCACTCTATTCCGGATCATCCTCGCTGCTGCTTTTGCTGCAGCCAGAGTCGCTGCTGCTTTGGCTATAGCCAGAGTCGCTGCTGATGCTCCCATTGCCTGACCAAATGCAACAATGACCGTTAACAATCGATGCGAGACAAAGCCAAATGTAGATGAAGAAGAGGCAGAACATACTGGCATCATCGTCGTCCTGGTAGCGCATGCGACACATAGTCGTGTTGAACACCTTCACAGTGAGTATGGCGTCACCATCGTACCTAAAGAGAAGGAAGTACTAGTGCCGCAGGTCGTAGGCACACTAGAACTGCTCCCAGCCACGACACAGGTACATGTGGTCGTACCTGATCACCAACTCCACGTCCCAATGCCTGCGAAGCTCGCTACTGGCCTGTCGCAGCTTCACATTCTTTGGGCAATGGCCGTCTAGCATCTTCATAAAAGTGTCAGGGAGCCTCTGCAGTTTGGGACAAGGAGTGATGTAGCAAACAACAAAATTATCATAATGAGATGGTTGAAGGAGAGATCTCTCCTTTAATAGACCTGCCTCCTGGAGGAAGTCCCAAGTATGATACTGAAGAACTCGAAAGCATCCAACTCATACACCGGTGTGTCAGAGCGGAGCCTGTGGTGGCGGCTGCCCCCATCTCTGATAAGCAGCAGAAGAGACCAATTAGTAATGCTCATGTTTCAAATTGATCATAGATAAATTGATCATAGGTAGATTAACAGTAATATTGTGGTCATCACCAAAAAATCATTAGAGGATAAATAAAGTAATATTTACCAAGAATTAAGAGACCAACTACTAATGCTCATGTTTAAAATTGATCATAGATAAATTGATCATAGGTACATTAGCAGTAATATTGTGGTCATCACCAAAAAATCATTAAAGGATAAATGCAGTAATATTGACCAAGAATTATTAAGTTCTAGATTGTGCATATTTACTAGAATGTTCCACAAAATGGCAACCTTTGCATGTGCATAGTTCTTCAGACTCGCACTAAAATTAGGCATGGGATTTGACTAAAACAAAAAGTGTATCACCATAACCTAGTAAGATCTTTCTTTCAAATTATCATCATAGTTGTAAACTAACTATATGAGCAAGATTACCATGCTACAATGATCACAGTATGCAAAACACAATGATTCACACTCAATATTTTGTAACAATCCCAGTTCACACAATATACAACATGAATTTAACAGCTAGACACACTATTCACTTAATATAATCTGAATTCCAACTTTGTTGTTTCTGCCTAACTGATACTAAAAACACTAGTACAACTCCATTCCTTATAAGCATATTCTACACCACATATGAACCTCTCACAAATCTAAACCACCACCAAATTCACACCAATAATAGGAACAAATCATGCTGCAAAGAAATTGAGGAAGGGGTAATTTGTCGCCGTACCTCGCTTTGACATCTTGCAAGAGGGGGCGGTACCCGGCAGCAGCGGAGGGGGAAGGACGGGGCCGGGGTGGAAGAGGGGGGGCGCCGCGGGGCGGCGGCTAATCAAGCACGGGGGTGGGGCGACGCAGCAAGGGGTGTGGCGCGAGGCGGACTAGGGGCTCGCCGGGGCGGCGG
>LR738713.1:601747261-601824771 GCA_902687465.1 Secale cereale | reverse complement strand
GTCTGAGCAACACCACATAAAGGGATTATAAATAAAATAAATAGCAAACATGCCACAGTCGAGCGTCTGAGCGACACCACGTAAATGGCTTATAAATAAAAGAAATAGCAAGCATGCCACAGTCGGGCGTCTGAGCGACACCACATAAAGGGCTTATAAATAAAAGAAATAGCAAGCATGCCACAGTCGGGCGTCTGAGCGACACTACATAAAGGGCTTATAAAAAGAAGATAAATAACAGTGAATATCCAGGAGGTAGAACTATCCCAGAGATACTCAATAACTCAAATACATAAATGGTTAGTCCATAACAATAATAATAGTCACCGTCATCACAAGTTATGTTCCAGATTCTGTTTCAGTAGTTTCTCCTCCGAAGACCGATACTAAGACCGACACTTGACCCATCCCAGACTGTAGTCCTAACCCAGGGACACTGCTATTCGAATAGATTTAATCTCTGCAGAGGGTGTACTCTTTACACACGAATAACGGATTCCTTTAGTCCATCTGGACTAATTCCGTCTACGGTCTTTTAATTTGAAAACACACCTCACCGCACACACCAGCCTAACTTACCGGTGTCTGGAATCACCCACAACGCCCGTTAAGCCAAACTCTAAGTGGGGAGGCAGCAACTTCGACTAGCAAGGGATCACAAAATTTATATCGCGCGCAAAACTTGGGAAGCTACCCCCTTCGGCTCCAACCGAAACACCCATGCCCCCAGACCAGGTGGCATGCTTACCGAATGCAGCCGATATCTTCCACCATGTGATACGTCTCTAACGTATCTACTTTCCAAACACTTTTGATATTGTTTTGGCCTCATTCTTGCATGATTTGGACTAAACTAACCCGGACTGACGCTGTTTTCAGCAGAGCTGCCTGTATGGTTTATTTGTGTGCAAGAAAACGGATTTTTAGGTACCTCAGAAAAATCCACGAAAAATCACAGAAAATCCACGCACCCAAAGGAACCAGGAACCAGAAGTGGGGCCAGAGGGGGGCCAGGGGGTGCCCAGGCGCCCTGTTGGCGCCCCCCCCTCGGCCGCGCCGGGGGGGCGCCTGGGTGGGTCCCACACCCCCTGATGCCCTACTTTAGCCCGTATTTTTACTCCTGACGCAGAAACCCCAGATCGGAAGTTCTTTCGCAGTTTTTTGTCGCGGAGCCGCCGCCACCCTCTGTTCTTCCTCGGGAGGGCTAATCTGGAGGCTGAATTGGCCTCCGGAGAGGGGAGATCATCACCATCGTCATCATCATAACCACTCCATCATCCCTCCATGACTTCTCCCTCCATGTGTGAGTAATTCCCCCGCTGTAGGCGAAGGGGATGGTAGGGATTGGATGAGTTAGATCATGTAATAGTTTATCAGATTGTTGGGGGCATGTTGCCTATCATCTACTATGGTGTTTATCATCTTTGCTACAACTTGTTATTCTTAATGCTTGACACTTAGGGCCCGAGTGCCATGATTTCAGATCTGAACCATATGTGTTTGCATGAATATATTTGTGTTCGTGATCCTATCTATGAGTTGTTTGCACCTGTTACGGTCCGGAACCGGCGATCCCAAAAGTGATAGCTCGGGACACCAAAGGGGATGGTCCGTAGTTTGAGGATTACATGTATCCATTGAGTTCATTGCTTTGTTCCGGTGCTCTTTGACAGGAGCACCTTAATATCCATAAGTTCCTTTTGGCCCCGTTCGTAGCGGGATGGTAGGACAAAAGATGTTGTGCAAGTTCTTATTGCAAGCACGTACAACTACCTACGGGATACATGCCTAATGTTTGATATTTGCCTAGATGATCATTACTTTTCCGTGTGCCGTGCCCCAAGTTAAATCTATCTCATCCATGCTGCGCCCAACCATGCATCTCCCTAGCCTACAGTGTTTTAAATCCTGCTTGTCACTAGTTGCTACTTTTGCCATTTACTACTGCTATTTACTTTTGCTGTTTACTTTTACTATTACTATCATCACTATCATATCACTGTTACCACTTATCTTTTGTTGCAAGTAAGTATATTTCATGTGCGGTTGAATTGACAACTCAACTGTCAAAGCTTATAAATACTCTTTGGCTCCCCGTGTGTCGAATCAATAAATTGGGTTATTCTTACCCGCGAAGACTATCTCGATCCCTTACGGTTGAGGGTTATCAAGTACCATTTTCTGGCGCCGTTGCCGGGGAGCATAGCAATATTTACAAGTCTACTTGAGGTATCCTACCTGCTGCACTTTATTCACTATGGGTAAGAAAGGAGACCCCAAGGTTCCGATCTTATTATCCACTACAAGAAGAGGTACTGCTCTAAGCACTAGTGCTACACTTGATTCACCTTCCGTTATGAGTAAGTTTGCCTCACCACCACCACATGATGCTCCTGCTGAATCTGTTACTATGTCTGATACTCTTGATGATGCTTCTACTACTTTTGATGATGATATTAGTTCGCTTGGTTATGCTCTTGAGAAACAAATTGCTGCTGCTGCTAAAAAGTCTGGAATTGAACTTCCTGTTACTCGCTACCCTATTGGTGAAACTTATGATTATCCTGATTTGAGTGAACTTAAAGAGAGGCTCCTTGATGATGATTACTATATACTAGATGAAGATTTATGCAGGGAACTGACAGAGTTTTCTGGCTCTGACCCTGAAGCTATTAAGAAACTGTTTGAAAAACACTCTCTGAAGAACAAAACCGTTCCTAATCCTGAATTTGCTACATCCCCTATATGAATTGATGATCCTGATTATGATTTCTCTGTTGATCTTTCACTTATACCTATGGTTGAAGCTGACCTCTTTTATGGCAGAGAAAATGATGATGCTATTGCACACCTGACTAAACTTGGTGAGTTGGGTAGCCTGTTTACCACAGATGAGAAGATACGATACTTTTATGTGACCAAGCTTCTTCCTTTCTCCTTGAAGGAGGGTGCTAAAGCATGGTATGATTAACTCCCATGCGGTTCCATTAAGAGTCCTGAGGACTTAGCTCACTCTTTTGTTGATAAATACTTTCCTGCTCACATGCAACATGCTGCTTTACAAAGAATTTATAACTTTAAACAGTTGTAGGATGAGTCCCTCCCTAAAGCTTGGGGGAGGTATTGCGGTCTGATTCGGGCTAGACCAGGACATGAAATCCCTAAGAATGAATTAATCAATATATTCTATGCTGGTCTAACTGATGAATCCAGGTCCTATTTGGACAGTTGTGCTGGTTGTGTTTTCAGGAAAAGAACACCGGATGATGCGGAAGATTTAATGGGCAGGATTGCCAAAAACCATGAAGATTGGTCCGTCCCTGAACCACCTCCACCAACAAAGAAGAGGGGCATGTTTGTTCCGAGCCCCGAGGATATGCGAGAAGCAAAGAAGTCTATTAAAGAGAAAGGTATTAAAGCTGAAGACGTAAAGAATCTACCCCCTATCGAGAAGCTGTGTGAGCCTACTACTCACGCTCCTACGGTAGAGGTACACTCTCTTTTAGATTTCAACGCAAGTGACATCCCTCATGGTAAGACTCCTGATCTATGTTTAGATGAGTTTGATAATTTTATTATGAAACAAAATCATTTTAATGAGAGGATAGAAAGTCAGTTGCATGATAATTCCCTTGCTATCAAAAGACTGCTTGATGTTTTAGATAGAACAGTTAATGATGTTCAATGTCTTGTGAAGCATTTTCATATGGTTCAAACTCACCTTGATCAAATTTCTAATGTGCAAAGAGATTTGCTTGCTAAGAATGCCAAACAAGATAATTTGCAGGCTTTCGGGATTAAGGCCCGAGGAGGAACTAGCACTCAAGATCCTCTCTATCCAGAGGGACATCCGAAGAGAATCGAGCAGGATTCTCAAATGCAGGAAGAAGAAATTGTTGGCTCTCCAAAGAAAAAGAAGAAACATAAGGAGACTGACAATTCTAATGATCCTATTGCAGATGAAGAACCAGCTATTGATCCCAACAGTGTATCTATCTCCGATGCTGAGACTGAAGACGGTGCTGAACCTGAAGGTAATAATAATGAGAAGAATGATCCGCCTGAAGTTCGAGAAGAAGAAGAACCTGACAAACGAAAGAGTTACACTAAAGAAGACTTCATCGCGAGAAAACATGGGAAGGAAAGAGAACCATGGGTACAGAAACCCATGCCCTTTCCAGGTAAGTCCATCAAATCTAAAGAAGAAGAGCATTATAATAAGTTTTGTGAGTGGATTAAACCTCTTTTTCTTCAAATCCCTTTGAGTGATGCTATTAAGTTACTTCCTTATTCAAAATATATGAAATATATTGTCACTAACAAAAGAAAAATTCCTAATGATGCAATATCTACTATGCTTGCTAACTACTCTTTTAGTGGCAAGATTCCTGAGAAGCTCGGTGATCCAGGTATACCCACCATTCCTTGCTCCATAAAGAATAATTATGTCAAAACTGCTTTATGTGATCTTGGAGCAGGAGTGAGTGTTATGCCTCTCTCTCTTTACGAGAGGCTTTGTTTAGAGAAACTAATTCCTACAGATATCTCCCTTCAGATGGCTGACAAGTCAACCACTGTTCCGATAGGTATTTGTGAGGATGTTCCCGTAGAAGTTGCTAATTGTTTAATTCTTACTGATTTTGTTGTGATTGACATGCCCGAGGATGGTAGCATGTCCATTATTCTTGGTAGACCTTTCCTTAACACCGCAGGTGCTATTATTGATTGCAATAAAGGGAAGGTCACCTTCCATGTGAATGATAAAGAACACACGGTATATTTTCCAAAGAAGACCGACAGGAGGCATGGCCTCAACTCTATAGAGAATATCGAGACCGTGAAGATTGGAGAATGGGATTGTCCACTACATGTGCCTCACAAATACAAAACTATCATGGTAGGGACAATGTACATCAAGGTAAAGGTTCAGTGATTACTTCGTGAGAGGTGAGACTTTTTGCTCTATATATCGCCTGTTTGTTGGTAAGACTTGATCAACCTTATTAACAAATATGTTTTATATGGATAAAAAGTTGAGCTTGTTATGTTTTCACTTGTTTTTAGTTTTGTCCTACTTGCTGTACCAAGTATTTATGTTTTTGAAGCTTCACAATACTACTAACTGCTTCAAGTTTTCAGAGAGTTTTGCAGCTTTTTGAACTTTGAAAAATTTTCAACAGTGAAGTTTTCAGAAAAATTCCAGAAAAATTATAATAAAAATTTCCATGCTGGGAGAGACCCAGAGGGGCCTGGGGCCAGCCAGGGGGGGCCACCAGTGGCCCAGGCGGCCAGCTGGCGCGGCCCAGCCCCTGGCAGCGCCCACAGGGCGCCTGGGGCCCACGGGACCCCCCTCCAGGTACTTCTTCTTCCTCCCTCTCTCTCTTTCTCCAAAAAACACGAGTTCTGCTTTTGTTCTTGTGTTCTTGCTGTTCTTGGAGGCGATTCTTTGATCTCTCTCTACAGCCCATCATTTGAGCTGAAATTTTGAGAAAATACTCCCTGGTATGTGACTCCTCCACCCCTCCAATTAGATTTTTGATTGGTGGCCTCATTTGTGAGTATTTAGTAGTTCTTGGTGCTGTAGAGATGAGCTTGCATGCATGTGTAGAAAGTTATTTTCCAAGTTTTGATGCAAGTTTATGCCTTGGGCAAGTGAGTTGAGTATGTTGCCTTAGTTCACTTTGTTTTAATCCTCATTTTTGTAAATTGTAAAAAAAAATCAGAAATGAGTTTTTTAGGAAGGGAAAAAGGGTGGCTTGAGAAGAGGAGGCCCGCACACTCCGATCGAGTTACTAGAGCCGCAGCTTCACCATCAACTGCTAGGGTGAGCTATAATGAAGATCATGTGCCCCTGGAGTTGTTGGAAGACACAAGTCCAGCACGTGCGATGACGTTTCCATGTGATGAATTCATGGAAGCTGCGGGAATCATGGATGAGTTTTATAATCTTTGTGCTAATGCAGGTTTGACACGACTCGTCATGAGCCGTGTTACTCAGTATCAAAAACTCACCTCCAGTTTCATTAACAGTTTTAGATATAATCCTGATTCAGGTGCTATTGAGTTTAAAATTAATAATGATCTTATCACCATGACTTTGGGAAATTTTTGTGAAATAATAGGTGTGCCGAATGTTGGGAGGACGGCTAGGATGGCCACTCAGCCCTCCGAGCTGAAAACCGTCATCAACTCCCTCTGCAGCATGGGTACGAGGGATATTCATCGGTCGAAGATCTCCAGCATCTTATTTCCTCACCTCAGGTATTTTGCATATTATATTGCCAGAGGGGTGTTAGCTCGTGACAACACGAGCAACATTTCTGCTCCGGATATTGCTATCGTGGCAGCAGCCCTCTCAGGGAGGTCTGATTATAATCTGGGTACCTTAATTGCTCGACGCCTTGCTATGAACGGTAACAAGGGTGACTTATATGGTGGCGTTTACGCCACACTTATCTTAGAGCATCTTGGAGGCACCCCACACCCTGATGATACTCCTTTTACTTATTTAAGCTTTTTTCTTGCTGCTATGAAAAGGCATAATTTTGTTACCATGGGTTCTGAACTTAATAATCTTATCTATATCTTGCGTTTCGGAACTGCCGCGGAATGCGAGATCCGTCTACCTGCACCTCTTTTGTTTGATTTTTCTCGCAGGAACGGATGGTCCTTTGATGTTGTTCAGTTCGATGAGTTCATGGTCTAGCATCAGTTTCATTACCCCATGGAGGGGGTTGTGCCCGACGAATAGAGGCACGGTGAGATACCACATTTTCAGGAAGAGACCGCCACCGAGTTTGGTGAAGGGTCTTCCTCTGTTTGGCGTTCGGAGCCTTCCTCGTGGGAGACTCCGAGGAGTTCGGTGTACGCGCCAGCATCCTTCTACGACCCGTGGACTCACCACCATACCCCTGGAGCAAGAGGCTCCTGGGGGCAGTAGCTGCTACCAACTTAGGCCAAAAGCCTAAGCTTGAGGGAGTACGTGCCCTTGTCACTTTTCCATTGTATTATCCGTTTTATTCACTTTGATCTTTTCAAAGTTTTTGCCCATTCTTCTTTATTTCTCTCTTTGAAAAACAACAAAAAGATTTTATTTTTCTTTTGCTTTTATTCAACCTTTGAAAAACCCAAAAAGATTTTCTTTCTTTCTTTAGTTTGCTTTGTTTTCAGAGATCAGCTCGATTCCGTGATGGCATTTAATTATATTTCCTACGTTCGATCATGCAAGTGACAACCAGTAATGACGAAGATAGACTGAAAGGAAGCAACAGGGAAGACCGGTATGAACTCTTATTGTTTCTACTTTTGTACATATGCCTGTACTTATGATCTAGAGACCAGCTTGTAGCGACATAGTGCTATGTTTACAATGCTCTTCCAGTGGTTCGCTTTCCTTGTGGCTAGTCCCGAATAACTAGAGTATATAATGTGTTATTGAGATGATCTACATGCATTGCACTGTTCATAGTCTGGTATACTAAGGTGGTATTTCCCTTTAGAGAATTTTTGGATTGACTTGGCACATGCTTACACATGTTTAAGACTAAAAAGTCTACTTTGCCTTGATGATCTTTGAGTTTTAGAATAGCTATATCACTTTCATGCCCGATTCAATGTTGCTTTGTCGCTCTGCATGATTATGACCGTTATTGCTCTCTAGTTGGTCGCTTCCCAGTCTTTTGCTAAACCTCCACCTGTACTAAGCGGACTGACTGCTTGTGCATCCAAATCCTTAAAACCAGTTATGCCATATGAGTCCACTATACCTTCCTATACATGGTATTTACCTGCCATTCCTAACAAAGACTTTCATGTACCATCTCGAAACTAATCAAAAGCATTTCCTTTTTGTGCCTATGTTTTAGCTAATGAGGAAGTAGTACTTAATTCATGATCTTTTTAAGTTGGAAATGTTTCACCCCTGGATTGCATGTATAATGTGCAAACCCCTAATACGAAAAGGAACTGGCATTGAGTGCGCCCGGCTCAAAAAGATAATATAACAAACAAACCCTCCTTCACGCTTTGTTCATGAGAAATCAGAAAACTTTGGCAGTGATAAACAAAGGAGATTAAGAGGATGTGATCGTCCTCATGCGGGAGCCGTTCCTCGAGACTTGTCCACTTAAAAAGTGATTGAGTTATTTGCTAGCATTCGTTGACGAAATATGCACTTCTCAAAACATGTTTACTTCTGTTTTTAAAACCAAGAGCTCTGGTACATGTTTAGTTTTTGTTTCCGACCACGGGTTTTCAACCTTGCCAATAAAAGCCACGGTTCGAGAGTCTCACCTTCTTTCTTCAAAGCACCGACTAGGAGAGCATAATTGTCATTCTGAGTGTAATGTGCATTGTCCCAAAGTATTACATTGTCTTCTGCATACTTGTGATATGATTTATTCTGAAATTCTTAGTTCTAGTCTCCTTTAAAACTCTGGAAGAGTCTCTGCATTTATGTTTTGCTTCACTCATGGAGGCTAGCGAGATACCATCCTAATATGCTCAAGCTATGTGCAATGTAGTCTTGTCTTGATTTTCAGTAATAGATTATTTACTTTTAAGTATTTGTGACTGGTCACTTGAAAGAAGGATTGCTCCTTGCATTGTCCTCATAGTACTGTTTCAATACTTGCTAAACTCTTTTCGTAGTACATGCTTATATACATCTAATGAAGCAAAAGAGTTTGTCAAAGTTTTCTTTGTCGCGTCTAGTTCGTTGAACTGAATTGCTTGAGGACAAGCAATATGCTAAGCTTGGGGGAGTTGATACGTCTCAAGCGTATCTACTTTTCCAAACACTTTTGGTATTGTTTTGGCCTCATTCTTGCATGATTTGGACTAAACTAACCCGGACTGACGCTGTTTTCAGCAGAGCTGCCTGTATGGTTTATTTGTGTGCAGGAAAACGGATTTTTAGGTACCTCAGAAAAATCCACGAAAAATCACAGAAAATCCACGCACCCGAAGGAACCAGGAACCAGAAGTGGGGCCAGAGGGGGGACAGGGGGTGCCCAGGCGCCCTGTGGGCGCCCCCCCCTCAGCCACGCCGGGGGGGGGGGGGGCGCCTGGGTGGGTCACACACCCCCTGGTGCCCTACTTTAGCCCGTATTTTTACTCCTGATGCAGAAACCCCAGATCGGAAGTTCTTTCACAGTTTTTCGTCGCGGAGCAGCCGCCACCCTCTGTTCTTCCTCGGGAGGGCTAATCTGGAGGCTGAATTGGCCTTCGGAGAGGGGAGATCGTCGCCATCTTCATCATCATCACCACTCCATCATCCCTCCATGACTTCTCCCTCCATGTGTGAGTAATTCCCCCGCTGTAGGCGAAGGGGATGGTAGGGATTGGATGAGTTAGATCATGTAATAGTTTATCAGATTGTTGGGGGCATGTTGCCTATCATCTACTATGGTGTTTATGATCTTTGCTACAACTTGTTATTCTTAATGCTTGACACTTAGGGCCCGAGTGCCATGATTTCAGATCTGAACCATATGTGTTTGCATGAATATATTTGTGTTCGTGATCCTATCTATGAGTTGTTTGCACCTGTTACGGTCCGGAACCGGCGATCCCAAAAGTGATAGCTCGGGACACCAAAGGGGATGGTCCGTAGTTTGAGGATTACATGTATCCATTGAGTTCATTGCTTTGTTCCGGTGCTCTTTGACAGGAGCACCTTAATATCCATAAGTTCCTTTTGGCCCCGTTCGTAGCGGGATGGTAGGACAAAAGATGTTGTGCAAGTTCTTATTGCAAGCACGTACAACTACCTACGGGATACATGCCTAATGTTTGATATTTGCCTAGATGATCATTACTTTTCCGTGTGCCGTGCCCCAAGTTAAATCTATCTCATCCATGCTGCGCCCAACCATGCATCTCCCTAGCCTACAGTGTTTTAAATCCTGCTTGTCACTAGTTGCTACTTTTGCCATTTACTACTGCTATTTACTTTTGCTGTTTACTTTTACTATTACTATCATCACTATCATATCACTGTTACCACTTATCTTTTGTTGCAAGTAAGTATATTTCATGTGCGGTTGAATTGACAACTCAACTGTCAAAGCTTATAAATACTCTTTGGCTCCCCGTGTGTCGAATCAATAAATTGGGTTATTCTTACCCGCGAAGACTATCTCGATCCCTTACGGTTGAGGGTTATCAAGTACCATTTTCTGGCGCCGTTGCCGGGGAGCATAGCAATATTTACAAGTCTACTTGAGGTATCCTACCTGCTGCACTTTATTCACTATGGGTAAGAAAGGAGACCCCAAGGTTCCGATCTTATTATCCACTACAAGAAGAGGTACTGCTCTAAGCACTAGTGCTACACTTGATTCACCTTCCGTTATGAGTAAGTTTGCCTCACCACCACCACATGATGCTCCTACTGAATCTGTTACTATGTCTGATACTCTTGATGATGCTTCTACTACTTTTGATGATGATATTAGTTCGCTTGGTTATGCTCTTGAGAAACAAATTGCTGCTGCTGCTAAAAAGTCTGGAATTGAACTTCCTGTTACTCGCTACCCTATTGGTGAAACTTATGATTATCCTGATTTGAGTGAACTTAAAGAGAGGCTCCTTGATGATGATTACTATATACTAGATGAAGATTTATGCAGGGAACTGACAGAGTTTTCTGGCTCTGACCCTGAAGCTATTAAGAAACTGTTTGAAAAACACTCTCTGAAGAACAAAACCGTTCCTAATCCCGAATTTGCTACATCCCCTATATGAATTGATGATCCTGATTATGATTTCTCTGTTGATCTTTCACTTATACCTATGGTTGAAGCTGACCTCTTTTATGGCAGAGAAAATGATGATGCTATTGCACACCTGACTAAACTCGGTGAGTTGGGTAGCCTGTTTACCACAGATGAGAAGATACGATACTTTTATGTGACCAAGCTTCTTCCTTTCTCCTTGAAGGAGGGTGCTAAAGCATGGTATGATTCACTCCCATGCGGTTCCATTAAGAGTCCTGAGGACTTAGCTCACTCTTTTGTTGATAAATACTTTCCTGCTCACATGCAACATGCTGCTTTACAAAGAATTTATAACTTTAAACAGTTGTAGGATGAGTCCCTCCCTAAAGCTTGGGGGAGGTATTGCGGTCTGATTCGGGCTAGACCAGGACATGAAATCCCTAAGAATGAATTAATCAATATATTCTATGCTGGTCTAACTGATGAATCCAGGTCCTATTTGGACAGTTGTGCTGGTTGTGTTTTCAGGAAAAGAACACCGGATGATGCGGAAGATTTAATGGGCAGGATTGCCAAAAACCATGAAGATTGGTCCGTCCCTGAACCACCTCCACCAACAAAGAAGAGGGGCATGTTTGTTCCGAGCCCCGAGGATATGCGAGAAGCAAAGAAGTCTATTAAAGAGAAAGGTATTAAAGCTGAAGACGTAAAGAATCTACCCCCTATCGAGAAGCTGTGTGAGCCTACTACTCACGCTCCTACGGTAGAGGTACACTCTCTTTTAGATTTCAACGCAAGTGACATCCCTCATGGTAAGACTCCTGATCTATGTTTAGATGAGTTTGATAATTTTATTATGAAACAAAATCATTTTAATGAGAGGATAGAAAGTCAGTTGCATGATAATTCCCTTGCTATCAAAAGACTGCTTGATGTTTTAGATAGAACAGTTAATGATGTTCAATGTCTTGTGAAGCATTTTCATATGGTTCAAACTCACCTTGATCAAATTTCTAATGTGCAAAGAGATTTGCTTGCTAACAATGCCAAACAAGATAATTTGCAGGCTTTCGGGATTAAGGCCCGAGGAGGAACTAGCACTCAAGATCCTCTCTATCCAGAGGGACATCCGAAGAGAATCGAGCAGGATTCTCAAATGCAGGAAGAAGAAATTGTTGGCTCTCCAAAGAAAAAGAAGAAACATAAGGAGACTGACAATTCTAATGATCCTATTGCAGATGAAGAACCAGCTATTGATCCCAACAGTGTATCTATCTCCGATGCTGAGACTGAAGACGGTGCTGAACCTGAAGGTAATAATAATGAGAAGAATGATCCGCCTGAAGTTCGAGAAGAAGAAGCACCTGACAAACGGAAGAGTTACACTAAAGAAGACTTCATCGCGAGAAAACATGGGAAGGAAAGAGAACCATGGGTACAGAAACCCATGCCCTTTCCAGGTAAGTCCATCAAATCTAAAGAAGAAGAGCATTATAATAAGTTTTGTGAGTGGATTAAACCTCTTTTTCTTCAAATCCCTTTGAGTGATGCTATTAAGTTACTTCCTTATTCAAAATATATGAAATATATTGTCACTAACAAAAGAAAAATTCCTAATGATGCAATATCTACTATGCTTGCTAACTACTCTTTCAGTGGCAAGATTCCTGAGAAGCTCGGTGATCCAGGTATACCCACCATTCCTTGCTCCATAAAGAATAATTATGTCAAAACTGCTTTATGTGATCTTGGAGCAGGAGTGAGTGTTATGCCTCTCTCTCTTTACGAGAGGCTTTGTTTAGAGAAACTAATTCCTACAGATATCTCCCTTCAGATGGCTGACAAGTCAACCACTGTTCCGATAGGTATTTGTGAGGATGTTCCCGTAGAAGTTGCTAATTGTTTAATTCTTACTGATTTTGTTGTGATTGACATGCCCGAGGATGGTAGCATGTCCATTATTCTTGGTAGACCTTTCCTTAACACCGCAGGTGCTATTATTGATTGCAATAAAGGGAAGGTCACCTTCCATGTGAATGATAAAGAACACACGGTATATTTTCCAAAGAAGACCGACAGGAGGCATGGCTTCAACTCTATAGAGAATATCGAGACCGTGAAGATTGGAGAATGGGATTGTCCACTACATGTGCCTCACAAATACAAAACTATCATGGTAGGGACAATGTACATCAAGGTAAAGGTTCAGTGATTACTTCGTGAGAGGTGAGACTTTTTGCTCTATATATCGCCTGTTTGTTGGTAAGACTTGATCAACCTTATTAACAAATATGTTTTATATGGATAAAAAGTTGAGCTTGTTATGTTTTCACTTGTTTTTAGTTTTGTCCTACTTGCTGTACCAAGTATTTATGTTTTTGAAGCTTCACAATACTACTAACTGCTTCAAGTTTTCAGAGAGTTTTGCAGCTTTTTGAACTTTGAAAATTTTTCAACAGTGAAGTTTTCAGAAAAATTCCAGAAAAATTATAATAAAAATTTCCATGCCGGGAGAGACCCAGAGGGGCCTGGGGCCAGCCAAGGGGGGCCACCAGTGGCCCAGGCGGCCAGCTGGCGCGGCCCAGCCCCTTGCAGCGCCCACAGGGCGCCTGGGGCCCACGGGACCCCCCTCCAGGTACTTCTTCTTCCTCCCTCTCTCTCTTTCTCCAAAAACACGAGTTCTGCTTTTGTACTTGTGTTCTTGCTGTTCTTGGAGGCGATTCTTCGATCTCTCTCTACAGCCCATCATTTGAGCTGAAATTTTGAGAAAATACTCCCTGGTATGTGACTCCTCCACCCCTCCAATTAGATTTTTGATTGGTGGCCTCATTTGTGAGTATTTAGTAGTTCTTGGTGCTTTAGAGATGAGCTTGCATGCATGTGTAGAAAGTTATTTTCCAAGTTTTGATGCAAGTTTATGCCTTGGGCAAGTGAGTTGAGTATGTTGCCTTAGTTCACTTTGTTTTAATCCTCGTTTTTGTAAATTGTAAAAAAAATTCAGAAATGAGTTTTTTAGGAAGGGAAAAAGGGTGGCTTGAGAAGAGGAGGCCCGCACACTCCGATCGAGTTACTAGAGCCGCAGCTTCACCATCGACTGCTAGGGTGAGCTATAATGAAGATCATGTGCCCCTGGAGTTGTTGGAAGACACAAGTCCAGCACGTGCGATGACGTTTCCATGTGATGAATTCATGGAAGCTGCGGGAATCATGGATGAGTTTTATAATCTTTATGCTAATGCAGGTTTGACACGACTCGTCATGAGCCGTGTTACTCAGTATCAAAAACTCACCTCCAGTTTCATTAACAGTTTTAGATATAATCCTGATTCAGGTGCTATTGAGTTTAAAATTTATAATGATCTTATCACCATGACTTTGGGAAATTTTTGTGAAATAATAGGTGTGCCGAATGTTGGGAGGACGGCTAGGATGGCCACTCAGCCCTCCGAGCTGAAAACCGTCATCAACTCCCTCTGCAGCATGGGTACGAGGGATATTCATCGGTCGAAGATCTCCAGCATCTTATTTCCTCACCTCAGGTATTTTGCATATTATATTGCCAGAGGGGTGTTAGCTCGTGACAACACGAGCAGCATTTCTGCTCCGGATATTGCTATCCTGGCAGCAGCCCTCTCAGGGAGGTCTGATTATAATCTGGGTACCTTAATTGCTCGACGCCTTGCTATGAACGGTAACAAGGGTGACTTATATGGTGGCGTTTACGCCACACTTATCTTAGAGCATCTTGGAGGCACCCCACACCCTGATGATACTCCTTTTACTTATTTAAGCTTTTTTCTTGCTGCTATGAAAAGGCATAAGTTTGTTACCATGGGTTCTGAACTTAATAATCTTATCTATATCTTGCGTTTCGGAACTGCCGCGGAATGCGAGATCCGTCTACCTGCACCTCTTTTGTTTGATTTTTCTCGCAGGAACGGATGGTCCTTTGATGTTGTTCAGTTCGATGAGTTCATGGTCTAGCATCAGTTTCATTACCCCATGGAGGGGGTTGTGCCCGACGAATAGAGGCACGGTGAGATACCACATTTTCAGGAAGAGACCGCCACCGAGTTTGGTGAAGGGTCTTCCTCTGTTTGGCGTTCGGAGCCTTCCTCGTGGGAGACTCCGAGGAGTTCGGTGTACGCGCCAGCATCCTTCTACGACCCGTGGACTCACCACCATACCCCTGGAGCAGGAGGCTCCTGGGGGCAGTAGCTGCTACCAACTTAGGCCAAAAGCCTAAGCTTGAGGGAGTACGTGCCCTTGTCACTTTTCCATTGTATTATCCGTTTTATTCACTTTGATCTTTTCAAAGTTTTTGCCCATTCTTCTTTATTTCTCTCTTTGCAAAAACAACAAAAAGATTTTCTTTTTCTTTTGCTTTTATTCAACCTTTGAAAAACCCAAAAAGATTTTCTTTCTTTCTTTAGTTTGCTTTGTTTTCAGAGATCAGCTCGATTCCGTGATGGCATTTAATTATATTTCCTACGTTCGATCATGCAAGTGACAACCAGTAATGACGAAGATAGACTGAAAGGAAGCAACAGGGAAGACCGGTATGAACTCTTATTGTTTCTACTTTTGTACATATGCCTGTACTTATGATCTAGAGACCAGCTTGTAGCGACATAGTGCTATGTTTACAATCCTCTTCCAGTGGTTCGCTTTCCTTGTGGCTAGTCCCGAATAACTAGAGTATATAATGTGTTATTGAGATGATCTACATGCATTGCACTGTTCATAGTCTGGTATACTAAGGTGGTATTTCCCTTTAGAGAATTTTTGGATTGACTTGGCACATGCTTACACATGTTTAAGACTAAAAAGTCTACTTTGCCTTGATGATCTTTGAGTTTTAGAATAGCTATATCACTTTCATGCCCGATTCAATGTTGCTTTGTCGCTCTGCATGATTATGACCGTTATTGCTCTCTAGTTGGTCGCTTCCCAGTCTTTTGCTAAACATCCACCTGTACTAAGCGGACTGACTGCTTGTGCATGCAAATCCTTAAAACCAGTTATGCCATATGAGTCCACTATACCTTCCTATACATGGTATTTACCTGCCATTCCTAACAAAGAATTTCATGTACCATCTCGAAACTAATCAAAAGCATTTCCTTTTTGTGCCTATGTTTTAGCTAATGAGGAAGTAGTACTTAATTCATGATCTTTTTAAGTTGGAAATGTTTCACCCCTGGATTGCATGTATAATGTGCAAACCCCTAATACGAAAAGGAACTGGCATTGAGTGCGCCCGGCTCAAAAAGATAATATAACAAACAAACCCTCCTTCACGCTTTGTTCATGAGAAATCAGAAAACTTTGGCAGTGATAAACAAAGGAGAGTAAGAGGATGTGATCGTCCTCATGCGGGAGCCGTTCCTCGAGACTTGTCCACTTAAAAAGTGATTGAGTTATTTGCTAGCATTCGTTGACGAAATATGCACTTCTCAAAACATGTTTACTTCTGTTTTTAAAACCAAGAGCTCTGGTACATGTTTAGTTTTTGTTTCCGACCACGGGTTTTCAACCTTGCCAATAAAAGCCATGGTTCGAGAGTCTCACCTTCTTTCTTCAAAGCACCGACTAGGAGAGCATAATTGTCATTCTGAGTGTAATGTGCATTGTCCCAAAGTATTACATTGTCTTCTGCATACTTGTGATATGATTTATTCTGAAATTCTTAGTTCTAGTCTCCTTTAAAACTCTGGAAGAGTCTCTGCATTTATGTTTTGCTTCACTCATGGAGGCTAGCGAGATACCATCCTAATATGCTCAAGCTATGTGCAATGTAGTCTTGTCTTGATTTTCAGTAATAGATTATTTACTTTTAAGTATTTGTGACTGGTCACTTGAAAGAAGGATTGCTCCTTGCATTGTCCTCATAGTACTGTTTCAATACTTGCTAAACTCTTTTCGTAGTACATGCTTATATACATCTAATGAAGCAAAAGAGTTTGTCAAAGTTTTCTTTGTCGCGTCTAGTTCGTTGAACTGAATTGCTTGAGGACAAGCAATATGCTAAGCTTGGGGGAGTTGATACGTCTCAAACGTATCTACTTTTCCAAACACTTTTGGTATTGTTTTGGCCTCATTCTTGCATGATTTGGACTAAACTAACCCGGACTGACGCTGTTTTTAGCAGAGCTGCCTGTATGGTTTATTTGTGTGCAGGAAAACGGATTTTTAGGTACCTCAGAAAAATCCACGAAAAATCACAGAAAATCCACGCACCCGAAGGAACCAGGAACCAGAAGTGGGGCCA
Organism: Secale cereale; assembly: GCA_902687465.1. NCBI lineage: Eukaryota > Viridiplantae > Streptophyta > Magnoliopsida > Poales > Poaceae > Secale > Secale cereale. The sequence continues at coordinate 601,807,782 of LR738713.1, read as the reverse complement.
GAGGGGGGACAGGGGGTGCCCAGGCGCCCTGTGGGCGCCCCCCCCCTCAGCCACGCCGGGGGGGGGGGGCGCCTGGGTGGGTCCCACACCCCCTGGTGCCCTACTTTAGCCCGTATTTTTACTCCTGATGCAGAAACTCCAGATCGGAAGTTCTTTCGCAGTTTTTCGTCGCGGAGCAGCCGCCACCCTCTGTTCTTCCTCGGGAGGGCTAATCTGGAGGCTGAATTGGCCTTCGGAGAGGGGAGATCGTCGCCATCTTCATCATCATCACCACTCCATCATCCCTCCATGACTTCTCCCTCCATGTGTGAGTAATTCCCCCGCTGTAGGCGAAGGGGATGGTAGGGATTGGATGAGTTAGATCATGTAATAGTTTATCAGATTGTTGGGGGCATGTTGCCTATCATCTACTATGGTGTTTATGATCTTTGCTACAACTTGTTATTCTTAATGCTTGACACTTAGGGACCGAGTGCCATGATTTCAGATCTGAACCATATGTGTTTGCATGAATATATTTGTGTTCGTGATCCTATCTATGAGTTGTTTGCACCTGTTACGGTCCGGAACCGGCGATCCCAAAAGTGATAGCTCGGGACACCAAAGGGGATGGTCCGTAGTTTGAGGATTACATGTATCCATTGAGTTCATTGCTTTGTTCCGGTGCTCTTTGACAGGAGCACCTTAATATCCATAAGTTCCTTTTGGCCCCGTTCGTAGCGGGATGGTAGGACAAAAGATGTTGTGCAAGTTCTTATTGCAAGCACGTACAACTACCTACGGGATACATGCCTAATGTTTGATATTTGCCTAGATGATCATTACTTTTCCGTGTGCCGTGCCCCAAGTTAAATCTATCTCATCCATGCTGCGCCCAACCATGCATCTCCCTAGCCTACAGTGTTTTAAATCCTGCTTGTCACTAGTTGCTACTTTTGCCATTTACTACTACTATTTACTTTTGCTGTTTACTTTTACTATTACTATCATCACTATCATATCACTGTTACCACTTATCTTTTGTTGCAAGTAAGTATATTTCATGTGCGGTTGAATTGACAACTCAACTGTCAAAGCTTATAAATACTCTTTGGCTCCCCGTGTGTCGAATCAATAAATTGGGTTATTCTTACCCGCGAAGACTATCTTGATAACTTACGGTTGAGGGTTATCACCATGGCCTCTCTGTACGGTGTGTGCTAGAACAGGGGTCGATAATTTACTGAACCGTACCCTTCCTGTAGCAGGGACAAGTGGTAGCACGAAACAAGTATGGGGGGTTACTGGAACAAGACTCGATCTATGGTCGACTCAGGAGGTGCAGGCATCACATGGGTGATTGGCATAACCAATATATTTCATGACAACGGTCGGAATCACCACCCGTCATGCCTCACCAAGCCATACCGAAATCCACCGTCCCGACGAGGAACTAGTGACTAGCTCGTGTCTACACAAGACAGCGGATTTCACGACTTTCTTCCGTTAGGCATGGCAGGCATACGAGGTGGATCATCGTCATGCATGTTAATTTCCACAGCAAGGAATCTACATCATGTACTCAAGGGTATGATCATATCATCAAATATAAAGAAAATGAATGCATCCATATCGAGGTGACGTTGCAATCGAATCAACAACACCCACAAGTATTGGGCCAGGGTTCAAAAATGCTTGCCTTCAAGTAGTGGAGAGGTAAAGTGCATTCCTAAACTTTTTGGAAGTTTTCTCCCTCTTCAAAATCCTATTTGAAAGAATATGAAATCAACACATAGTTTCAAAACAGCACAAAAAAGTTGTCATTCCAAATTTTCAAATAAATATGAAAATAAACTAGACCAAATTTGAGGAACAACAGAAAAAGAATCAAGTCATTTGGATTTATATATAAAAAGTTATAGCCAGCCAAAGTTTCAGTCAAACTCTGTTTTTTTAAATAGAACAGAAAAAGAAAACGTTTGAAATAAGAATACACTTTCGGGGCAGGGGAGACGTACTTATGAGGTTTACGCCTTCACTTAAAACACGTGGAGGCGGGGCTGTGTCACTGACAGTGGGTCCCTTTGGCCCACTGGTCAGGTTTGACCAGTCGTCTCTCCCTCCTTTTCCTCTGCCCGAGCGGAGGCGGGATTCCGGCGATTGTCACTGGTGAACGTAGGCTCCTCGAGGGCATCCGAGGGCAGGGGTGGACCCCCAGACCGGGGCGGTCCTCCCGATGGTCGTTGGGTCGTCAGGGGTGGAGGGAGTCGCCGGCGGTGAGCTCCGCGGTGGAGGAGGCTTTGGTGGATTTAGGGGCTCGGTTTGTGGTGGTTCCTGGCTGCGTTTGAGAGGCTGGGAGGCTCCACACGATCAAGTGGAGTCGAACGGTGGAGTCGGGATGGCAGGGGGGGCTTTGGATGCGCCAGAATGGACCGAAACGAGGCAGCGTCCGAGGTGACCGGAGATGGAGAAGATGGCTTCCCCCTGGCGATTGAGGGCTAGGGGAGCTCTATGGGGGTGGCCTGAGGCTGCCTATGGACTTTACACGAGCTCGGGGGCCCCTACTTATAGTGCGGCTAGGTCGGTTCGCGGCAGCCGTGGATTGGATCCCCGATGACCGCCATTCTGTAATAGCAGGGGGACGTGGCGGCGACGAGCGCTTGCGGACAAGCTTGTGGATGAGTTCGGACTGCTCCAGAGGGCAGCTGGCGCACGCGTGTGGCTCGGGCGGCGCCGTCCGGGGCAGGAGCTCACCGTGGCTGGCCGCTAGCCGCCGTGGTCGACCTGACGGCGGCGCTTTGGAGCTCCAGGGGCGGCTCTGCGCCGAGGGAGGGGGCGGGCGTGCTGGCTGTGCGAGGGAAATGGCCAGAATGAGCGCGGGGCGTCGTCAGTGGGACGCGGCGGCTCGGTGCGCGCGTGTGCAAAATGTGCGCTCTGGGCGCGCCCAGAGCACGGACGCTAGCTGCTTGACGAAATGCCAATGCATGCCACAGAGCTTGTGTGAGGCTGGCAATTAGCAGGTCTAGGCTAGATGCATTAGGGAGATTAGTGGACATGCCAGTATGTACAGAGGGGCAAGATCACAGTGGAAAACAAAAATCATGCCAAAACAGGCCATGCACACCAGGTGTTTGACAAAATGCTAAGGACAACTAGGCAACTCTTGGGGTGGCCAAATCTTCAAGATTGGGGTCTCTTTAGGGGATACAGAGGGTGGCAATGTTAGTTTGCTAAAAGCAAAAACTTGTCAGTTCAAGTTTATGAGAAAACTGATTTTGAACAGAAAGGAAAAGGCACCATTGCATGCACTTAAAATCCTCCAATGATTCCACTCTCCTGGACTTAAAGTTTTTGCAGGATGTGCTATAAGTAGGAAAAGGAATCATAGCTAAAAGGGGAAGTTAAATGATGGTTGTTGTACAAATCACCATGCTGGACTAGAATGAAAAGGAAGTTGATTCACTCAAATATTTCAAAGGGCAACTCTGGGTTTTTGCATAAGGTTGAATAATATACCCTTATGAACATCCCATAATTTTGGTGGAAACTTTAAAGAAATATTTAGAGGGGTTGTAGTGTAAAAATTGCCCACTGGACCAGATTTGAAAACTTGGTGTAGAGCTCAAAATATTAAATGAATGAAATATATTTTTGCATAAAAGTGAATTAAAAACACCACATGACATTTCCAACTTTTGGTGAAAATTTGAAATAAATTTATCAAGTGGTTGTAGTTCAAAAAGAGTTCCAAAACTAATGGAAAAACTCATTTTAAGGAATAAAGCTCAAAGAGAAACAATTGTGCAAATAAATTCCACTGATAATAGAAATGTTTTTTCTTGAAAGGGCAAACAAGTCCAATAATATATTTGGAAAGTTTTCACTGGGGCAAAATCTCCATAAATTCAAAATAAAAAGGGGGTTTCTGAAGTCAAAGAAAATCCAGAGAATGAACAGTTTAAATTCCTGGTAAAGATTTTGATTTATAAATCAAGGTCAAAATTATTGGGGTGATACAACACTACCCCCCTTAAGAAAAATCTCGTCCTAGATATTTGTTAAAAGTTGTTATGAAAAGAACTTCTACTGTCACAAAAAATGATTTCACCAAAGATAACCTTCTTGCTCATGCAACAAAATGCGGCTACAGTGAATGGTGTAAACTGTAGTGTGAATGGTGTAAACTGTAGTGTGAAATACTGGCGTTGCGTGGAAAAATCTACGGTCAAGGAAAACGAGATATTTCTACTCTGGGCTATAGTAAATTTAGAAATAAAAATACTTTCAAAATCTAACATACGCTGGCCGTACCGGAGAGCACAGTGCTCTCTCTGGCTGACTGGTGGCCCCGGGGCCCACTGTCAGTCTCTTCTTCTACCTCCAGCTCTCTCTTCTTCTCTCTCGCGCACTTTCCCACGCTTTCTCCACCGGCGACGTCTAGCGCCTAGGGCATCTAGGCCGTACTGCGGTAGTGCGTGGCGTGCTAGCTGTCGGTGCAGCTTGCACTCACCTCGCGGGCCAGCGTGCTGTCGGCACTGCTCGCGGATTCGCCTCAGAACACCGGAGGTCGAGCGACGGGCGGTGCTGGTGGACTACGCCCACCGTACACCGATCTCGAGCTGAGGTGCTTCTTGTTCTTCCTCACACCTGGCCTTGCTTCTTCTTCTTCTTCCCTCTCCTCTATTTGTGTTAGTAGGAGCTCGGGATGAGGCTCTAATGGCGGAGGTGATGCCGGACTGGTGCCTGATCTTAGTGTGCGGAGGGTTGGCGGCATTGTTGGGGTTATCCGTGCTCTTTTGTGCGATGGTCCTCGACGGTCGTCGTGATGCTGCTGCTCGAGTGATAGCTCTTCGCGGCGGCGGCGATCACGAGGATTAGGTGCGGTTGTCGGGTGCTAACGGCGGTTAGTGCGCGAAAGGCAACTAGTGCCTAAATAAACTATCACAAGTTTCTCCTCAGGAGACTGTGGTGCGATAGAGAGGTGATCAATTAGATGTAATAGGTGTACGTGGACTTGCAACTTAGTGTACTGGGTGGAGTGGCCAGAGTTGTAAGTCGGTTGTTGCGGTGCTGCGTGAGAAAATATCTATGTTATGTAGAGAGATATGTTGCAACAACTCAGGGAAGAGAAATAAATAAAGTCTCAATCCAGGTTTTTACTTAGCGCAAAAATTAGTTAAATCAAGAATTATCAGCAGTGAAACTACTCCATAAATAGAAATCAATAACATAATAAGACACACAACTCTAGGATAACACGCACAAGTGGCAACTCAAAAACATAAGCTGGGACAACCAACATAGCAGTGACGTGTAAAACGTAAACGGTAAATGGACAGGGTCCTGGGAAAACGTCTCTCGTGCTGGGGGACACTCTTCCTCTATCGGAGAGAGCGGGTTGACTAGTCGATGAATGTGCTTCTCCTACCCGGGCCTTAGTGGTCTGCCGATGGCGATCCGAGGATTTAAATCAGTGAGGCTCCGAAGATAACCCATTACTCGCTGGGTCAAGCGCTCTTGCGCGATGACATACTGCGTAAGGTTGGCCACACTAGGTCTCTCTCAATTCGCCCACCGGGAAAATACGATGCTTCTCCGGGCACTGCACGGCTCGGAAAGTAGTAATACCCCCGTTCGCTGGCATAGGGCACCGCGAATCGAAGGCAAGCAAGCGCTTCATACGCGGCAGCCTCTATGGCCATCTGTGGAGTCGGCATAGATTTCCCAATGAAGGAAACCTCTGTTGGGTCTTGGTTGGGGTTTGTGGGAGGGATGTGTACTACTACCCAATATTTCGAGGTGGATGGTGTGATCCTCGATTTGAGAAGCTCGTACTGGGGTGGACGGTTAGCACCCATGGTATTGCGGGTAAAATCCCACAATATCTTAACGAAACAACCTGGGGAGGCGTCTGGGGTTCTTAGATAAATACTAGGGATTGGCATGGTGAAAGAAATGGCTGTGAGAGTAGTGCACCAAGTGAGCGATGCTTGGAAAGGTCACGAGGTGGCCTTTTATATAGCATCTGGGCTGGGTTACTAAATCACGGTGAGAGGCAGCTATTTTGTCGGTTTCGCTTTACGGGGTCGGGGTCAATGCTACAGATACACATGTCTCGTAAAGTGACGTGTTTACTGTAGGAGTTGTCGGTGTGGTGCTTTGGGAGTTACACCTGGAATAAAAAAATGCATTTGTACACTGACATATCTATGCATGGCTGCTATAGAGATAAGGGTGCACAAGCAAACAGTATATACATATGGAAATACAGGTCATACTACAACAGGGCGTGGACAAAATAAGGCTTGGTACTACTCGGGTGATTTAATCAACCTCGTTTATATCCAAGCGGCCTTGCCTTGTGGACGCCGAAGCTTCTCCAAGGGCTTCACTGTCGGTGTTGGCTGGAGGTGGCTGAGGGGCTGCAGGGTCGGGGCAGTGGTGATGTCCCTCGCGGGGATTGTTGGTCACAATCCCGTTGGTGCGCACCCCAAATAGGCGACGCATCACCTCTGGAGACACCAAGGCATTTTGGTCAATGACCGGGGAAGACCTCAAGGACTCGATCGGTTGTTCGAACAGCATGACTGGGTTGTCGGTGTCGGACTCATCTCCTCCTGTTGCCGGGGCTCGGCGAACCAGTTCTCCACGAGCTGCGATCAGATAAAGAGTGATTTGATCAAACAGTTCCTCTAGCGCACTTGCATAGCGCACCAGATGCAATAATGCAGGTGCTGTCTCATGGTCCCCGCTGGCAACTCGGGGTGGCCTACCATACCCGTCACGGCTGGGGTAGTAGTAGAATGAGCGACAGTTAACTATGGGCGACAAGTGCCGGAGTTGAACTATTTCCTCTCGAGCAGCTAGTTGGATAGCTTGCGGCTCAAAGGAAGTTGTCCTTCCGGTGAACCTGTAGGGGCGTTCTGGCGACAGATCCCTACCATAGATGTGCACAGTGGCCTAGAATTGACGGCTTTCACCACTCATGGACCCTTGGTACACAACATATTCTGGGGGCTCCTCTAATGCAAAGGCACGCCGGGTGAGGTTTGCGAGCACGGTCAAAAAACCTCCAAGGTTGGTTGTTGTGGTTTCATTGTGAACAATGGGTCCTCGCATTTTAGCTCGGTCTGGGGGTAGAGGCTGTGTTGTGCTGGGTTTGAGGCTAGCGTGCAATATTTATAGGAAAGAGGATGGAGTCTTCTTTCGCACGCTTGCGGAGGAAACTATTTAGGTGTCGGTCACTGGCGCGTGATCGACAGGCTAGGCTGATAGGTTGGGCACCGACTGCCAAAGGTGTCGGTTCCCTATGTGGGTATCTTACGCGAGAAGCTCGGCCGGGGTTAGGATAAGGTCTGGTAGGGTGCTTATCCTAGGTTTTTTACCTGGCTAAGATAGGATTAGCCAATGGTCAGCCTGGCTCTGATACCAAGGTTGTCAGGACCGGTTTTCGGGGTATTAATTTCCCCAGAAGTGGCCCTTGTGCTCATCAGCCCCATGATTACTGTTAGCTGATGAGTCACCACTTGATACAGAAAATCCAAGCAAAAATACAAAATATGTAGTACAAGACCATTCTGGTCTTTAAGTACAACACAAGGTTTCTAGTGGCTGATGGCGGAAGCGGTCTGTGACACGTCGGCGTCTGCGGGACTCCATTTCCCACGGGAACAGCTGACCAGGTTAACTCCTATCTTCGCGAGGCTGCTATCACCGTTGCATAGGTTCCGGTTAGTCGTCGCAATGCTCCTCTCCAATCAAGAAATCTGGCCAAGACAATAGCCAGGGACAAGCCAGTGAGTACTTTGAATGTACTCGCAAACATTATGATTGCGGGTGCAATGTAACAGAAAGTAATCATACTCAAAAATTTCATCGATGTTCATATTGTTGGTTACTGAAAGATAAATCCATGATGCATGCAGGTTATCCATGTAAATTTGAACATGAAAACATGGATTGACGATAAAATAAATAGCAAGCATGCCACAGTCGGGCGTCTGAGCGACACCACATAAAGGGCTTATAAATAAAAGAAATAGCAAGCATGCCACAGTCGGGCGTCTGAGCGACACCACATAAAGGGCTAATAAATAAAAGAAATAGCAAGCATGCCACAGTCGGGTGTCTGAGCAACACCACATAAAGGGCTTATAAATAAAAGAAATAGCAAGCATGCCACAGTCGGGCATCTGAGCGACACCACATAAAGGGCTTATAAATAAAAGAAATAGCAAGCATGCCACAGTCGGGCATCTGAGCGAGACCACATAAAGGGCTTATAAATAAAAGAAAGAGCAAGCATGCCACAGTCGGGCGTTTGAGCGACACCACATAAAGGGCTTATAAAAAGAAGATAAATAACAGTCAATATCCAGGAGGTAGAACCATCCCAGGGATACTCAATAACTCAAATACATAAATGGTTAGTCCATAACAATAATAATAGTCACCGTCATCACAAGTTATGTTCCAGATTCTATTTCAGTAGTTTCTCCTCCAAAGACCGACACTAAGACCGACACTTGACCCATCCAAGACTGTAGTCCTAACCTAGGGACACGGCTATTTGAATAGATTTAATCTCTGCAGATGGTGTACTCTTTCCCAGGAATAACGGATTCATTTAGTCCATCTGGACTAATTCCATCTACGGTCTTTTTAATTTGAAGACACACCTGAACGCACACACCAGCCTAACTTACCGGTGTCTGGAATCACCCACGACGCCCGTTAAGCCAAACTCTAAGTGGGGAGGCTGCAACCTCGACTAGCATGGGATCACAAAATTTATATCACGCGCAAAACTGGGGAAGCTACCCCCTTCGGCTCCAACCGAAACACCCATGACCCCAGACCTTGTGGCATGGCTACCGGATGCAGCCGGTATCTTCCACCATGGCCTCTCTATACGGTGTGTGCTAGAACAGGGGTCGATAATTTACTGAACCGTACCTTGCGTGTAGCAGGGATAGGTGGTAGCACGAAACAAGTATGGGGGGTTACTGGAACAAGACTCGATTTATGGTCGACTCAGGAGGTTCAAGCATCACATGGGTGATTAGCATAACCGATATATTTCATGACGACGGTCGGAATAACCACCCGTCATGCCTCACCAAGCCATACCGAACTCCACAGTCCCGACGAGGAACTAGTGACCAGCTCGTGTCTACACAAGACAACGGCTTTCACGACTTTCTTCCGTTATGCATGGCAGGCATACGAGGTGGATCATCGTCATGCATGTTAATTTCCACAGCAAGGAATCTACATCATGTACTCAAGGGTATGATCATATCATCACATATGAAGAAAATGAATGCATCCATATCGAGGTGACGTTGCAATCGAATCGACTACACCCACAAGTATTGGGCCAGGGTTCAAAAATGCTTGCCTTCAAGTAGTGGAGAGGTAAAGTGCATTCCAAAACTTTTTGGAAGTTTTCTCCCTCTTCAAAATCCTATTTGAAAGAATATGAAATCAACAAGTAGTGTCAAAATAGCACAAAAAAGTTGTCTGGAAAATTTTCAAATAAATATGAAAATAAACTAGAACAAATTTGAGGAACAACAGAAAAAGAATCAAGTCATTTGGATTTATATTTAAAAAGTTATAGCCAGTCAAAGTTTTAGTCAAACTCTATTTTTTGAAAATAAAACAGAAAAAGAAAACGTTTCAAATAAGAATACGCTTTCGGGGAAGGGGAGACGTATTTCAGAGGTTTACGCCTTCACTAAAAACACGTGGAGGCGGGGCTGTGTCACTGACAGTGGGTCCCTTTGGCCCACTGGTCAGGTTTGACCAGTGGTCTCTCCCTCCTTTTCCTCTGCCAGAGCGGAGGCGGGATTCCGGCGATCGTCGCCGGCGAACGGATGCTCCTCGAGGGCATCCGAGGGCAGGGGTCGACCCGCCAGACCGGGGCGGTCCTCCCGGTGGTCGTTGGGTCATCGCGGGTGGAGGGAGTCGGCGGTGGCGAGCTCCGCGACGGAGGAGGCTTCGGTGGATTTAGGGGCTCGGTCTGTGGTGGTTCCTGGCTGTGTTTGAGAGGCTGGGCGGCTCCGCACGATCCAGTGGAGTCGAACGGTGGAGCCGGGAGGGCAGGTGTCAGGACCCCGATCCTAAGTCACACCGATCTAGCTGTAACACGTCATATCACTTTGCGGCCTCAAGCACGGTAACCCACGGGTGCCACCTTACCTGGCCCGGGACCGTTTGCACATTTTGGCACACGTATATGACTGTGTCGCTAGCATCCATATGACAGAGAACCCGGGCCGACATGGCTAGTTATAAACCAAAAGTGGCACTAGATTACAGAGACAGGCATCCATGACCCAGCAACGAACGTGTCGGTCATCAACGTATGAACCCAAGTCGTAGCAAGCTACATGGACTTAAAGGAACAACGCGTGACATTTCCCCTAAGGGACAGACACAGGAACGAAGAAGGACACATGCCGGCCAGCCTACGTGTTCCGAGCAGTAGCAAGCTACCAAGGCTCATTGGAATCACTAGGAGGCATTTCCCTGTAAGGTAGGCTACCAAAGGAAAACAACTAGGTGTCGGATCCCACACATACCAAGCATTTCAACCATACACACAATATGCTCAATATGTGCAAATACAACATTGCATCACAACAGAACTCTATGACTCAAAGTACTTTATTTAAAAGGCTCCAAGAGCCATACATAACATATCCATACAGGTAGGGGTCACATGACCCAACACTCAAGTCATACAGTCATACAAGCACAAGCGGAAGCTACATGTCTGAGTACAGACAACTTAGAAAATAAAACAGGCTTGGTGTAGCCTGACTATCTACAAGGCCCTTCACAAGCTCCAGATCTCCGTCTGGGTGTCAAGCTACTCGTCGACGTCAACGTCTATATAGAACCCATCACCAGGGGCAGGGTTCTCCTCTGCAACAGTTATTAAGAAAACATGAGTACAAAGGTACTCAGCAAGTCTTACCACAGAACCTATCATACATGCAACATTATCAAAGGGGGTAGTGGAGTTTATAGCAGAAAGCCAGCTTTGACTCTTGGCTAACCTATACTACAACTCTCATCAGATTGCAAGATGTTATTACGAACACGAGTCCTCTACTCACCACAACAATACACTACCGAGGATCCTCTTCCGTCATCCTACGGAAGGGCCATCCACGGCACTCACACTTATCTTGAGGCTTTTAGTAGTATCCATCAACTTGTCTATGAACTGTAAGAGTAACCAAGTAGTCCGTACCGCGAACAACGGCTATTCGAATAGATTGATAACCCTGCAGGGGTGTACCTCTTCACACACGCTCCCACCACTTATCGCCGTTTACTCGACATGTACTCGGCAACCTTCAAGCGGAAGCCCAGCGGGGTGTCGGCCACGACCTGACTAACTACTCAAGTCTCTCGTCCAGGTTTATCGCCTATTTGGGTTCCATCCGTGGGGAGATCTGGCCGGGGTATCGCTCACGGCCCCAAACGATGTGTACAGGGTTCCCGAGTCACCAAACGGGCAACCGGTACACCGTGCCACGTACCTATCGCATCACAACCCACCCCGAGGGTCAGTGCTGTTCACGACCTCCAGTAAACTATAAACACCAGAAACTTGTTGCAACTCCTGGACAGAGATCGAGGGTAATTAATAAGCCGAGAGGGTCCATTGGTTTCGGGCCCAGTGCATGGTAGTAACTGGAACTTGAACCACACATACAGATCTCGGGTCCTATGTACGGTTCCAATGAAACAACCCACCACGTACTCCTACAAGGTCTTTCATCGATACCTTTACCAAGCGTATTCCACACTTCCTTCTCTTTATCGAAAGATTGTTTCACTCTGATCCATCACCCAGATGAACCAGACCTGACACAACTCTAAGCATAGCAGGCAACATAAACAAATAGCATGGTGGATCACACATCACATGGCTCAATCAACTCCTACACATGCTAGTGGGTTTCAACTATTTACTGTGGCAATGACAGGTCATGCAAGGGAATAGGGTTCAACTACCACAGCAAGTAGCAGTTCACACGTTGTTGCCTTAATGCAGTAAAAGAGAGCAGGAGCGAGAATATTGGGTTTGTATCGGAATGATCAATGATTTCTTGCCTGACAAAGTGGTTGTCGGGTACTGCTCTTCGACTGGATACGCAGCAGTATCCTCGGGAGCAGGATCTAACACAGAGAATACCGGCGATACAATCATTAAACAAACAAATGCAACAATATGATGCATGCTCATGACATGGCAAGATGCATGTGTTTTGGCTAATGCAACTATAATCAGAAGGGTTTGAGCCTATTTGAATCAAAGATTCAAATTGGCACTTTAGCTATTATTTAAATAAGTGCATTATCATGTTTTAATGTATACAGCAAGGTTAACTTGCTCAAACATGCATGAAACCAGCGCCATTGGAAAGAATGGATTTTTCTGATCATTTTTCATATATAAATCTTTTCCATCTGAGCTACTGTTGAATTTATATGATTTTTTGAAGTTTAGGCATTTTCTGGAATTTCCTGAATTATTTTTAAATCTAAAAATCCCAGAAAATCCTTTACCGCGTCAGAATGACATCATGCTGACGTCAGTCAGTCAATAGGGCGGCCCAGGTCAAACCTGACCAGTGGGACCCACTGGTCAGTGTCACACTTAACTAATTAACTAATTAGAATTAAATTAACACCTAAAGTAGGTTTGACTTGCAGGCAGGGTCCACATGTCAGTGACCCAGGGGGGTCAAACCCATGGTCAAACAGGTCCAACTCGCCGGCGTTTAGCCGCCGGCGAGGCCAAACACGGTGGTGAGGTGCGGGTTTCGTGCTCCGGCTGCCAAAACGACGGCGGAGCACACCTACGGGTAGCTGGAGGCAAACCGCATCGAGTGGAGGTGGTGGCTGGCCTCGAGGTCGCCGGAGATGACGCCGGCAACGGGTCCAGCGGCTGCCGGAGTTCGGCGAAGTCGAAAACGACGGTGCGGTGCTCGTAGAGGAGCGTGAAGTGGTCCTACAACACCTATGCGTGACGGTGAAGCTGATAGGCACGGTGGCCAGACCAATGGATGGTCGGAGCCTCGTCGGCGACGAGCTCCGCGGCGGTGCGTGCAGGTGAGCTTCGTGCGGTGCGTTCCAGGGTAGTAGAGAGCCAACGGAGAGGGGGAGGACGAAGCTGGGCTCACAGGGGTTGCAGCAGACGCCGGAGCGAGCCTGGGGGTGGTAAGAGCTGAGCGGGACGGCGAGGGGGATCTCCACGGCCGGAGTTGGGGAAGAAGGGGTCGGGGGCGTCTCCAGGGCGGGAGAGCGCTCGGGGCTCGGCCTGTTCGAAGTAGTCGAGGGCGGCGGAGACGAAGGACACGGCGACGGGGCTCAGGGACGACGATGGGCGCGGCTACTACGACGGTGCGAGCACGGCGGCGTTGGCCATGGTGCGGGGACGACGAAGGAGAGGAGCTGGGGAGAGTGGGGGGGTGTCTGCGAGATCGGGGGCGAGGTGTACGACTGATCCAGGCCTCCAGGGCGGCGAGGGGAGGAAGCAGGGCGGCGGGCAGCTGCGTGGCGCGCGCTGCGGCCGCCATCGAGCACCTGCGTGCCTGCCTGGCCGAGCCAAGCACCTCGCTGGAGTGGCAGCTGGGCTGGGCCGGCAGGTGGGCCTGGTGGGGCGCCAGGTAACCTTTCTCTCTCTCCCTTTTTCCTATTTCTTTTTTTGTTTCATTTCTTTTGCAACTTTGTTTAATTAATAAAAATGCCAGAACATTTTTATAACTCATAAAACTTGTCATGCCCGCTGTATATAATATGAACAACATGGAACATTATAGTTTATGATTATTTGAGCATTTAAAATATTTTATAGCATTTAAATGCCCAAATGCAAATACCATATGATTTAATCAAGAGACCTTGGATGTCCTAGAAATTTGTGCACCATTTTTGGCAGAGGTTTAAGACCAAGGCAGAAATGATGGACATTTTTAAGGGCATTTTGGGTACATTGGAAAAGATTTTATCAAACCCTAGTTGTTAGAAGAGGGGTGCTGGGGTTTCTGTCATTCCCATTTCAAGTTTCTTTGATAAGTAGACATGATGCACACTCTAGCTAGTCCTAATGCAAGTACCAAACTAGGGATGTGACAACTCACCCCCACTTAAAAGAATCGCGTCCCGAGATTCGGGTTCCTCCGGAAAGAGGGTGGGGTACTCAAGTCGAAGACGATCCTCCCTTTCCCAAGTAGCTTCACTCTCGGAATGATGTGACCATTGAACCTTGAGAATCTTGATATTGTGGCGTCGAGTGGGGCGCTCGGTTTGATCAAGAATACGAACGGGGTATTCTCGATATGAGAGATTGTCCTGGAGATCAAGTGTTTCGTGGTCCACTCCGCGGATAGGATCCGAGAAGCAACGCCTGAGTTGAGAAACGTGGAACACGTCATGAACTATGGATAGGTGCGGAGGTAGTTCCAATTGGTAGGCAATTCTCCTCGTTTGGCGAGAATGCGAAAAGGACCGATGTAACGAGGGGCCAATTTGCCTTTGATACCGAAGCGATGGGTTCCCTTAAGAGGAGTAACCCTAAGGTAAGCCTTATCGCCGACTTGAAAAGTCACAGCCTTATGATGACTATCATATTGGCTCTTCTGGCGAGACTGGGTTGTTTTCAATCTCTCACGAACGATGCGAACTTGCTCTTCTGCTTCCTGGATCATATCCGGGCCAAAGAATTGTCTTTCCCCGGTTTCTGACCAGTTAAGAGGTGTTCGACACCTTCGTCCATATAGAACTTCGAAGGGAGCTTTGCCCAAGCTGGCTTGATAACTATTGTTATAAGCGAATTCTGCAAATGGAAGACACTTTTCCCATTCCATACCGAAAGAGATGACAGAGGCTCGAAGCATGTCTTCCAGAATTTGATTGACTCGTTCCACTTGACCACTTGACTGGGGATGGAAGGCGGTACTGAAAGAGAGATGAGTTCCCATAGCATTCTGGAAACTTTCCCATAATCGTGAAGTGAAAAGACTTCCACGGTCTGAGTTAATCTCCAATGGAACACCATGAAGTGATACTATCCGAGAGATATACAAGTCCGCTAGCTGGCTAGCGGTAATACTCTCTCGAACAGGCAGGAAATGAGCTACTTTAGAGAGGCGGTCGATAACGACGAAGATAGCATTATTCCCTTTCCTGATCCTGGGAAACCCGGTAATGAAGTCCATACCGACTTTGTCCCATTTCCATTCAGGAATAGCTAAAGATTGAAGGGTGCCAGCAGGCCGTTGATGCTCTGCTTTTACTCGACGACAAACGTCGCAGTTAGCAATGAATTGAGCGATTTCTCTCTTCATCCTAGTCCACCAAAATCTCTGACGTAGGTCCTGATACATTTTGGTACTACCGGGGTGAATTGTGAGAGGAGATTCATGAGCCTCCTTAAGGGTCAAATGTCTCAGGTTTCGTACTTTAGGAACCACTAAACGGTTGCTAAAGAATACAACTCCTTGATCATCAATTGAGAAACATCCTGCAACTCCTTTCTTGATGTTCCTCTTAATACGGGAAATTCCCGGATCAACCTTCTGTGCTTTGATGACCTGATCTGTAAGGGTAGGTTCCGCCACCAAGGTGGAAAGGAATCCTCGAGGAACAATGTGAAGGTTAAGCTTACAAAATTCCTCGTGGAGAAGTGGTTGTCCCTGTTGTAACATCAAGTTGTTACAATAAGACTTACGACTTAGTGCATCAGCCATGACATTGGCCTTCCCAGGGGTTGAAGTGATTCCTAAGTCGTAGTCTGTGAGCAACTCGACCCAACGTCTTTGCCTGAGATTTAGATCCGGTTGGGTGAAGATATACTTCAAACTTTGATGATCAGTGAAGATTTCACAACGATTACCAAGGAGCTAATGTCGCCATGTTTTGAGTGCATGGACTACAGCTGCAAGCTCTAGATCATGAGTAGGATAGTTATCCTCATGTGGATGCAACTGTCGAGATGCGTATGCAATCACTTGACGATCTTGCATGAGTATGCAACCTAGTCCTTGTCGCGAGGCGTCGCAATAGATAATAAAATCCTTGGAAAAGTCTGGTGGTACCAGTACAGGTGCAGATGTCAGGCGTCTTTTCAGTTCCTGAAAACTGGACTCGCACTGTGGGGTCCACTCAAACTTTTTATCTTTCTTGAGGAGTTCAGTTAGAGGTTTAGCAACCTTGGTGAAATTCTCGAGGAAGCGTCGGCAATAGCTCGCTAAGCCAAGAAAACTCCTAACTTGCTTGACCGATTCAGGGGGAGTCCAATCAAGGACGGCTTGAACTCGCTCGGGATTGACAGCAATACCCTTGCCAGAGATCACATGACCTAGATAGGTTACTTCCGGCAACCAAAATTCACATTTAGAGAATTTGGCATAAAGGCGGTGATCTCGAAGTTTCGTCAATACCAGCCTTAAATGCTCGGCATGATCTTCCTTATTCTTGGAGTAAATGAGTATATCATCGAGGTATACCACGACGAATTTATCCAAGTATTCCATGGATATAGAATTCATTAACCGAGAAAAGGTAGCTGGGGCATTGGTTAATCCGAAGGACATGACGGTGTACTCATATTGGCCATAACGAGTAACAAAAGCCGTTTTAGGAATGTCCCCGTTCTTGATTTTGATTTGATGGTAACCCAACCTCAAATCCATCTTAGAGAAGACTGAGGATCCAGCGAGCTGATCATACAGGTCGTTGATCCTGGGAAGCGGATACTTGTTCTTTATGGTGACCAGATTGACAGGTCGGTAATCTACAACCATCCGCTCCGTTCCATCCTTCTTCTTGACGAAGAGGACGGGGAAAGCCCAAGGGAAAGAACTGGGACGGAGGAAACCCTTTTGCAAGGACTCATCGAGTTGTTTCTTAAGCTTAGCTAGTTCTAGGGGTGCCATCTTATAGGGTCTCCTAGAGATTTGGACAGTTCCAGGGATAAGATCTATCACGAACTCGAAATCTCTGTCAGGTGGAACTCCTGGCAGTTCTTCTGGAAAAACATCCGGAAAGTCACGGACTACCGGGATATCTTCGAGTTCTGGTAGAGGGCTGGCATTAAGAGAGTAGAGCTGACGCTCAGCCATTCGGGTCAAGACATTGACTATCTTGCCGGATGGGTGTGTAAGTTGAGCGGTCCTAGTATAGCAATCAATCTTGGCGTAATGAGTTGTCATCCAATCCATACCCAAAATGATGTTTATGTCCGAGGACTTGAGAGCGATTAGAGATGCTAGGAAAACAAGTCTATCGACAAGGATTTCATTTCCATGGCTTACCCTAGAGATTTGCCACTTTGAACCAGGAGTTTGAATAACCATGGAAGTAGGCATGTCACAAAAAGTCATGTTGTGCATTCGAGCATAGCTCTCAGATATGAACGAATGGGATGCTCCAGTATCGAAAAGAACAGATGCCAGATGGCAGTTAACGAGAAGCGTACCAAGGTCGACGTTAGGATCCTCATAAGCTTCCTCAGCAGAGACATAGTTGACATGACCACGTGCAGTGGGGATTGGCTTGACATAATTCACCTTGCCGGTTGGCTTACCACGGCCAACGGGTTTTCCTGGTTGATTCTGAGGACACTCACGCTTGTAGTGCCCTGGTTCTCCACACTTGAAGCAGGTCACAGTGTTAGTGCGTGGATCAAAGTTGGAAGGTGGTCCTCCATAGGTCTTAGCAGGTGCATACTATTGAGTTGGGCAAGGCGCCTCATAGGATGGCCTCAGTGTGTACTTGGGTGGCAGAGCAGTGTTAGGAACCCACACACGGCGCTTGTGAGAGCCAGAACCGGATGAGGAACCAAAGTCTCGAGTATGCTTGTGTGTGGCCTCGAAGTCGGTCTGGCCCGTCTCAGCACTGATAGCCTTGTTTACCAACTTCTGGAAGGAAGTGCACTCGTGCAGACGTAGATCTCTGCGGAATTCAGGGCTGAGTCCCTTGCGGAACCTCGCCTGCTTCTTGGCATCGGCGGATACTTCCTTAGGTGCATAGCGTGCCAAGTTGCCAAACTCGCGACTATAGCCATCCACAGTTAACCGGCCCTGGGTGAAATTGCAGAATTCCTCCCTCTTGCGATCCATGAGACCTTCCGGAATGTGATGTTCACGGAATGCCTCACTGAACTCAACCCAAGTAGTGATTTGGCCTGCAGGACGCATAGCTTCAAAGTTCTCCCACCAAAGACTGGCAGGGCCCTCAAAATGGTAGGCGGCATAGGTAACCTTGTCAGCTTCGGCCACACGGGCAGAGTGTAGCTTATGGGTGATACTACATAGCCAGTCATCCGCATCCAGAGGTTCAGTGGAGTGATGGAACTTCGGTGGGCACATCTTGACAAAGTCATTGATTGACACCACGTCATTCCTCTGACGGAACCCAGTGTTCTGCTCTATGCGTTCCAGCTGACGGTTGGTCTCTCTCTTGTCCCGTTCTGCCTCGAGCATAACTTCCGCCAAGGAGGGTGGCTGGGGCAGATTTCCATCTCTAGCCCCACTAGCCTCACCCTGCTCCTGAGCAGCAGGAGTGTTGCGAGTGTTGACCATCCTAAGAAAACAAATCAACGGTTTAGACAAGGATGGCAGAAATTTGACATAGAAGTGAAGAATGTAATGGATGACACGGAATGCAGAGATGTTCATCCGTACGACATGGTAATATAGAAACTGCTATATATACACCAGTGGTCATACACACCATACATAGTTTAGTACAAGCCAAGGCTAAAGTACAACTGCGGTGAAAGACGATACATCCCATCAGAGGCATTCCAAGCTCCTATACATTATTTAACTACACCTCCGGAACTCAGTACACACTAAGTCATATTCCACAAGACGCACATGACTGTGGAAATACAACTACTACAATACTACTACTACCACGGTCTAGCTCAGACATTCCCGTAGTAATCTTCGTAAAGATTACCACCGTAGCCTGGAAGTGGAACAGACGGATCTTGAAACTCGCGAGCGCTCGAAGGCTGTGGACCATAGGGACATGGATGTGGTCTCGGTCCCGATGCTGGTGGTAACTGACGCCCACGTGGAGGTGTAATACCCCCAACGTCACGCCAATCCATGCGATCAGGCAGACGAGTCCGCACGGGGTACAAATCCCGCATGTCCAGATATCCGGCGTGCACAGCAGGTGCAAGCCATGTCAAAGTAGTCCAGCGGGCGGCTCGAGTGTTATACAGCTCCATTCGGAGGGCACGGACCTCACGGTCCCTATCCTCCAGCATCTGAATAGTAGTCTGAAGCAGTGGCTCTTCATGAGCAGCATCAGTATACAGACCAGTGTAGTAACCTTCCTCTCCGGGAAGTGAGGCTGGCATGTAACAGAACTCAGTGTTCAGCAACAGGGCATGCCTAGCCCGGAGAATGGTCATCATCGAATAGGCGGCATCCTGTACTGCCATCTCGATGGTAACCCCGAGTCCATAAGACCAATGGATGGGGTCGTCAGCTCCGGGATATGATGGGTATATCCGGACTGTGCAGAAATACTGACTCTGATTGAAATCCCGGTACTGTTCCTCCACGGTGTACTCAGGATACCAGCGATAACCGGTCTCAGTCAGCACACGGACTAGCATGGCCGTGTGACCGGGCACATTAATGCACCGAGTCAAACGAACCACTTGGTGAGGGGTGCGGCCAGACATCTGAAACACGAGGTAATGCAAAGGCATTAGTGTTTCTGGAAGAAATCGGGCAGCATAACAACTGTAAATGCTCAAACAAAGATTTGAGACATCATACAAATGATAGCATAGCCACTCAACAATTCCATATGAAGGTTCCGGGGCCAACAATCATCATACTAAAAGGATAGAAACTGAATTGAGGCTTGAAAGCAACAATCCTAAGAGTCTATGGATTAGTAACACGTGAACCTAGTAAGGATAAGAGGCCTAGTCCTA
The DNA here is from genome assembly GCA_902687465.1 of Secale cereale. NCBI lineage: Eukaryota > Viridiplantae > Streptophyta > Magnoliopsida > Poales > Poaceae > Secale > Secale cereale. The sequence continues at coordinate 601,787,816 of LR738713.1, read as the reverse complement.
AATCCCCGTAGAAAGAATAGACTGACACAGATCAGAAGGGCATAAGGTAAAGGAGTAAAAAGAGCCTTACGTTCCCTTCCACAATCAATTCCCTTACATATAACTAAGAATTTTTCTAGACTCAACATCGACCAGTTTGGCTTGAGAAACCTACAGGCAGTCCAGCTCTGATGCCAACGCTGTCAGGACCATGATCCTAAGTCACACCAATCTAGCTGTAACACGTCATATCACTTTGCGGCCTCACGCACGGTAACCCACGGGTGCCACCTTACCTGGCCCGGGAACGTTTGCGCATTTTGGCACACGTATATGACAGTGTCGCTAGCATCCATATGACAGAGAACCCGGGCTGACATGGCTAGTTATAAACCAAAAGTGGCACTAGATTACAGAGACAGGCATCCATGACCCAGCAACGAACGTGTTGGTCATCAACGTATGAACCCAAGTCGTAGCAAGCTACATGGACTTAAAGGAACAACTCGTGACATTTCCCCTAAGGGACAGACACAGGAACGAAGAAGGACACATGCCGGCCAGCCTACGTGTTCCGAGCAGTAGCAAGCTACCAAGGCTCATTTGAATCACTAGGAGGCATTTCCCTGTAAGGTAGGCTACCAAAGGAAAACAACTAGTTGTCGGATCCCACACATACCAAGCATTTCAACCATACACACAATATGCTCAATATGTGCAAATACAACATTGCATCACAACAGAACTCTATGACTCAAAGTACTTTATTTAAAAGGCTCCAAGAGCCATACATAACATATCCATACAGGTAGGGGTCACATGACCCAACACTCAAGTCATAAAGTCATACAAGCACAAGCGGAAGCTACATGTCTGAGTACAGACAACTTAGAAAATAAAACAGGCTTGGTGTAGCCTGACTATCTACAAGGCCCTTGATGGGCCTCTAACCCCTCGTTGGTTACCCCAAGTGGAAGGTGAAAGATGCAGTGTTGTGGAAGTGTTTTCCCTTAGCAAAGATGCCAAGGATCGAATCCCCAGAGACTCCTAGGTTCAACAAGTAGGTGTCAACTGCTAACGACGCGGATTAGCAATCAACGTGGACCTGCACACAGATACAAATAACTTTGCTCCCAACGAGAACAGAGAGGTTGTCAATCCCTCCGGCCTTGTAGTTCACAAAGGATTAAACACAAATGATAGTAGTGATAGATAATGTTTGCAATAGTAAATAATAGCGAAAAGTAAATAGTGGATGTGATCAATGATGGTAATATGGACCGGCGTCTCATGATGTTCACTAGTGATGTCTCTCTCCCAAAAGACGATAAAATAGCAATGTGAGGTAAACAAATTACAGCTGGGCAATTGACAGGACCACGAACGCAAACCAATGCTGATTACATTGCAAGAAAGGTTGAGGTTCAAAGCATGGGCGGTACGCCAAATTAACTAGACCGAAATCCATCAATATCTACTACTAATCATCCACCTTGAGATATCTATCCAGAACATCTCGCTGGTATTTAGTTGCGAGTCCCACCCATAGTGTAAACTCAATGCAACAGACAACTGCATTAAAAGAACTTTGCGTAAAGTAAACAATCCTTGCACCCGCGGGCACAAGCACCGTTGTTTTCTCCCTTGTGGCAACAGCACATCCCCTAGACTCATGTTTCTGTCACTCAAGCTAGTCATCGAGGGGCATGAACCCATAATCGAGCATAACGTTCCCTCTTGGAGTCACTACGTATTACTTGGCCAAAGCAATAAATAACAACGGAGAACATGCAAGAATTACTTATGAACATAAATATAAAAGAGGTAGATCAAATATATTACTCAAGATCAATCTGAACATAATCTCATAATCCATCGGATCCCAGCAAACTCATCATAGCAACAGCATAAGGCTTACATATGTGCCTCGATCATGTAGGGCAGCTCACGAGGACTAATTAGTGAAGCACAAGAACGGGAGGAGAACATCACATAGCTACTAGTCATGGACTCATGCTCCAAGGGAGACTACTCACAACTCATCCGGGAGGCGTCCATGGTGGTGGAGAAGCTCCCGATGGTGATCCTCCCCTCCGGCAGGGTGCCGGGAAGAGTTCTCCTGGTGCTCCCGTTCTTGGAAGCGGCGGCGGCGGCGGAACTGAGATGAGATCGCGAAAAAGAGTTCCCCTCCCGAGGGTTTCGATGGACGCTCTAAATATATGCCGAAGGGGGGCACCAGACGAGGCTCGGGGGGCCCAGGCGCCCCCCCGGCGCGGCCCAGGGGGGGGGGGGGCGCCGCCAGGGCGCCTGGAGCCCTGGTGCCCCCCCCGGCTGTCCTTCGGGCGCAAGGTAGGTTTCAGAACACTGATTTTTTATATGATTTTTCCGGATTTTTCCTGGCAGTTCTCGTAACGTGAAAACCTAAAATACAAAAACAGCCGAAAATAGAAACTGGCACTGGGGTGCACTGGATTAGTAGGTTAGTCCAAATATGATCAAAAGTGTATGGAAGTGTATGAATATCATAGCAATATCACCCAAAAGTGGCATGGAGCAAGCAGAAATTATAGATACGTTTTGGACGTATCAGCCCTTCACAAGCTCCAGATCTCCGTCTGGGTGTCAAGCTACTCGTCGACGGCAACGTCTATATAGAACCCATCAGCAGGGGCAGGGTTCTCCTCTGCAACAGTTATTAAGCAAACATGAGTACAAAGGTACTCAACAAGTCTTACCACAGAACCTATCATACATGCAACATTATCAAAGGGGGTAGTGGAGTTTATAGCAGAAAGCCAGCTTTGACTCTTGGCTAACCTATACTACAACTCTCATCAGATTGCAAGATGTTATTACGAACACGAGTCCTCTACTCACCACAACAATACACTACCGAGGATCCTCTGTCATCCTACGGAAGGGCCATCCACGACACTCACACTTATCTTGAGGCTTTTAGTAGTATCCAACAACTTGTCTATGAACTGTAAGAGTAACCAAGTAGTCCGTACCGCGAACAACGGCTATTCGAATAGATTGATAACCCAGCAGGGGTGTACCTCTTCACACACGCTCCCACCACTTATCGCCGTTTACTCGACATGTACTCGGCAACCTTCAAGAGGAAGCCCAGCGGGGGTGTCGGCCACGACCTGCCTAACTACTCAAGTCTCTCGTCCAGGTTTATCGCCTATTTGGGTTCCATCCGTGGGGAGATCCGGCCGGGGTGTCGCTCACGGCCCCAAACGATGTGTACAGGGTTCCCGAGTCACCAAACGGGCAACCGGTACACCGTGCCACGTACCAATCGCATCACAACCCACCCCGAGGGTCAGCGCTGTGCACGACCTCCAGTAAACTATAAACACCAGAAACTAGTTGCAACTCCTGGACAGAGATCGAGGGTAATTAATAAGCCGAGAGGGTCCATTGGTTTCGGGCCCAGTGCATGGTAGTAACTGGAACTTGAACCACACATACAGATCTCGGGTCCTATGTACGGTTCCAGTGAAACAACCCACCACGTACTCCTACATGGCCTTTCATCGATACCTTTACCAAGCGTATTCCACACTTCCTTCTCTTTATCGAAAGATTGTTTCACTCTGATCCATCACCCAGATGAACCAGACCTGACACAACTCTAAGCATAGCAGGCAACATAAACAAATAGCATGGTGGATCACACATCACATGGCTCAATCAACTCCTACACATGCTAGTGGGTTTCAACTATTTACTTTGGCAATGACATGTCATGCAAGGGAATAGGGTTCAACTACCGCAGCAAGTAGCAGTTCACACGTTGTTGCCTTAATGCAGTAAAAGAGAGCAGGAGTGAGAAGATCGGGTTTGTATCGGAATGATCAATGATTGCTTGCCTGACAAAGTGGTTGTCGGGTACTGCTCTTCGACTGGATACGCAGCAGTATCCTCGGGAGCAGGATCTAACACAGAGAATACCGGCGATACAATCATTAAACAAACAAATGCAACAATATGATGCATGCTCATGACATGGCAAGATGCATGTGTTTTGGCTAATGCAACTATAATCAGAAGGGTTTGAGCCTATTTGAATCAAAGATTCAAATTGGCACTTTAGCTATTATTTAAATAAGTGCATTATCGTGTTTTAATGTATACAGCAAGGTTAACTTGCTCAAACATGCATGAAACCAGCGCCATTGGAAAGATTGGATTTTTCTGATCATTTTTCATAGATAAATCTTTTCCATCTGAGCTACTGTTGAATTTATATGATTTTTTGAAGTTTAGGCATTTTCTGGAATTTCCTGAATTATTTTTAAATCTAAAAGTCCCAGAAAATCCTTTACTGCGTCAGCATGACATCATGCTGACGTCAGTCAGTCAACAGGGCGGCCCAGGTCAAACCTGACCAGTGGGACCCACTGGTCAGTGTCACAGTTAACTAATTAACTAATTAGAATTAAATTAACACCTAAACTAGGTTTGACTTGCAGGCAGGGTCCACATGTCAGTGACCCAGGGGGGTCAAACCCGTGGTCAAACAGGTCCAACTCGCCGGCGAGGCCAAACACGGCGGTGAGGTGCGGGTTTCGTGCTCCGGCTGCCAAAACGACGGCGGAGCACACCTACGGGTAGCTGGAGGCAAACCGCATCGAGTGGAGGTGGTGGCTGGCCTCGGGGTCGCCGGAGATGACGCCGGCGACGGGTCCAGCGGCTGCCGGAGTTCGGCGAAGTCGAAAACGACGGTGCGGTGCTCGTAGAGGAGCGTGAAGTGGTCCTACAGCACCTACGCGTGACGGTGAAGCTGAAAGGCACGGTGGCCGGACCAATGGATGGCCGGAGCATCGTCGGCGACGAGCTCCGCGGAGGTGCATGCAGGTGAGCTTCGTGCGGTGCGTTCCAGGGTAGTAAAGAGCCAACGGAGAGGGGGAGGACGAAGCTGGGTTCACAGGGGTTGCAGCAGACGCCGGAGCGAGCCTGGGGGTGGTCTGAGCTGAGCGGGACGGCGAGGGGGATCTCCGCAGCCGGAGTTGGGGAAGAAGGGGTCGGGGGCATCTCCAGGGCGGGCGAGCACTCGGGGCTCGGCCTGTTCGAAGTAGTCGAGGGCGGCGGAGACGACGGACACGGCGACGGGGCTCATGGACGACGGTGGGCGCGGCTACTACGACGGTGCGAGCACGGCGGCGTCGGCCATGGTGCGGGGAGGGCGAAGGAGAGGAGCTGGGGAGAGTGGGGGTGTCTGCGAGGTCGGGGGCGAGGTGTACGACCGATCCAGGCATCCAGGGCGGCGAGGGGAGGAAGCAGGGCGGCGGGTAGCTGCGTGGCGCACGCTGCGTCCGCCGTCGAGCACCTGCCTGCCTGCCTGGCCGAGCCAAGTAGCTCGCTGGAGCAGCAGCTGGGCTGGGCCGGCAGGTGGGCCGGGTGGGGCGCCAGGTAACCTTTCTCTCTCTCCCTTTTTCCTATTTCTTTTTTTGTTTCATTTCTTTTGCAACTTTGTTTAATTAATAAAAATGCCAGAACATTTTTATAACTCATAAAACTTGTCATGCCCGCTGTATATAATATGAACAACATGGAACATTATAGTTTATGATTATTTGAGCATTTAAAATATTTTATAGCATTTAAATGCCCAAATGCAAATACCATATGATTTAATCCAGAGACCTTGGATGTCCTAGAAAATTGTGCACCATTTTTGGCAGAGGTTTAAGACCAAGGCAGAAATGATGGACATTTTTTAAGGGCATTTTGGGTACATTGGAAAAGATTTTATCAAACCCTAGTTGTTAGAAGAGGGGTGCTGGGGTTTCTGTCATTCCCATTTCAAGTTTCTTTGATAAGTAGACATGATGCACACTCTAGCTAGTCCTAATGCAAGTACCAAACTAGGGATGTGATAGCAGGGGAGGCTTTGGATGCGCCGGAATGGACCAGAACGAGGCACCGTCCGACCTTACCGGAGATGGAGAAGATGGCTTCCCCCTGGCGATTGCGGGCTAGGTGAGCTCTATAGGGGTGGCCTGAGGCTGCCTGAGGACTTTAGACGAGCTCGGGGGCCCCTACTTATAGTGCGGCTAGGTCGGTTCGCGGCAGTTGTGGATAGGATCGCCGACGACCGCCATTCTGTAACAGCAGGGGGACGTGGCGGCGACGAGCGCTTGCGGACAAGCTTGTGGATGAGTTCGGACTGCTCCAGAGGGCAGCTTGCGCACGCGTATGGCTCGGGCGGCGCCGTCTGGGGCAGGAGCTTACTGTGGCTGCCCGCTAGCCGCCGTGGCCGACCTGACAGCGGCACTGTGGAGCTCCAGGGGCGGCTCTGCAGCGAGGGAGGGGGCGGGCGTGCTGGCTGTGCGAGGGGAGTGGCCAGAACGAGCGTTGGACGTCGGCAAGGTGACGCGGCGGCTCGGTGCGCGCACGTGCAAAACATGCGCTCTGGGCGCGCCCAGAGCACGCATGCTAGCTGCTTGACAAAATGCCAGTGCATGCCACAGAGCTTGGGTGAGGCTGGCAATTAGCAGGTCTAGGCTAGAGGCATTAGGGAGATTGGTGGACATGCCAGTATGTACAGAGGGGCAAGATCACAGTGCAAAACAAAAATCATGCCAAAATTGGCCATGCACACCAGGTGTTTGACAAAATGCTAAGGACAACTAGGCAACTCTTGGGGTGGCCAAATCTTCCAGATTGGGGTCTCTTTAGGGGATACAGAGGGTGGCAATGTTAGTTTGCTAAAAGAAAAAACTTGTCAGTTCAAGTTTGTGAGAAAACTGATTTTGGACAGAAAGGAAAAGGCACCATTGCATGCACTTAAAATCCTCCAATGAGTCCACTCTCCTGGACTTAAGGTTTTTGCAGGATGTGCTATAAGTAGGAAAATGAATCATAGCTAAAAGGGGAAGTTAAATGATGGTTGTTGTACAAATCACCATGCTGGACCAGAATGAAAAGGAAGTTGATTCACTCAAATATTTCAAAGGGCAACTCTGGGTTTTTGCATAAGGTCGAATAATATACCCTTATGAACATCCCATAATTTTGGTGGAAACTTTAAAGAAATATTTAGAGGGGTTGTAGTGGAAAAATTGCCCAGTGGACCAGATTTGAAAACTTGGTGTAGAGCTCAAAATATTAAATGAATGAAATATATTTTTGCATAAAAGTTATTTCAAAATATCACATGACATCTCCAAATTTTGGTGAAAATTTTAAATAAATTTTTCAAGTGGTTGTACTTCAAAAAGAGCTCCAAAACTAATGGAGAAAATCATTTTAAGGACTAAAGCTCAGAGAGAAACAATTGTGCAAATAAATTCCACTGATAATAGAAATGTGTTTCTTGAAAGGGCAAACAAGTCCAATAATATATTTGGAAAGTTTTCACTGGGGCAAAAACTCCATAAATTCAAAATAAAAAGGGGGTTCTGAAGTCAAAGAAAATCCAGAGAATGAAAGGTTTAAATTCCTGGTAAAGATTTGGCTTTATAAATCAAAGTCAATTTTTTTGGGGTGTTACACATGCTCAACGCAAGTGCACGTCATTGTTTGAACCAAGTGTGCTGCAGTACTCACGTGAGTGAACTTCGTGTCGAAAAAATTGCACGCATTGTTTTTTCGGTATTGTTTTTGCTCTAGTTTTTAACCGCTTATTGGAACAAAGTGTGTAATATACCGTTGAGAAGCTATGGATTAGGCGCAACTTCGCCATGTTGAACACTTCTCGAGATTCATCATAGTTTAAGAGCAGTTCCGAAAATTGTGCGGCTCACAATGAATGACAACGAGCGTTTTTTGGCGTTTTCTTCTAAACCGCTCGCCGTAATGAATCAAATGATATACCATTGGAAAGATATCGTCGAGACGCATCTTTTTCGTATCTATTTATCCCCTAATTCATTACAGTTTAAGAGCAATTTTAAATTTAGTAAATTGCGGATTTCTGCTTTTTCGATTTTTTTTAAATTTTCATACTATTTCTTCTCCAGTTTTTTAACGGTTTGTCAAAACAAGGTGTCTGATACGCCGTTGGAAAGCTACGGACGAGGCGCAACTTTCGTATGTTGAAATAGTTACGAGATTCTATACAGTTTTTAGTTAATTTGAAAATTTTGCAACTGACTACGAGAGGCAGCAGCCATTTTTCGAGAAATTTTTACAAACCGCTGGTCGAAATGATTCAAATTATATCCCGTTGGAAAGATATCGTCGAGATGCAACTTTTTCATATAGAACGCTCCCTCTAATTCCTTATGATTTAAGAGCAGTTTCCAAATTACCGAAATGCGGACACTCTGCTTTTCTTGACACCATAATCGACGAGCGCACTGCATCAGACAGAAAACTGCATTGCTTTAGTTTGAATACCGCACTGCATCAGAGAGGCAAACAGACTGCATGATTCATTTGTCATTTTTTCTAACTTTTTCATATAACAAGAGTGCACCGTTCTTATTATTGAGAGTGAACCGCACACAAGGCCAAAATGCACTGCAATGTCATCAAAAGGGGACTGCATGCATTTTGTGTCACTGTCTTTTTAACACAAGAGGAGGGATTTTTCTAACACTATTTTTTTTTCATCAACAAGTATGTACTGCAAGGACGTGGTCAGTGGACTGCATCATATAAAAAGTATTTACAAAGTGAGCTCCAATTTTTATAGCGTGAATGGCAGAGGGGCCATGCCGCTCGTGGATGAATTGTTCGAAGGCGTGGGGCGCACTGCTCGAGGGTTCCAGATGCACTGCATGCTGAGCTCAAACAAACTGCATTGCTTTCCAACAATTACAAAAAAACTTTGCAAATTTTACATAGCAAGTTAGCAAACAATACTAAAAGAAGAAAGGCTCCACGAATAGCACAAAGCACACGGCCACGGTTGCCGAACTGCAGCACCCACGAGGACAAACCGCACACCTGGCTTGACTGCACTTCACATCCGTAGATAGTCGAAGAGGACCAAATCACGACAACAGAGATGACCAATGCCGATGAACTGCAAACTGCTACTGTTGGGGGATGCCGAACTTCACGATGGCCATGTTTAGAGTGAGGCGAAAGGGGAATAGCACCGAAGTGCGAATCCGACCACAAACCTCCTGGAAAAGAATTAAACATCACCGCCCAGCCACCACCGTAATCGACAAATTCAATGGGGGGCGGGGTAGGCGGGGCTCCGTGGCCGAGGCTCTTCGGATCCAGCCGCGGGCTCGCGGATCTGGCACGGCAATCGATGGATCTAGGGCGAGAGACCGTGGTCATCGCTGGGAGGAAGAGGAGGCGCTCGGAGGGAGGCGACGCGGTGGAGGAGGGAGGCGGCGATTTGGGGAGGAAGAGGAGGCACTGGGAGGGAGGTGATGCAGCGGAGGAGGGAGGCGGTGCTGCGGCACGAGGAAGGAGGCGGCGCTACGGCGCGAGGAAGGAGGCGGAGCTGCAGCGCGGGAGAGGGGGCGGCGCGGGAGGGGAGGTGGAGGTCGTGCGGGGGTGGGAGGTGGAGATCGACCACGTGATAAGGTGGGGAGGTGGAGGACTTTTTTCTGACCCAGGCAGTTCGGTGGGGTGTTTAGCACTGTTAGTTTTTAGCTACGGACCTACGTTGTGGGCGGGAGGTGTTAGCAGAATAAGCACGGGTGTTATCATAATAAGGTCTTAAGGGGCGTTATCATAATATACCCACCCTATATATATATAATAAAGGTTCTCTTTGCAGAAACATTACGTCACATACCTCAAAGCCTGTTAATAGGCTGTTGAAAGCTTCGTTCAGTCCGCCTTTGACATACTGAATTTTCTCCATGACCGCACTCATTAGAGTGCGGTGCTCTTCTACGATGGGAGCACTTTGCAGTGCTCCCTCCAGAGTGTTCGGCGCCTCTGGATTGACGGTAGGCGCCATAGGAGCATTTGCTCCCTCCCCCATTACGGGGGGGCTGGTCTCTTGATTCCAGAGCCACACTGGACTCCGGAACAGTGTTCGGCGGGGACCTGGATTGTTTGCCCCTCCCGTCTTCGGTCGCCATGGGAATCACACCCCTGGTCGACCGCGGCCGAGGGATTGACCTCGGCCGCCATATCGTCCGCCCCACTCCCACCTGCTGGGATAGGGGGAGTTTGTAGAGAGGATACCTCGGTATCCCCCACGGTGGGCGACGAGCCCCGTGGAGGCGTATCGCTCTCCCTCTCTCTAGATGCTAGAGAATTCCACGAGGACAGTGAAGCCACGGGGATGTCGTGCGAAGGTCTACATAAAGATAAAATAAATATTAGATGCTGCAAAGGAAAAAATCCGAATATAAGCAGTTTCAATACTTACGATTCAGCCAGGGGCTTGATCCTGGGCTAAACCCAATAGATGTGTTCGGACGATGATTCCGAACTAATAGGACGAGTTAGCTTCTTCCTGGGCGCGGCCGTGCCTCCGTCAGCAGGGGCCGCTCTTTTTTTTGCCCTTGGCAAGGACGGGGGAGTCTTCTTCTTCTTCCTCCTCCTCTTCTTCGTTGGGAGAGAGGTGGGAGCCCGTTACCTTGGACCTTGTGTACGCAGGGCCTGTAGGGTGGGGGTCGCTCTTGACCTCCTTGCCCTTATCCTTGGCCTTTTTCTCCAGCGCCTTGTACGGCGCAGGAATCAACATCACCATTACAGGAGGCGTCTCTGGGTCTTCTGGTAGGGGAGCCGGACACTTGATCCGCTCTGCCTTTTTTGTCCAGGCCTGGATTGAACGCAAAAACTCCAACTCCTGATATAATTAAAGCAGGGAAGGAATATATATTCAACATAAATCTCAATGACCTCTAATGCAGGGAGCACAGTACTGAAGCCCCTGTCCTCAGTCTCCACCGGCCACCCTTTCTGGGCGTTGAATAGGTGCTTCCAAATGTCTTTGTGCATAGAGCCGAAGAGATGCATCAAGGGCCGGGACCCTTCCATATTGAACTCCCATAGATAGGAGTCCCGGCGTTGGCAGGGGAGGCCGAGACGAGAAAGCATTACCTAGACCACGTTGGTGAGTTCGATGCCATTGGAAATCATGTCAGAGATGCATTTATGGAGGGCTAGCAGCTCCTCCTGAGACCCCCAATACGGACCGTTATCGGTCCACGAGGTTAGCCTCTCCGGGGGTATAGATGTGAATGTAGGAGCTGCCGCCCACTTGGTGTCGCGGGGCTTAATTATGTAAAACCACTCCTGCTTCCAAATTTTGTTTGTCACCATGAACGCCGCCCACTCAGCATGCTGCACGTGGACCACCTTCGGCTTCAAATTGAAGGTTTTGAGCCAAAGGACGAAGTGTGGGGGGACTCGAAGGAATGCTTCACATACCACTATGAAAGCGGATATGTGAAGAATTGAATTCGGGACTAGATCATGGAAATCTAACCCATAGAAAAACAGAAGACCTCGTACAAAGGGGTGGAGAGGAAATTCCAGCCCCCAAATAAAGTGCGAGAGGAATACAACCCTCTCACCCGCCTTAGGGACGGGGGTCACTTGGTCCCTCTCGGGGACTCGATGAGCCACATCATCGGCGAGATAGCCCGCGCTTCAAAGGATCATCATGGTCTTCTTTGTGATCGAAGATGCCTCCCACTTGCCTTTGGAGCCGGAGCCAGCCATTGCTGGAAATGGCGGCGGTGCTGGAGGAGTTGACAGTTGAGGGCGCAAGAGATGTGGGCGCTGGGGGCTGAGGAGATTGGAGAGCTAGGGCTTAAGGAGAGCGTGTGGATAAATGGTAAAACTTTCGGTCCTTTTGTAAGCGGTGAATGCTAAACGCCCCCCACACCAGCTGTAAACGTCACCGATTCCCAACGAGGTCGTGTGTAAGGCGCGGTTAAGATGCTGACGTCACGTTGATAAGGATCCCATAATAAGCAGGCACGATCTCTGTTTTGACAAGATGTGCCAATGAGGCTATACCTCGAAATGCAAAACCAGGGCCAAGAAAACGGTTTGATATGTGTTAAAGGCACAGACGTGATGCTTCGCTGAAAGGTTGTCAGTAAAAACACAGTACCCATTTTTCGATACCTTTGCCTCCAAGGCTAAGGGTTGTACTAACCATGCAGAGCCGGACACAATACCTTTTGTAGGGAATCTTTCTTCAATATGTTCGGGAGGAGGAACCCGCCTTGCAATGCCGAAGACAGTGCGTAAGACAAACTCGTCGTCATTGAAGACTGGTTCAAGGGCTACTGAGGGAGTCCTGGGTTAAGGGGTCCTCAGGTGACTGGACCGGACTGGTGGGCCGTGAAGATTATCGATGAAGACAATCTACCGTATCTGGATAGGACTCTCCATGTGTAAAATCGCAAGTTTAGAGTCCGGGAGTAATACTTTCCTTCCTCTGCAAGGAGATCATGTACAAACCCTAGGTCCCTCCGGTGCATATATAAACTGGAGGGTTTAGTCCATAGAGACGACAACAGAATCGTAGCAATCACATAGGCTAGACTTTTGTAGATCAACTCTTGTAACCCATATTCATCAAGATCAATCGAGCAGGAAGTAGGGTATTACCTCGATCGAGAGGGCCTGAGTCTGGGTAAACATCGTGTCCCTATCTCCTGTTACCATTGATCCTCAGATGCATAGTTCGGGACCCCCTACCCGTGATCTGCCGGTGTTGACATCGACAACCGTGTCTTCACCATGCATCCTTCCCATGAGACCCCCCGTCCCCACCATGCACCCAACCCGTGAGATCCACTCTCAGCCATGTTCTTGGCCGATGCTGTTCCGGCTTCATAATGGTTGTGCATCCTGGATGGCTTGATGTAGACGGAAGAGGATGACAGGGAGGACACAATATACAAGTCGCCACAACTCCAAAGACCGTGGACAACATCGTGAATCACCACCACTGGGCATGCCCACGGTATCATTCAATTAAATTCTAGACCTAGGTATAGAGGTATTTTTGTTCCCTGTTTGTTGGTATGATTGTTTCATTGTGATGCATCTTTTATGACACATTCATGGTGAACATGATATATGATGGTCAAGAAGCTTCCCATTATGACTTGCGTGCCTTCGTTCGATGTTGGGAAAAATCGGGCCCTGAAAAGAAGAAGGAACCATAGGCAAGAGGACTTACATTCACAACCCATGAAGATGTGTTGTTGTGTGAAGTTTGATTGGCCACAAGCATGGATCCTATTTGTGGAACCAAGCAAAAGGGCGCAAAGTATTGGCGAAAAAAATTCCACAAACATGACCATGGAGACAAACATTATGTGGAGCCATTTTCTATCCATTCCACCCGCAATGAGAGCTCTATCCAACATAGATGGGCCACCTCCCAAGATTCCATGAACGAGTTTTGTGATATCTGTGCAAAGCGGTTGGCCAGAACCAAAGTGGTGTTAGAATCCAATGCCATGTAAGTTTGACTTGCTTCTGATTGTCATAATTTGTATTGCTTTCTTCATTTCTTGCATTATCTTGAGTGATTCTTGTTTACCAGATGGGGTTAGCCGCCACTTTCTACAAAAGCATTGTGGAAAAAAAGCATTCACTATGTGCCTTCACTACTAAAAAATACCTTATAGGCAGATGCTTACCTATAGCCCCCTAGTAGTAGCGCGCCCCCCGTGCTACTGGTAGGTCATTACCTCGTACTACTACTAGTATTTTCCCTAGTAGTGCTTGTTGGGTGAAATTAAAACGGAAACCGAAGTAGCAAACTCTCTATAATGAGCTTAAGAACCCCACCAGTAAGATGAAGAACAACGATGAGTCAAACTACCATCAATCTATTGGATTGGATGACAATGATGCACCAAGTGGAGGGGCGACCAGAGATGGGGAATGACAAAGAGGAAATGTTGGGTGATGGGAAAGAAGTAGGAGAAGGATATGGCCGCACATGATAACGCGACAAGCAAAATGTCTGCCACAAGAACACACATTTGTTCCACAAAGGGCGAGAAGGAGGAGAGGTATAAGCTCTTCTTGGATGTGAAAATGGAGAGGACATATTTTGACCGGGAGAGGGCGCTTGAGAGGTTGAACATTTAGAGGAAGAAGAGAGGCAGGTAGAAGCAAGAGAAATGGGCAAAATGGGAGCTTGAAAAGGCCAAGGCATTGGAACCAAATGAGCTCGAGAAAGAGAAGTTGAGGCTTCCGAGGGACTCATAAGAGTAAGGGATCATATTGCAGGACATTAGCTTATTGGATGACAAATCAGGAAGTGATTTGACAACAAGAAGGAGATCAACGAGCCCAATGAGAGAGCAGGTTGATTCATTTGTGTATAACCTATGTATGAATTGTTGAACTTTATTTTGGCTTGTGTGGAATTGTTGACAATACATAATTCACCTACTTATACTATTTTAGAATAGTTCACGTACTTATATGGTTATCATCATTAAGGTGGTTTATCAATGGTGCTCCCTGCCCGGTCATCTCACCACTAATATAGTAATATGGTTAATCATTATTAAAGAAACAACATGATATTTTCTGGCCTAACTTTTAGAGAGCTCCCACGGCGGTGGGATTACAATATTTGGACAAATATAACAAATATTGGTGCATTGAGCTAGTTTTTGTTTTGAAAACTTCAAAAGTCACGTTATGAACTTTCATTTAAAATAAACTCCACATGTTTATGTGGATATATACTACATGTATTTAAAATTTAATTTAGTTATATGTTAACATGTGAACTACAAAAAGAAACAAATGCATAGCTTTGATAATGGTGAACAATACATGCATTGTTCATTATTGAAAATTCACAATTTTTTCATTTTTGTGTAGCTCACATGTTAACATATTTCACGTGAAACATTATACACTTGTATAATGCATCCATATGAACATATGTATAAAAACCTATGCTTTTGTCAAACTTCGAACTATGGTTTTTGGTATTTTTAAAATTGAAGCTGCAAAGTGCCTCACTCGCAGAACCTATCAAGATAAAAAGGAATGCAATTGCAATAATAAGCAACCTTCCAAACAGGTGCTAGAATTTTGGGAAAATGTAAACCACTCATCTATGCACATAAGTGAAATTGCACCCAAAAGTGAGGGTAAACAAGTTCCCAAAACAAAGCTCAATAAAATAATGTGAAAAACAATTCGTTTGAGCACATGGTTAGCATGCACGTGCACAATGCAATATAGTACAAACTCATACAACAAAAATCATTATACCATTCATACATAACAACAAATAGCTAAGTTGCTTTACTAGTATTGTACTGTATTGGCCCAGCGCCAACTAGTTCCTAGCTAGCAACTTTGCATCAGTTATCATGTTGTACTTTTTCCTCCACCTTCTTGCCAAGCTCCAATTTCATATTGGCTGCTGCAGAGCACCTTGTATCATGTGGGGTCCGACGAGGGTCGCCATTGATGCTCATCTCAAAATCAGTGCATTTCAAACGTACTTCACGACATACATTCCTGAAAAGATAGGAGTGACTGGTGAATTAGTGCTCGAAAAAATATGTGAGAGCTATGAATAAGAGAAGATGGAATAAAATCAAACAACAGTTCCTAGTTATTGATAGATGGAGACCGACTCAATTATTGACAAGTGGAATGTAATGAAGTGATTAGAGGTGATCTCTGATATATCCTACAACGACGCGGCACATGTCTTTGGTAACCATGGACCGAACCGTGACGCTGAATAAACCTAACACCTCAACAAAGCATAGACAAGTGGTGTATAGATCTGACCACGTGAAAACTCTTTTGCCCAAGCATGCTAAGACCAGTACATTATGTATGGTAAGAATGCAATGCATGATACTAATGTGGCACTATAGGGATTGGAAACAATAAATGCTAATCAGAAAGTATGTGGCACAAGACCCATTTGTATGAGATTCTATATTATTGTGCCTATATGCATGGTACAACAACCCAATACTTGTCCATTTGCAAAATTAAAGAGAAAAGAGTAAATGTATTTACACATACCATCTGCTAGTGAAGGTACTACTGTGTATCTAGGGGCAATCCAATCACAATCACAATATATCTCATCAAGCTCATGCATTGACTAGTGTCAAAGGTACAAATGGCATTTAAAATGCATCAGTTCAGTGCGAGGTTTCTTACCATGCATTTATCACGTTGGGCGAGTGCCTCCTTCAAGTTGAATCCTATCCTCTTAGTGCCTTGATTTTGCCATCATCGCCAGAGAAAGTTAGATTGGCAACTTTCATTATATTTGAGCTAGGTTCCTTATATTTCTCCATTATTGACGTCAATTCTATTGTCATCTTCTCTTTTGCATAAGGTTTAAACATGATGAGTAATGGAAATGTGGAACTCATATAGAAATAACTTATTGCCAAAGTTTGTCACACTTCTAATGAATGATTTGTGCACAGACTAAAGTGAGGTACACGACGGTTTACACAAAACTTTGGGAAATGTATGGCTCCCAGAAAAACATGCCCATAATGTTTGCCACAAAACAATGACAATTCTACAAGTGATTATCAATCTAACAATGTTTAGATGTGTAAAATGCTAGAATACCAATCTTAATTTTCTGAATGTCCATATCACATTGAGGACTTCCGTCTTGAAGTATGAATTCCTTATGAAGCTGAATCAAATAGGGGATGAATTCACGTTAGCTTCTCCACTAGAACAAAATTTAAGAAAAAGAAGCATCATTTTTTCCTGAAACAAAAGAGAAGACATATAACATACAATAAAATCCTGTATTTCTTGAATCTCTAGCATTGAATCACGAATCTGATCATTACTAGTCTCAGCGACGCCGCCTTCAATGAAATTAAGAACACATAGCTTAAGAAGTTGGGGGACCAATAACCAATTATAGGGAAAACAAGCCACCTTATGATTGCAACCTAACTTATGTGCTTCCATGATTTGGCGTTCCAAGGCAGCATTCTTCATTACATCATCAACACGTTGCGCCTGATACAACAACCATTTATTCAAATGCCCTATGTTTATGTTATTCACAATAATATAGAGTAAAAAGGAAAACTAAAATGAAGGAAAAGTGCAACAACCAGCACGACAACCTATATATATAAACTAAGCGAGCTCGCAAATCCTCTAGTTGTACGCCCCGGTGCTAATTACCCGGCGTGTCGGTCGCCCAATACAACCCATCACGACCACACTGTAGCATATGAGGGTAAAAGCAATAGCAAATATGGTAATATGTTTAATTTATGTTACAGCTGCAGCGCACCAAACCTTCGCCCCGCAACACTTTTCCCTTGTGATGGTAAAAATGCTAGCCGTATGTATGGTAGTGAAATTAAATGGCTTTACCAGATTCCGTACGGTGTGCTACGCCCAAGTGGCCACGACTCCTGCTACTCACCATCGTAAAAAGCATTGGCCTCTATGCTAATGAAGATAAAATCATTATGAGATGTTGTGCGCCACTCCTCAATCATATAGTCTATTTGTAAAATAAGTTGAACACGTATTAACTTTACTAGTCCCGTTATGAGGCAAGGAGATCCAATATCTCATTATCTTTGTCTTCTATGTGCTGAAGGCTTATCTAGCTTATTAATATTTTATGGCACCCTATTTCTTGCTAAAGGAATTAGAGTGGGCATCCATGCAGCATGGACTTCTCACATTTTATTCGCTAGTGATTGTATTGTTTTTACTCAGGCATCAGGAAGCAACAAAGACTAAATGAAATTCTGGAACCCTACGAAATAGGATCAGGTCAGTTGTTGAATTGTGCAAAATCGGCTACCTTCTTTAGCAGAAACTATTCGGCGGAAGCTGAAATCAGAGTTACCCAATGTATCAATAGCGAGCGAGAAGCCTTGGAGGAAAAATATTTAGGACTGCACGCCTTTGAAAAAATATGTTCAAGAATCCAGAACCTTGTTAATGGATGGTGTGAAAAGACGTTAGGTGCATCTAGCAAAGAAATCCTCATCAAAGCAGTGGCACAATCAGTGCCCACATTCTCAATGAGTTGTTTTCCACTATCAAAGACAAAGTGAAAAAAGATTACCTCAAGCCGCTAGCTCGATATATGGGAGGAGATGGAGATACAAGCAAATTACACTGGAAGAAATGGTCAAATATAGCTCATACGAAGATAGGAGAATGTATGGTCTTCCTGAACTTACACTTATTCAACAATGCAATGCTTAGGAAACAAGGGTGGAGATTAATGACAACACATGATTCCTTGTGTGCCCGCACTCTTCGTGGAGGTACTATTTTGATTGAACTTTCACGGGTGCTAAGGATAAATGCAATTACTCTCACACATGGAAAGCTATTTTGAATGGGAAATAAGTTTTTGAAAAAGGCCTAATTAAAGGGATTGGGGATGGAAGTACAACAAAAATCTGGAACAAAAACTGGATCCCGGAGATTCCAGGATTTAAATAAATATTTAGGAAGGTAGAGACCACTGTAGTTATGGTTCATGACTTTTTAGCTCTGGGTGGATTGTCCTGGCACGAACAAGCATTAGAGCTCATTTTCCTATCAGCACATGCGAGAGCTATTATGAAAAATCATTTGGGAACATTGCAAGAGGATACTTGGGCTTGCATCCCCAAAAGACATGGCCTGTATACGGTTCAATCAGCATACCGTTTACTGGCTTCACACTCACAACTATAGAAAAACTACAAAAATAACACATCAAGGTCGTCTAGAAGTGATGAAAAACCGATATGGAGAAGACTATGGAGGTTAAAAATTCCCCCAAAGGTAAAAAAAATTGGTGGCGTGTTACTAATAACTTTATATGCGTGCATGCAAACTTCTTTTAAAAGACATCTGGACTCTCAGAGCACATCCCTTGGGTGTGGTGCCGACGATGAAACTTCTTATCATATTATGGTGAAATGTACTTTCGCTTCCATGTTTTGGCTATCCTTCACATAGATGTTAAACATTAATCTCCCAAATTTCATCCTCTTACTTGCTGTCCAGATTTTTTATATGAAGCGACTTGCCAGACTAAAGATTGTGGTCCCATTGTTTGTGCTATGTGGGCTCTTGACTTCTAGGAATGGAAGGCGACATCATGAAAACCCAATGAACCTCAGACAAGCATGTAGATTGGATAAAGAAACAACATTCGACCTAATCTATGCGACAAATGCTGCTATGTGTGAAGATGTCAATTTTCAGGTGTGTAAATGGGCTCTCCCTCCAGCTGGTTATGTTAAAGTTAATGTTGATGCATATTTCTTTTCAGAGAACTGGCATGTGCTACATGAGTGGTGATGAGAGGTGAACAAGACCAGGTTATTGCAGTTGTGTGTTATGTATGATATAGCATTACAGCTAAAGCTTTTGCTTGTCGAAAGGGAGTTATATTGGATAATTAGCCGAATCTGGAAAATGATTTATTGGAGACTGATAACCTGGAGCTTGTGGCGTCGATGAACTCTAGAACAAGTAACCCATCTTCAATCCTACCAGTTCTTTGGATTCAAGAGCTTTGTGGGAGTTGTTGTTCTTCTGTACTGAACCATGTAAAAAGGAGGAAAATATTGTCGCACATCATCTGGCCAAACTTGCATCTCCTAGTATTGTTGGTTGTATATGGATGCACAATGTACCAGATGATGTACTCCCATGTATTTAGCATGACTATCATCTTGTTTCGTAATTTTATATAAGCTCTTGATTCTCAATAAGCAAGGATGAGAAATTGATGGTAAACCATGTAAAGATGGTAGTAAAGAAGTAGGATTTTCTAATTGGAATTCACATGTAGTAGTTACACATACATGTGATTTTCCAAACTAACTAGTATTACCATAAAATGCGACGATATTATAGTAATGATGTATAACTATTTACAGCTAGCCTAATTCTAATACCATATAGGTTTATATTTGATATATTTGTGGTAGTATAAACATGGCTTATAATGGTTGACAAATATTAGGGTAGAGTTTTTTTACTATGTACTACCACAGTGCCTTTACCTATAGAGATAACCTATTGCTATGAACTAATATCGACCAAGCAGTTGAAGACCGTAAATCTTATTACTACTGAGGTATGGCTTGATTACTATTGAGGGGAGCCAAATTACGTTTGATTGGTAATCCAACATTGGGTGGTTATGTGTGTGTGAATAAGGGACCCGCGTTGGTTTGGGCAAAGCGTCGTGGCTCGCTCGTGGCCGACCAATAGATAAAATAAATTAGTTTAATTTATATCGAGGCTCACTTTAGCAGTGCTATAAATAGATAGATAATGACAAAACCATAAATTTATTTCATTAACCATATAAGACGATGCATGTGATCGTAATGCGTCCTCTTATTGCAAAAATACTACATTTGTAATGTAGCTTACCTCTGTTGGAATATCTTGGGGAACATTCATGTATATCGATTGTTTTTTCTTTTCGTTCTATCATCTTTCAACACCAAAAATTGATCCAGAAAGCAAGAAACAGTGGATCTAGTAAATCCAAATAATGTTAGAGTCACTCACCAACTTGAAGGACTATAGTTTGTCCGCCCATTGCCGCCGCTGTTGCTACTTTTGTATTTGTTCAATCAATTTGTATTATGGGGCTCTCACCATCCGGACCCTCCGCATAGACATCATCTGTAGACCTAGAGGCTTCAAACTTTCTTTTGTTGTTTTTCTCAAGTCTGCTGGCTCTGGACTTATGGACCGTGTGGCTGCTTTTGGCACCAATTGTTTATTTACTCTGCTTTGGAGTTGACACCTTTTTAATTGTTTTTTTTAAAGTGCTATTCATGTCTTGCATTTCAACATTTCCATCAAAAGGCCATTCCACGAACCATGTCAAGTGTTATCTTTACCATCACGCCTGACAAGTTTCATCATCGTACTTCGACAAATAAATAAATGAGGACAAATCTTATTTACCTCTTCAGGAGTTCAAACAAAATCTCCATATATGGAAGAATGTAATAGTACTCAACATCATATGTTGTTTTAGCGAAGGGAACATTTACACATACTGGACCAGTCACGCTGTCAAAGGGAAAAACTGAAAAATGTCTGTATTGTTGAGAAATAGCAAAAGCTACTAACAATCACACAAACGTTAAACAAAACTTCCTCACTTTAGACAACAAAGGGTAACAAAAATAAAATTTATTTATTTAATCATGAGGAAAGTAACATCTCATATGCATGGAATGCAGTACTATCAGAGGGGAAAAGAAGGTAAGAGCTTTATCAAAGCAACTTATACCGGCATACTATCTAATATAGGTCCTATTAAGCAAGAGCCACACATTCTAAAGGGCGTCACTTTCTATCAATAGGTAACATTGGATGGTCTTATTTTATAAACTAAGTACTGATTGATCAAAAGGAATGTAACCTTAAATCATAATCCTATCTAGTAGGTAAAAGCAAACCTGCCAATCAACTCTTCTAGAGACATTTCCGCAAGGTTGCCTTACATGGTTTGCAGCACATACTCCAGAATGAACACCTTGGTAGTTGTCCATTCTTTAGTAAATGAGTATGCCAACTTTTGGCCGAGAACAGGGAATTTGAGCCCTTCATACCTATTGACAAACAGAAAATGTACATACAGTTAACAAAATCAACTTCATAAATTACACTCTTCCCACTATTATATTTACAGAACCAAATAAATCAGCTCATGTGCGAGGAAAATTAACCATTATAGTGTCCCAAGTATTTTCCTGGACTAGCAGAGCACTTGTACATAACCAAGACATGTGAGAGGTACATTTTTGGATACATTCAGGACCGTTCTTGCTTTCTACGTATAAAGCAAATGTACAACACAAACACAAACTCAAATTTTATCCGGATTGTCTAGCAGTTATAATTTAGGACAGTTTGCAACAATAACTCTAGTTCACAAAATTACCATAAAGTCTGATCCACGTCCTTCTTCTGGTTTTGGTCAGTATATTTAAGGCATAAAAATTCTGGTTGGTAACACTAATAATCATCTAATCCAAGGAAGGAAACTATTGAGACATGTTCCTGTAGACACAAAGACTGTATGCTTATCTCTTGATGCTCTAGGATGAAACTTAATAAAACTAACAGTTCATATCGGATAAAGGCAATAGCTTGTCATCTAAAAAGGGGAACCAACACACATGGATACATACAATTACGGGCATTAATGATAAAATTTGACATGTTCTACGCCCCACCTCTAAAAATGCTAGTTTCTGAAACATATATGGTACAACCAAAGCCGAATTATTAGTTTATGTATCATTTTCTTTCTCTATGGTTGACCAGACAACCTCAGTATTAGCACTACACTCCATCAAACACCTTTTCCTTATTTGGTCAAGAAGAAGCACATCAACTTTCGATATTGGCCACAATGCCATGTCTAGAGAATCTTTGCTCGCATCGATTCCCCGAGCAATCTCACAAGCCTGGATTGTCGCTCTCTCAAAAATAGTTGAACTCACATGCTTGCCAAACTTGTTTTGCTGCTCATGGTAGTGCGTGATCGTATCTTCAATAAAATGTGAAGCACACACAAGAAATAGTTTGACATCAGCGAACACAAGGTATGGGAACATCTTCTTGTGGTATTATTTGTACAAAATGATAGCCGTATGAATCTAAAAAACCACAAGCCGGCGTGACAGATCAGATGATAAGTGGGTTTGTGTTATGTATGTAAAGAGGAACACTATTTTGGACATATTAAAGCAGAAATGTATTTTTTTTTGGAATATGCATAAACAAAGTGTGACAATCATTTCACGAATACAACAAGAAACTGGACCAATACAATCGCAAAACTAAATTGACAGGGGGAAATGTAAGCATCAGCTATCAAGGGCTACAATCCAACAAAGCAGGCTATCTTCAGGTGGTACCGGATGATATGATGCGTCGGAACGCTGTCACTGCGCTTCCAGCCATCCTCCGACGTTACACAAATTTGTTAACCGTCAACCATGAGGCGAGACCACGCTGCCATCGCCAGCATTCCCATTGCATATATAGAGTGGTCTACGATCAGTTCTTGATGAAAAGCCACACAAGGAATTTGCATTTGGGTGGCTCCCAATTTTTTCAAACAGCAAGGAGCATGGTGGTGGGTATGGCCCCCTCGAATTGTACCTTGTCTGCGGAGGCCATCGGGTTCGCCCCATTGTTGGTGAGGGTCAACGTATAGCATCAGTGACATCCTCCAGAAGCTGGACAAGCTCAAGCTTGGCCCATAGTGTAGAACTGCTGGATATAGAAGATTGAGAGACCGCTCGACATGTCGGTCCTAGCAATCCAAGCAAGGTCATGCAGGGCTTCTCGCACCGTTGAATTCTTCCTTTTTGAGATGATGAAAATGGAGTGGGCGATATCTTTCGGCTTCCACCCATTGAGCCACTGTCGAACCATTTCCAATAGTGATAGCGGTGGCCGCGTAGAAGAGATGATATTTTTTGTCACAAGTGTTTCCCAGATTGACCCAAGCTCTCTGAGTCTCCTTCCACACAAACCATGCCCATATCAAGTGCATCACTCTAGCAAATTAGCGGAGGTCGAGAACTCCCAGCCCACCAAGCCTTTTTTGTCTACATACCAAGTTCAAGCTCACTTTGCATTGACCACCAGAAACCATGTCATAGCCAGCCCAGAGGAAGGCCCGCTCTATCTTACTGAAGGCATCGAGGGTGCTCACAGGGGGAACCATAGCAGTGATGTGGTAGGCTACAAGAGAAATGAGAACATCCTTAACAAGGGCCGTCCTGCCTGCCGCAACCATGAAACGCCCCTGCCAGGGAACAAGCTTCCCGTAGCTCTGTCCGACAAATATTATAGATCGATCTTCCTAAGGTGGTGGATAGGTTGGGGCAGGACAAGGTGTCTCAGTGTGCTCGGGAATCTTTGACGAAAACAATATTGACGCCCGCACAACGGATCAGAGCCACAAGACTTTTCTCCAGGTGTGTCACCAGTCCCGTGACTGAACCTCGGCCATAACTGTAACGAAATCTACTACCCCAAATCCACATCAGCACAACGAACACCATTCCCAAGAAAAATCAAATCGAAACACCACTGGGCGGCCTAGCAATGGTTGTATGCATGTACTGGAGTCGTCTCACCTGCTTCATTATGGCGCTCTACTTCTCGAGCGCGATGTAGCGCCGCTCTAGGCCCTGCGGCACCATGGGCTTCACCAGGCACTCCAAGAGCAGCTCCATTGCCTCCTCCATCTGCTTGACCCCTCTTCTTTCGTTGCATAGCCAATTTGAATGCCCCGCCTCCACCGATTTGAGCTCTAGGGTTTGGTGTTGGTGGTGGGTGGCCGGCGTTTCGGTGGGCTATGTGTTTTGTATTTGGAGATATATCGAAAGAGGAGGGAATGCGGTGGAAGCGGAAAATGGAGTGGGGGTGAGATTGGTCTCCAAGACGATATGTGCGTGGATATTTTTTGTGAGGCAGCGATCTGTGCCTGGATGGATATCGTTACCAATTTGCATCCCTAGGCTGCGATTGCACGCTATGACGCGATGATGTGTGTATACAATTTTTTTCATTGACTCTAGGTTGATGTTTATTTTAGTTAAAGTGTTAATAGAATGAATTGTTCCTACATAGGCATAAAATTATATTCCTACAAACCTAATGACTCTAGGAATTTTTCCTATAGGAATGCTATCCTATAGAATTCTTCCAAATCAAAGGAGGCCGAAAAGATTATAGCTCTACCTTTTTCTCTTCTTGACTCATGTTTCCACTTTTGTTCCACTCATCATGTGTCACCAATGGAACGGGCATGAGAGCGTCTACAATTAGATCTTAATTTCACTTCTCCCAATCGCCCGAATTTAAAAATGAAAGCCAACTGGACCTCCAAAACCATCCATACACATCAGTTGTCTAACACCACTTAAACTCAGCCCATATATGTGGGGCGGATCCACCCGAATGTGACAATCGACCCATGAACTACTCGAAACCCCTCTAGATTGACCAAGTCCACCAAATCAGCCACCCTCCCTTCCTCCTGCCTCTGTCCCCCCTTTACCGCATCTATGTCACCGCCCTTTACCACCGTTGCCTCGCTACCAAGCTGTCATCCTAGATGTCGACACACAATCTGTCCCCCCCACCGCCATGGACAATGGCTTAGCGGATTCCGTTGATGTCCCTATTGTGCAAGGCATAGAACGTCGCCCAGAGGGAGCGGCGTACCCTTGAAGTTGCATTGCATGAGGTCGTCAACATGGACTTCACCTTGTCTGCAACATACACCCTACCCGTGAGACCCTCCCATCATCACCATGTACCTAGCCCGTCCGGTCCACTCTCAGCCACGCCTTTGGATGACACTGTTTCGGCATCGCAATGGTTGTGCATCTCGGATGGCTTGATGTAGGTAGAAGAGGATGACAGGGAGGACATGATATACAAGTCGCCACAACTCTAATGATCGCGGACAACATCGTGAATCACCGGCGCTGGGCATTCCCATGAATCATTCAATGAAATTCTAAACCTAGATATAGAGTTATTTTCATGCCCTGTATGTTGGGATGATTGTTTCATTGTGATGCATCCTTTAAGATGCATTCATGGTGAACATGATATTTGATGGTCAAGAAGCTTCACATTATGACTTGGGTGCCTTGGTTCGATGTTGGGCAAAATCGGGCCCTGGAAAGAAGAAGGCACCAAAGGCAAGAGGACTAACATTCACAACCCATGAATATATGTTGTTGTGTGAAGTTTGATTGGCCACAAGCATGGATCTTATTTGTGGAACCAAGCAAAAGAGCGCAAAGTATTGGCGAATTTTTTTTCTGCAAACATGACCATGAACACAAAACATTATGTGGAGTCAGTTGCTATCCATTCCACCCGCAACGGGAGCTCTCTCCGACATAGATGCGCCACGACCCAAGATTCCATGAACAAGTTTTGTGATTTCTATGCACAAGCGGTTGGCCAGAACCAAAGTGGCGTTGGAATCCAAAGCCATTTAAGTTTGACTTGCTTCAGATTGTCGTCATTGGTATTGCTTTCTTCATTTCTTGCATTATCTCGAGTAATTCTTGTTTATCAGATGGGGTTGGCTGCCACTTTTTACCAACACATTAAGGAGAAAAATTCACTACGTGCCTTCACCACTAGAAAATACCTTATAGGCAGATGCTTACCTGTAGCTGCCTAGCAGTTGCGCGGGCCCCCGCGCTACTAGTAGGCCATTACCTCGTGCTACTACTAGTGTTCTCCCGAGTAGTTCTTGTTAGTTGAAACTGAATGGGAAACCTAAGTGGCAAACTCTCTACTCAAGAACCCCACCAGTAAGATGAAGAACAACAATGACTCAAACTCCCATCAATCTATTGGATTGGATGACAATGATGCGCCAAGTGGAGGGGCGGCCAGAGATGGGACTGTGACAAAGAGGAAATTTCAGGTGATGGGAAAGAAGTATGAGAAGGAGAGGTCCGCGCTTGATAACACGACAAACAAAATGTCTACCACATGAACACACATTTTTTCCACTAAGGGGTCGAAGAAGGAGGGAGGTATAAGATCTTCTTGGATGTGCAAATGGAGAGGATGTTGTTTGATCGGGAGAGGGTGCGCAAGAGGTTAAACATTGAGAGGGAGAAGCATTGCATGGAGAAGCAAGAGAAATGGGCAAAATGGGAGCTTGAAAAGGCCAAGGCATTGGAACCAAATAAGCTCGAGAAAGAGAAGTTGAGGCTCGCGAGGGACTCAGAGCAGTCGGGAATCATATTGCAGGACACTAGCCTCTTGGATGAGAAATCAAGAAGTGACTTGACAACAAGAAGGAGATCAACGAGCCCAAAGAGAGAGCCGATTGATTCATTTGTGTATAACCTATGTATGAATTGTTGAAATTTATTTTGGTTGTCTTGAATTGTTGAACCATGTTTTATTTTGATTGTTGACATATAACTTGTGTAATGCATGATAATACATAATTCATCCACTTATATTATTTCAGAACAATTCACGTACTTATATGGTTATCATCATTAAGGTGGTTTGTCTATGGTGCTCCCAGCCCGGTCATCTCACCACTAATATAGTAATGTGATTGAACTTTATAAAAGAAACAATAGGAAATTTTCTAGCCCATCTTTTAGAGAGCTCCCACGGGTGGTGGGAATAACATATTTGGACAAATATAACAAATATTGGTGCATTGAGCTAGTTTTTGTTTTGAGAACTTCAAAAGTCACATTTTGAACTTTCATTTTTTTTAAAGTCCATATGTTTATATGGATATATACTACATGTATTTAAAATTTAATTTTGTTATATGTTAACATGTGAACTACAAAAATAAACAAATTCTTTACATTGATAATGGTGAACAATACATGCATTGTTCACTATTAAAAATTCACAAATTTTTCATTTTTGTGTAGCTCACATGTTAACATATTTCACGTGAAACATTATACACTTGCAAAATGCCTCCATATGAACATATGTATAAAAACATATGCTTTTTCAACCTTCGAACTATGGTTTTTGGTATTTTTAAAATTGAAGCTCCAAAGTGCCTCACTCACCGAACCTACCAAGATAAACAGGAATGCAATTGCTAAATTTGCAATAATAAGGAATCTTCCAAAAAGGTGCTATAATTTTGGGAAAATGTAACCCACTCATCTATGCACATAAGTGAAATTGCACCCTAAAGTAAGTCTAATCAAGTACCCAACACAAAGCGTAATAAAATAATGTTAAAAACAATTTGTTTGAGCACATGGTTAGCATCCACGTGCACAATGCAATATAGTACAAACTCATACAACACAAATCATTATACCATTCATACATAACAACAAATAGCTAAGTTGCTTTAGTAGTATTGTACTATATTGGCCCAGTGCCTACTAGTTCCCAGCTAGCAACTTCGCATCAGTTGTCATGTTTTACTTTTTCCTGCACCTTCTTGCCAAGCTCCAATATCATATTGGCAGCTGCACAACACCTTGCATCATGTGGGGTCAGACGAGGATCGCCAGTGATGCTCATCTCAAAATCAGTGCATTTTAAATGTACTTCACTGACATACATTCCTGAAAAGATAGGAGTGACTGGTGAATAAGTGCTTGAAAAAATGTGTGAGAGCTATGAATAAGAGAAGATGGCACTAAATCAAAAAGTTCCTGGTTATTGATAGGTGGAGACCGACTCAGATGAAAAGTGGAATGTAATGAAGTTATTAGAGGTGATCTCTGATATATCCTACAACGACGCGGCACATGTCTTTGGCAACCATGGACCGAACCGTGACGCTGAATAAACATAACACCTCAACAAAGCATAGACAAGTGGTTTATAGATCTGATCACGTGAAAACTATTTTGCCCAAGCATGCTAAGATTAGTACAATATGTATGGTAACAATTCAATGCATGATACTAATGGGTCACTATAGGGATTGGAATAAATAAATACTAATCAAAAAGTACGTGGCACAAGACCCATTTGTATGAAATTATTTATTATTGTGCCTATATGGTCCAAGAACCCAATGCTTGTCCATTTGGAAAATTAAAGAGATAAGAGTAAATGTATTTACACATACCATCTGCTAGTGAAGGTACTACTGTGTATCTAGGGGCAATCCAATCACAATCACAACTGATCTCATCAAGCTCCTGCATTGACAAGTGTCAAAGGTACAAATGGCATTTAAATTTAATGCATCAGTTTAGGGCGTGGTTTCTTACCATGCATTTATCGCGTTGGGCGAGTGCCTCCTTCAAGTTCAATCCTATCCTCTTAGTGCTCTTGGTTTTGCCATCATCACCAGAGAAAGTTAGATTGGCAACTTTCATTATATTTGAGCTAGGTTCCTTATATTTCTCCATTATTGACATCAATTCTATTGTCATCTTCTCTTCTGCATAAGGTTTAAACATGATGAGTAATGGAAATGTGGAACTCATATAGAAATAACATATTGCCAATATTTCCCACACTTCTAATGGATGATTTGTGCACAGAATAAAGTGAGGTACACAAAGGTTTACACAAAACTTTGGGAAATGTATGGCTCTCAGCAAAACATGGCCACAATGTTTGCCACAAAACAGTGACAATTCTACAAGTGATTATCAATCTGACAATGTTTAGATGTGTAAAATGGTAGAGTACCAATCTTAATTTTCTAAATGTCCATATCACATTTTGCACTTTCGTCTTGAAGTATGAATTCCTTACGAAGCTGAAACAAAGAGGGGATGAATTCACATCAGATTCTCGACTAGAACAAAATATAAGAAAAAGAAGCATCATTTGTTTCCTCAAACAAAAGAGAAGACATATAACGTACAATAAAATCCTGTACTTTTTGAATCTCTAGCATTGAATCACGAATCTGATCATTACTAGTCTCAGCGGCGCTGCCTTCAATGAAATTAAGAACACATAAGTTAAGAAGTTGGGGGACCAATAACCAATTGTAGGGAACGTAAGCTACCTTACGATTGCAACCTGACTTATGTGCTTCCATGATTTGACGTTCCAAGGCAGCGTTCTTCATTACATCATCAACACGTTGCGCCTGATACAACAACCATTTATTCAAATGCCCTATGTCTATGTTATTCACAATAATATATAGTAAAAAGGAAAACTAAAATGAAGGAAAAGTGCAACAACCAGCACGACAACCTATATATATAAACCAAGCGAGCTCGCAAATCCTCTAATTGTACGCCCCAGTGCTAATTATCTGGCGTGTCGGTCGCCCAATACAACCCATCACGACCACACTATAGCATATGAGGGTAAAAGCAATAGCAAATATGGTAATAGGATTAATTTATGTTACAGCTGCAGCGCACCAATCCTTCGCCCCGCAACACTTTTCTCTTGTCATGGTAAAAATTCTAGCCATATGCATGGTAGCGAAATGAAATGGCTTTACGAGATTCCATATGGTGTGCTACGCCCAAGTGGCCACGACTCCTGCTACTCACCATGGTAAAAAGCATTGCCCTGTATGCTAATGAAGATAAAATCATTATGAGATGTTGTGCACCGCTCCTCAATCATATAGTCTAATCGTAAAATAAGTTGAACACATATTAACTTTACTAGTCCCGTTATGAGGGAAGGAGATCCAATATCTCATTATCTTTGTCTTCTATGTGCTTAAGGCTTATCTAGTTTATTAATATTTTCTGGCACCCTATTTCTTGCTAAAGGAATTAGAGTGGGGATCCATGCACCATGGACTTCTCACTTTTTATTTGCTAGTGATTGTATTGTTTTTACTCAGGCATCAGGAAGCAAAAAATACTAAAAGAAATTCTGGAACCCTACAAAATAGGATCAGGTCAGTTGTTGAATCGAGCAAAATCTGCTATCTTCTTTAGCAGAAACTATTCGGTGGAAGCTGAAATCAGAGTTACCCAATGTATCAATAGCGTGAAAGAAGCCCTGGAGGAAAAATATTTAGGACCGCCAACTCCTATTGGCAGATCTATCTCGTGGGAGCCTTTGAAAAAATATGTTCAAGAATCCAGAACCTTGTTAATGGATGGTGTGAAAAGAAGTTAGGTGCAGCTGGCACAGAAATCCTCATCAAAGCAGTGGCACAATCAGTGCCCACATTCTCAATGAGTTGTTTTCCACTATCAAAGACAAAGTGAAAAAAGATTTACCTCAAGCCGCTAGCTCGATATTGGGGAGGAGTTGGAGATACACGCAAATTACACTGGAAGAAATGGTCAAATATAGCTCATTCGAAGATAGGAGAATGTATGGGCTTCATGCACTTACACTTATTAAACAATGCAATGCTTAGGAAACAAGGTTGCAGATTAATGACAACAGATGATTCCTTGTGTGCCCCCACTCTTCGTGGAGGTACTATTTTGATGGGACTTTCATGGGTGCTAAGGATAAATGCAATTACTCTCACACATGGAAAGCTATTTTCAAGGGGAAATAAGTTCTAGAAAAAGGCCTAATTCAAAGGATTGGGGGTGGAAGTACAACAAAAATCTGGAACAAAAACTGGATCCCGGAGATTCCAGGATTTAAACCAATATTTAGGAAGCTAGAGACCACTGCAGTTATGGTTCAGGACTTTTTACCTCTGGATGGATTGTCTTGGGATGAGCAAGCATTAGAGCTCAATTTCCTATCAGCACATGCGAGAGCTATTATGAAAAATCCTTTGGGAACATTGCAAGAGGATACTTGGGCTTGCATCCCCAAAAGACATGGCATGTATACGGTTGAATCAGCATACCGTTTACTGGCTTCACACTCACAACTATAGAAAAATTACAAAAATAACACATCAAGGTCGTCTAGAAGTGATGAAAAACCGATATGGAGAAGACTGTGGAGGTTAAAAATTCCCCCAAATGTAAAACTTTTTGGTGGCGTGTTACTAATAACTTTATCCGCGTGCATGCAAACTTCTTTTAAAATACATATGGACTCTCAAAGCACATCCCTTGAGTGTTGTGCCGACGATGAAACTTCTTATCATATTATGGTGAAATGTACTTTCGCTTCTGTGTTTTGGCTATCCTTCGTGTAGATGTTTAACATTAATCTCCAAAATTTCATCCTCTTACTTGGTGTCCAAATTTATTATATGAAGCGCCTTGCCACACTAAAGATTGTGGTCCCATTGTTTGTGGTATATGGGCTATCTTGACTTCTAAGAATGGAAGGCGACATTGTGAAAACCAAATGAACCTCAGACAAGCATGTAGATTGGCTAAAGAAACAACATCCGACCTAATCTATGCGACAAGTGCTGCCAAGTGCAAAGATGTCAATTTTCAGGTGCGTAAATGGGATCTCCCTCCAGCTGGTTATGTTAAAGTTAATGTTGATGCATATTTCTTTTCAGAGAACTAGCATGTGCTACATGAGTGGCGATGAGAGGTGAATAAGACCAGGTTATTGCAGCTGTGTGTTATGTATGAGATAGCATTACAGCTGAAGCTTTTGCTTGTCGAAATGGAGTTATATTGGACAATAAGCCAAATCTGGAAGATGATCTGTTGGAGACTCATAACCTGGAGCTGGTGGCGTCGAGGAACTCTAGAACAAGTAACCCATCTTCAATACTAATAGTTCTTCGGATGGAAGAGCTTTGTGGGAGTTGTTGTTCTTCTGTACTGAACCATGTAAAAAAGGAGGAAAATATGGCCGCACATCATCTGGCCAAACTTGCTTCTCCCAGTATTGTTGGTTGTATTTGGATGCACAATGTACCAGATGATATACTCCCATGAATTTAGCATGACTATCATGTTGTTTCGTAATTTTATATAAGCTCTTGATTCTCAATAAGCAAGGATGAGAAATTGATGGTAAACCAGGTAAAGATGGTAGTAAACAAGTAGGATTTTCTAATTGGAATTCACATGTAGTAGTTACACATACATGTGACTTTCCAAACTAATTAGTATTACCATAAAATGCGACGATATTATAGTAATGATGTATAACTCTTTACAGCTAGCCTAAATCTAATACCATATAGGTTTCTATTTGATATATTTGTGGTAGTATAAACATGGCTTATAATGGTTGACAAATATTAGAGTAGAGTTTTTTTACTATGTACTACCACAATGCCTTTACCTATAGAGAAAACCTATATCTGTCAACTAACATCGACCTAGCAGTTGAAGACCGTAAAGCTTATTACTACTGAGGTATGGCTTGATTACTATTGAGGGCAGCCAGATTATGTTTGATTGGTAATCCAACACTTGGTGATTATGTGTGCGTGAATAAGGAACCCGCGTTGGTTTGGGCAAAGCGTCGTGCCTCGGTCGTGGCCGACCAATTGATAAAATAATATAGTTTAATTTACATTGAGGCTCACTTTAGCAATGCTATAGATAGATAGATAATGACGAAACCATAAATTTATGTCATTAACCATATAAGACGATGCATGTGATCATAATGTGTCCAATAATTGCAAAAATACTGTATTTGTAATGTAGCTTACCTCTTTTGGAATATCTTGTGGAACATTCATGTATATAGATTGTTTTTTCTTTTCATTATGTCATGTTTCAACACCAAAAATTGATCCAGAACGCAAGAAACGGTGGATTTGTAAAATCCAAATACTGTTAGAGTTACTCACCAACTTGAAGGACTGTAGTTTGTCCGCCCATTATGCCTATTGATACTTTTGTATTTGTTGAATCAATTTGTATTATGGGGCTCTCACCATCCGGACCCTTCGCATAGACATCATCTGTAGCCCTGGAGGCTTCAAACTTTCGTTTGCTGTTTTTCTCAAGTATGCTGGCTCTGGACTTCTGGACCTTGTGGCTGCTTTTGGCACCAATTGTTTATTTACTCTGCTTTGGAGTTGACACCTTTTAATTTTTTTTCTTAAACATGTTATTCATGTCTTGCACTTCAACATTTCCATCAAAAGGCCATTCCATGAACCATGTCAAGTGTTATCTTTACCATCACGCCTAACAAGTTCCATCATCCTACTTTCGCAAATAAATAACTGAGGAAAAATCTTATTTACCTCTTCAGGAGTTCAAACAGAATCTCCATATATGGAAGAATGTGATAGTACTCAACATCAGATGTTGTTTGGTTGAACGGAACATTTACACATACTGGACTAGTCATACTGTCAAAGGGAAAAAACTGAAAATATCAGTATCGTTGAGAAATAGCAAAAGCTACTAACAATCACACAAACGTTAAACAAAACTTCCTCACTTTAGACGACAAAGTGTAACAAAAATAAACATGATTTATTTAATTATGAGGAAAGTAACATCTCATATGCATGGAATGCAGTACTATCAGAGGGGAAAAGAAGGTAAGATCTCTATCAAAGCAACTTATACTGGCACACTATCTAATATAGGTCCTATTAAGCAAGAGCCACCAATTCTAAAGGGCGTCACTTTCTATCAATACGTAACATAGGATGGTCCTATTTTATAAACTAAGTAGTGATTGATTAAAAGGAATGTAACTGTGACGCCCCTGATTTGACCGTACACTAATCATGCACGCAAACGTGTACGACCAAGATCAGGGACTCACTGGAAGATATCACAACACAACAGTAGACACAAATTAAAATAATAAAAACTTTATATTACAAGCCAGGGGCCTCGAGGGCTCGAATACATAAGCTCGAATACACAAGAAGGCTAGCACAAAACATCAACGATCGAAAAGGCAAGGCCTC
The DNA here is from genome assembly GCA_902687465.1 of Secale cereale. Taxonomy (NCBI): domain Eukaryota; kingdom Viridiplantae; phylum Streptophyta; class Magnoliopsida; order Poales; family Poaceae; genus Secale; species Secale cereale. The sequence continues at coordinate 601,753,684 of LR738713.1, read as the reverse complement.
CTGCCTGGGACCTCCTAACTACTCTTGGTCATCAGCTGTCTCCATGTAGTAGTAGGCTTTGTCGGGGTAGTAGCAGTCGTCAAGTGTGGTATATGGCTCCTGGACTCTGCCATCTGGTTGCATCAACCGGAAAGAAGAAAGAAGGGGGGAAAAGGGGGAGCAAAGAAATCATGAGTACTCATCCCAAGTACTCGCAAGCAAGGATCTAAACTACATATTGATCGGTATCAATGAAAGGGTAGTATCTGTGGACTAAGCTACAGAATGCCAGAATAAGAGGAGGAGAAGCTAGTCCTATCAAAGACGAGCATCTTTTGGAAACCATCGTCTTGCAGCAAGAGGGGGAAGTAGAGTAGTGTAACATAAGTCATATTTATGTTGTTGTTCCAACGCTCCGGGATCCCTTCTCGACCCCCGAAGCAACATATCCAAACAATGCCTCAGCATCCAGTTCTAGTTGTAGCGATCGGGATACAACTCCAAGTGTCCGTTACCGTAGGATAGGCGATCAATAGATGTTTTCTTCCCTGCAGGGGTGCACCAACTTACCCACCAGGCTTGCTTAACTCTGGCCGGACACACCATCAGGTCATGCCCCGCCCTCGGCCAAACAATACGCCGCAACCCGACCTAGGCTTAATAGAGAGGTCATGCACGCTAGACTAAACCCTATGCCCCGAGGGGTCATGGGCCAATCGCCCCGGGAACTCCTGCACGTTGCGTACGCGGATGGTGAGCAGACCTGGGCTACCTCCTTAAAAGGCAAGTGCTTACGCAATCCAACCCGGCGCGCGCCGCTCAGTCGCAATGACGTCAGTTAAACTTCAGCTGATGCATACTACGCAGAAAGCCCATACTATCCCCACGTGGTGGTTAGCGCTATCAGGCCAGAGGCCCCTTGGATCAAATATCCAAACCGTTTAGTCTCTTGGGAACGTGCGGTAACGAGCAGAGACTCACGATCATGTGACCCCATCGACCAGTCTCGACGACTTGCGACAAGGGCGAGTTCCCGGCCACACCTCGTATGTACCTCGCGGGCACCTTCCAGGTCAACCCGTCTAGACATCACTCGCAATTAAACTCGCGCGGGTACCCCTCAGGGTCGACCCGTCTTTAGTAACAAGTTTCAGTGTAAAGTCATAGTAACCATAGTAACTGTGTGTCTAACACCAAATGGAAAACCTGAGGAAATCACCCTCGATGGAATTCCACCTGATGCTTATCGTCAAGGTGAACAAAAGAGGAGTCACCCTCGAGGTACACTCTTGAGGAGTTGCACGACAGTGTCGTTATCGGGAGTGGAGAAGGAGGAAATCACCCTCGATGACCATAACCGATGAACTAACCTACAAGGTTAACATCAGAAGTGCTGATGAGGTCTCACCCTCGCCACTCGATAGTAACCCAGTTGTGTCGAGCAACTAAGGTGAAAGTGATGTGCGGTGCCGGGTCCTAGTCTTCGATCCCGTTGATCGGGTCTTCTGATAATCCAGCGAGGCAGACAGTACAAAGTGGGGGGGTCTCTGATGGATCCCTAACCAGCGTATACTAAGGAGTTTAGTATAAACATGTAAGTTATGAAAGCAGGTATCAACAACAGGCTATGCATCAGAATAGGATAATAGAAAAAGTTGTAGCTGTTCTAATGCAAGCATAAGAGAGAAGGGAGTGGGCGATATCAGAATTATCAAAGGGGGTTGGCTTGCCTGGTTGCTCTGGCAAGAAGGAGGGGTCATCGTCGATGCAGTCGACCACCGAGGTAGCATCAGTCTCGCGGTCTACAGGGAAGAAGATGGGGAAGAAACAATAAATACAAAGCATACAGATGCAACAGAGAAACACGACATGTCAACACGCAGTGCTAGGGTGCTCTAACGCGGTGCTACACGGTATTGGCGAAGAGGGATAACATTTGGGAATGTTTTCCCAGTGTTAGGCATTTTCGGACAGGCGAACCGTAGGGGGGTTGTTCCATGTTCGGTATGATAGAGATGTGTGGCGGACGAACGGATCGTGTATTCGAATAAGTCTCGTTGTTCTGAGAACTTTCATATATAAAACATTTTCATCCGAGTTAAGGTTTATTTTATATGATTTTCTAAAGATTTAAACTATATTCTAGAATTATCTTTAATTAAAAAAAGGGATTATGACGCCAGCCTGACGTCATCACGATGTCAGCAGTCAACTGAGCGATGGCTAGTCAAACTGATAGCCGGGACCCGTGTGTCAGTGACTTAACTAACTAATTAAGACAAGTTAATTAAGTTAATTAATTATCTAATTAATTAATTAATATTATTTATTTTATTTATTTTTTAAAAATCCTTTTTTTGTGGAGCGGGCCCAGTGGTCAGTGGCCCACCCGGGGGCCTAGCGGAGCATGGGTTAACGGGCGGCCGGGCGCCGGGCATTAGCCCGACTGGGCTCTGGCCCAAGCCAGCCGAGGCACGGGCGCAACGCCGGGGAAGCGGCACGCGGCACCGACGGAAGGCAGCGCGCGGTGCCGGCGGAAGGCGGCGCGCAAGGCAGGCGCCGGGTCAGGGGCGGCCATGAGCGGCCGTGGCCTGGCCGGGGCTAGCGCGGCCGTGAGGCGGAGGCCAGGGGCGCATGGGCGCCGCCGCACACGCAGGCGGGCACGGGAGGAAGGGGGGGCGGCCGCGAGCGCCGGCTGGGGCTGTGGCCATGGCGCGGCCAGCCGGAGAAGGCACCGGTCGTGGCGGCCGGTGCAGCAGGAGGGGCGGCGGCGTGAGCGACGATGCAGCGGCTGCTGGGCGGAGCAGCACAGGGCAGATGGCAGTAGCAGCTGGCCAACGGAGCAGCAGCAGTGAGACGGCAGCCGGGCTCACGGAGCAGAGGATGGGCCGGCGGCGAGGCAGTTGCTGGCGACAGGAGCGACGGCTACGGCGAGCAGCACCACCAGGGGCGCGCGGGGTGCAGGCGGGCGAGGCAGCGGCTCGTGGCGAGCACGGCCGACGCGCGGATGTGAACTTCGGGCACGACGCTTTTGGCGGCCCTATAGTGGAGAAAGCGTAGGGGAGGAGAGGGGAAACGTTGGTGGAGCTCACCACGAGCTCACATGAGTGCTTGGTTCGGACGAGGCGGCTCGACGGCGACTTGCGCGACGATGGCGTCTGGTGGCCGCGCACGAAGAAGTCGACGAAGATGGCGAGATGCGAGGGCTTACGGCTTGGCTTTGTGCTCGGAGAGTATGAAGGCAAAGTCGGGGATCCTCCTGGGTGTAACACCCCAAATTTTTGACTTGGTTTTTCTTGCAAACTTTTGGCCTTTTTGAAAGGGGATTGTTTGATCTTTTCTTTTGCCCTTCTAAAATCCCTTTTTGCCAAAGTTTGTGTGTCTTCTCAAGCTTGGTTTTTAGCCTTGAAGTTCTCCTCTTGTGTTTAGCTCAAGCACAAGTTGAGATTCAAATGGAGTTGTTTGAGTTCACCACTTCTTGTTTTAAGATTCTCAAGTTTGACCTTGACCAATCTCCCCTCCAAACTTCCTCTTGCCATGATACCAACAGGAACAATCCTCTCCAAGACTCTCTTCACACCATGGGACAAGCATTTCATCAATTATAGCAAGTTTGAACCTCATTGGGATTTTTTCTCCTATTTATTTCACTTCAAAACAAATTCTGTCTTTTATAGTGAACCTTGGTGATTTACAAAGGAACCACCTTTTTCATCTACCTATTTGACTCCAAACCAACTCTCCTAGATACTCCTTAGTACCCACAACCTAGATCCATCTTGTTCACTGGTCCATAGTTCAAAATTTTCAAATTTCACCTGCTGCAAGTTTGGACCAGATTTGCAAAATTTGGTGAAATTCATATTTATCTTCTTCCAAAAATTCTGTGAAAAATCATGCAGCCTCTAGATACATCAAGAGGCCACTCCACCAAAAATCAGCTCCAAAGACATTGCTCAAATACCAGAATCATTTCATCAAACACCTAGCCTACACTGAACTGTTAACTGTTAACTGAAACTGTCGACAGTTTCACACTTCGTCAGTTTCGTCAGTTTCGACAGTCGTCTGGCGCAGCGACAAAAATCCGTCTGTATCTCCCTTGGCTCGACGCTGCACTGCAGCTTCTTCTTATCCACGCGCCGCACGGTCACTTGGCAGCTTCTGGGCGTCGGTGGCGTCCTGGCCCGACCGCGCCGGCGGCTGCCACGGCCACAACACCGCCCGTGGCGGCTAACAGACGCAACGCCCCAGCTCAATGCCGTATCGCGCCACCCAAACAACCCTAGTGCCCCGCGTGTCCTTCTCCACAGCCAGCGCACGCCTGGCACGCCGTCGCCGTGGCCTGGCACGCGCAGAGCGCCGTTTCTGCCGCCGACATGCCGCACGACCGTTCCGTCGGTGACAGGTCGTAACTCTACCTCTCCTGCTAGGTTAGGCGCGGGAATGGAACCGCAACAGCTCCTGGAAGATGCTCAAGCTCTTAACCCCGCCGTCCGACCACTGCAGCGCCGTAATTAGCTCGCCGGACTTATCCGTTCGCGGGAGCCACCTCGAGCCGCCTATAAAAGGCACCCCCGAGCTCGTGCTCGAGCACAGACGCCTCCACTACGTCCCTAGACCACGCCCAACCTCTGGAAGAGCCCCGAGAGGCTTTTCTTCTACGACTCCGGCCAACTGCCTCCGCCTCGGGCTGCAGCTCTGTTCACTTCGGTGAGGGCTCCTCCGCCGCCGTGAGCTTGAACGTAGTACCCTGGCATCCACCTAGTCCTAAACCCCCGCCCAATTTCTCTCCAGAAACCTTCCCCGACGAGGTCCACGAGCACCCGAGCCGCCGTCCGCCGGAGATAAGCTCGCCGTCGATGTGGGACTCGCCGGCACCCAACTCCACCACCATTCGACGCGGAAGACTACCGTGGAGCCGTAGGTACCACTCCCCTCCCCTATCTCGCCGTGAATCGACGCCGGCGATCACCGCAGCACCATCGCCGGCGCGGCTCTGTTTCGTTTTTCAAACCTGACAGGTGGGGTCCCTCTGTCAGTCTCTCTCATCTCCCCCTCGAACCGTTTTCTGCTGGCGTATTTATAAAAAGTGCATTTTCCCTCTGCGGGTGACGTACTACGTATCGGTTCGCTTTGTCCTTTTCTGTTCTAGCCCCTAGATCTTTTCTGTTTCATTACAGATAGGTCCCTAGACAGAAACCTTAATATCTTTTAAACTAAAAGTGATTTTGAGTTGATTCTTTTTCTGTCCCCCTTGGTTTTCTATCTAGTTTTTTGTCATATTTATGTGGAAATATTTTGAGCAACTTTATTTGCACGCGCGGTATTTATGTTAGTATGTATTTATTTGAATACATAGATACCGGAGGCCGTGACGGAGACGCGAACCACACCGAGTTAGGCTCCGACTTTACAGAACCAGGCAAGCATGTTTGGACTCTTGATATGATGAGTGTGTTGCATGTTTGCTCGAGTAGCTCGGTCATAAGCATGATTATATGGGCATATGTGTATGGCATATTACATGCAAGTGATGCTTCGGGTGAGTCCCGAAGGAGAATGTTGAACCACCTCGATCATATGGTGATATGATGGGGTGAAATACTGGTATTGTTGGAGCATGCCAGTAGTTGGTCAACTCAGTATCAACGGAGATCATGTCACGATTCCGTTCGTCTCCTTTTCAGTACTATCATAGGCCGTCCGTTGGGATTACGGTCTAGTCGGTTGTAAACCAATTTCTGAGTACACACCAAGTAGAGGGGCCGGGATGAGGGTTCCATGGCCCTGGATTAAAGCCCGTCATCCGGTCAGGGGCATGGGTGTTTCCGGTTGGGACAGAGATGGGGGAACCCCTTAGAGCGCACATATATAAATTTGATCCCATGCTATTCGAGGTTGTAGCCTCCCCGTCTTAAAGTTTTCCATGAATGTCGTCGCGGGTGATTCCGGATGACAGGATGTTAAATCGGTGTGTACAGGTTAGTTGGGTTTCTACTAAAACACCGTAGATGGGGCTAGCACACGTGGCTAGTAGAACCCATTGGCTCTGCAGAGTTAAAATTCCTTCAGTAGCCGTGTTTATGGCCTAGGGTCAATCTTCATATCAACCAGGTGACCGCCTCTAGTATATTCTCGGGAGTAACCAGAGTAATATTTCTGTTAAGTTCATTTGGTAGATGAACTCACGAACCATCTCAGTATTTATTTTCATCATACTATGGTTATTTATGAGCCCTTTATGTGATGTCGCTCAGACGTCTGACTGCGGCATTCTTATCTTTATTAAGCCCTTTATGTGATGTCGCTCAGACGTCTGACTGTGGCATTATTTTCTTTTATAAGCCCTTTATGTGATGTCACTCAGACGTCTGACTGTGGCATTCTTATCTTTATTAAGCCCTTTATGTGATGTCGCTCAGACGTCCGACTGTGGCATTA